>CM061556.1:37127708-37727708 GCA_030864225.1 Capsicum baccatum var. pendulum
TCATCTTAGAATTGTCTTGGAAACTCTTAGATATCACTAGTTGTTTGCCAAATTCAACAAGTGTAAATTTTGGCTAAGATCAGTAGCCTTTCTAGGTCATATCATTTCAGCCGAAGGCATTAGAGTTGATCCCCAAAAGACAGAAGCTGTAAAAAATTTGCCTAAACCTATTTATCCGACTGACATTAGCTGTTTCTTGGGTCTAGCTGGCTACTACCACTATTTTATTAAAGGTTTATCTTTTATTGCGTCTTCCATGACCCAGTTGACCCAAAAGAAAGTTAAATTTCAGTGGCCATATTTCTGTGAGAAGAGTTTTCAGGAGTTGAAGACCCGACTTACTTCAGCCCCTATGTTGACTTTGCCTGATGGTATAGATGGTTTTGTGGTGTATTATAATGACTCTAGAGTTGGTTTGGGCTGTGTATTAATGCAAAGAGGTAAGGTTATAGCCTAAGCCTCTAAACAGTTGAAGCCGCATGAAAAGAACTACCCAACCCATGATCTTGAATTTGCTGCCGTGGTCTTTGCTTTGAAAATATGGAGACACTATCTTTATGGTGTTCATGTTGATGTGTTTACTGATCATAAAAGTCTGCAATATATGTTTACTCAGAGGGAGTTGAATCTTAGGCAGAGGTGGTGGTTAGAGTTATTAAAGAACTATGATATGAGTGTGTTGTATCACCGAGAAAGGCCAATGTAGTGGAAGATTACCTTAGTAGGTTGTCTATGGGTAGTGTTACTCATGTAGAAGAAGGTAAGAAAGAGTTAGCTCATGACGTGTATTGTTTAACTAGACTGGTGTTAGGTTGCACGATTGCGCTGAGGGGAATATTTTGGTACAGTGTAGTTCCAAATCCTTTTTAGTTTCGAAAGTGAAGGAGAAGCAAGACAAGGTTCCTAGTTTGGTCTGAAGGTTTCAGTTAAGGACCAAAAGTTAGAGATTTTCTCCCAAGGGGGAGATGACGTGTAGAGATTGCCGGGTAGATTGTGGTTTCCATGTATTAATGATTTGAGGTAGAGGATAATGGCTGAAGCATAGGGCGCGCGGTATTCTATTTATCCCAGCGCTACTAATATGTACTGCAAGTTGTGGGAAATCTATTGGTGGAGTGGTATGAAGAATGATATAGTTGAGTTTCTAGCAAAGTATGTAACATGCCAACAGGTTAAGGTTCAACACCAAAGACCTGATGGTGTGATGCAAGAGTTTGGTATACCCACTTGGAAGTGAGAAGAGGTGAATATGGATTTTGTGACTGGTTTACCTCTTTTGCGTCGTTATCATGATTCTATTTGGGTGATTATGGACAGGTTGACTAAGTCCGCATATTTCTTGCCCGTGCATACATCTTATACAATTTAGGATTATACTAGATTGTATATCTAGGAGTTAGTAAGGTTTCATGGAGTCCCCTTGTCTATCATCTCGGATAGGGGTACTCAGTTCACTTTGCAGTTTTTGAGAGTATTTCAGAAGGGTCTCGGTACCCAAGTTCACCTGAGTTTTGCTTTTCACCCGCAGACAGATGGTCAAGTTGAGAGGACCATCCTGACTTTAGAGGATATGTTGAGAGCATGTTCTCTTGGCTTCAAAGGTAGTTGGGATGAGCATTTGCCATTGATAGAGTTTGCTTATAACAACAGTTATCATGCTAGCATCAAGATGGCACCATTTGAGGCTTTATATGGTAGGAGATGTAGATCAACCATAGGTTGGTTTAAAGTGGGTAAGACTATTGCGATTTGGCCTAATACATCATTTGAGGCTATGGAGAAGGTTAAGTTGATTAGGGAAAGGTTGAAGACATCTCAGAATCATCAAAATTCATACGCCTATATGAGGAGAAGGGATTTAGAGTTTGAGGTGGGTGATTTGGTGTACTTAAAGGTTTCACCCATGAAAGGGGTGAAGAGGTTTGGGAAAAAGGGAAAGCTTAGTTCTCGTTATGTTGGCCCTTATAGAGTCTTGAGTCGTGTTGGAAGAGTAGCCTATGAAGTTGAGTTGCCAGCAGAATTGTTAGCTATTCATCCTATTTTTCATGTCTCCATGCTTAAAATGAATATTGGTGATTCCGTTATAGTGGATCCTTCAGAGAGTGCTGATATTCAGAATGGTATTTCATTTGATGAGATTCCTGTTGAGATTCTAGACTTCCATATCCGTAGAATGAGGAATAAAGAGGTTCCCTTGGTCAAAGTTTTATGGAAAAACCAGTCGGTTGAGGGTGCTACTTGGGAGGCAGAAGCAGACATGCGAGCCAAGTACCCGCACCTCTTCTCCACAAATTCAGATCAAACCGAAGGTATTATTTTTCCTTAATTCAGCCTTTCTAATCTAAAGATTAGCTATGTATATATTCTTACATGATTTCTTCCAATTTCTAAAGTATTCAAGAGTTTAGAAAGATATAGAGCCCGCTTAGAAAATTGCTTCAGCTATGTGTACTCTATTTTCTTTGTGTTCTTAGTCTAACTAGCGATATTTAAGGACAGTTGTTTCAAAGGGGGAGATATTGTAAGATCCCACGAAGTTTCCTCGTAGCCTGAGCCTTTAGAGCGTGTCAAGTGAAGTGTAATTCCGGCCCTAAAAGATTAATGAGTGAATTCCAAAGTGATTAGTGTTTAAACCTTGTTGAATTTTCCTAAAAAAGACTTTTTATCATGTGGGAGATTGAATTATCTTTCCAACGATACCCATTTTGTCATAATCCGACATCAGAAGGGAAAAATATGGCTATTTTACAGAAAGCAGTAAAATTGCCCAGGTGCAACGGAGAGGGCTGACGGACCATCTAGCATGCGGCGTACTGTCGCCCAAACCATCGTAGAGGAGACAGTGATGCCCTATTCTGGTTAAGTGCTATGGTAAGGGTCAACGGACTATCGCACCCTTTGTCGCAGGTGAGGCAGTGAACCAAGTTCTGGCCCAGGTGTGACGGTTAGGACCGACGAACCGTCGTACCCCACCATTGCACATCCAGATCAGTAATTTTAAGTAATTTTTAAAAGGGAATTTTGGTCTTTTCTGACCCTTTTAACACTCCGATATAGCCAAGACGAAGGAGATAATTTTAGTTCCTCCAAGAACACCAAGAGCTAGGGTTTTCTTCCGCAAGAACAAACCCAAATTCCTTCTCCAAGAAATTCAAGAACTTCCCATAGATTTTACAAATTGAGTTGAGATACAAGGTTCCCAAGTAAAAGGCTTTAAGAACTCTCTCTCGAGAGTAATAAGAAGAGTCTCAAACAAGTTTGTTGATCCAATTTCACAATCCAAGATATGTGGGGTTTGAACAAAGACACTTCTTTCATCCTTGTTCCCAAAAGCTGTTTTAATTATGAGAATATATGACTTTCTATGCTTTCTTATGAAATTGAAGTATGGGTTTATACCGTATGTTGTTAATCCTTGAGATTTTAATAGTTCTAATTTTCTATAAGTTGAAATACATGAGTGTGTTGAGATTTTAAGGCAAATTGCTGAAAATTCTAGATTTCTATATGATTTATGAATCTTTATGACATCTCGTAGAGTCTTAACTTGAGATTTAATTATGGGTTATTAAGCCCTACTTGAGATTTGTAATTTTATGAACTTTTGTGCTATAAGAACCCATGAATTGAGTACTTTGACATTATTGAGAATGATTTGGCTTTTAGGTCATAATAGAGTTAAAATTCACATTGAGTATGATTTAAAGCAAATAGAAATATGTTTTGGTCTTTATTATAGACCCTTGAGTTATTTTGAGGTGGATTTCCTAAGAGTTCTGATCTGAGTATGGGAGTAGTATTCAGCACCGAGTTGGGTATGATCCAAGGTCTCATACCCCATAACTACGTGCCATCATATGTTCAAGATTTATGGGCTAAAGGCCGAGATTCTGATCACTAAAGATGAGGTTCTACTCCGATGGCAAGGATAGAATAGCTCTCCCCAATGTGGGCAAGACGTTGGACTCTATGTAGCTCACATTGTTTATGTCTGTTAGAAGAAACTCCCAAGTTCCAAGTGTCCCGAGTCTAAGAGAGTTCTAGAGTTCCCAATTGTTAAAGTTCATAAAAGTTCTAAGTCCTTAAGTTTTAAAGAAGTTTTACTCTCCATTAGATTAAAGGATGAGTTTGAAAGTATTGTTTAAAGCTTCCTGTATCCTTCAAGTATTGAGAATAAGAGGAGAGTAGAGATTTTAAAAGTTAAGTATAATGACTCATGAGATTTGTGTTACATGCTTCACTTTTCATGATTCATGAGTTTTACCTTTTTGACTTATTCAATCTATGCGAGTCATTCCAATTTGCATGTATGATTTTATTAAAGAGTATTGATATTGTTTTATATAGATGCATACACCCCCATATACTCAGTATATTCCCAAAGTGTTGATCCACATATACATCTATGTGCTACATTGTCTTATGATGTAGGTTTAAGTGCTTAGTCTCAGCAGTGACCGTGATTTCGAGTGCCTTTTTCCTATATCCCACAATTGGTGAGTCCTCATGGTCCGAGGACCTATTCTCTCAGATTTTCAGTTGTTATTACTTTCATATCAGTTCGAGTCAATTGGGGGTCTGTCCCAATGGCTCTTTAGTTTGAGTAGTAGAGGCTTTGTCTGACTAGACTAGCAGTTGTGTTTTAGAATTTCAGTATTTGATATTTCAGACTACGTTTTTCAGTTATTTTAGTTTTGAGATGATATATTATAGTCTTATTACTTGAATTGATATCCCAAAGTGAGAGATAGAGATAGTGACATGCTCGAAGGGTTATCTTGGGACTACTAGTAGCCTTAAGCACCGTGTGGTGCTCCGGAATGAGATTGCAGGGCATTACAGTTGTATTCGTAAAGTACATAAAGCGAACAGATTTCCTCTTGGGATGGCCTTACTCGCAATACTTTGGGTAGGAAAGTTGGAAATCTATAGGAACTTATCTGCTTGATTGCTAAACTAGATTGCAGGCTATATGGATTGAATCATACTTATATGGAGTATTTCTCCAACACTCTTTTAGGAAATTCTAAAGATATTTGGGAGAAAAGAACTCCGGGCATGATCTAAACAAGACCTCTGAATAAGAGGTTACAACATTGCCCCAATTCTATAGCATGGAACTTAGATCTATACATCATAAGTCAGGATAGAATTTCTCGGCCTTAAGAAATGCAACTTCTTACTTTCAATCTTAGAAACACTTCTCAAACACTCTCTCTCAACTATACTATTCCCCTCAAATACTATACTCGCTCGATTCAACTTATAATTCCCACATGGCATTGATAAATCTGTCTACTAAAGTCTAACCAAACTAAATTCTCTCATTGTGGTCAAGCCTAACTTAAAATCACATGGTGCAACACATAAAACCATACCATAATACTAATCTGAACCATGAATTCAATACCCAAGCACTGTGATAACTAGTCACCTCTAGTATAGTTCTTCATATGATTTTAACAACTAAATTAAACCTCTTACATACCAATCATGACAATCATGCCTATCTTCATAGCCACATTTGCACTTCTAAACAAACACTCATAAAGCATCCTTCTCATATTCTCTAATACGTCCGTCAATAACAACTATACACTATTCAATCTTAGGAAGAGACACATAAAATATTCTCAACTGACCAAGTCATAGACAAAACTCACCTCAATATTCCTTCAGACTCATAGAGTTACATAAAACAAGCATATAACAATCTTTCCTAACATAACATATTTACTTCCTCTCATCTACACAGTTATTCATCATCGTTATCTTGACCTAAGACAAGGTCATTGAAAGGTTAGTGGAATACCAGGGACCTAAATATGAAGGTATACTAAGCATAACTTGATACTTTAATGAGGCCTGAGGAATAGAGCATTCAAGGTATGAATTCATTAAAGAGATCTAGTATGAGGACGTATATGATAAAAATCTAAATTTTTTTGTTGATCGTTAATGGTGTTGCATGGTTACTTAAAACTGAACATACAGTTAAACATGAGTACATGAGTCATGAGTTGCATGACCTGAATTTGGAGTTCATAACTTATGAAATGTGATTCCGACTACTGAATGAACTAGAACTCCTCATATTAGGAACTGGGAGAGTACATGATTCTTTATCATATGCATGAACATGAACTATGATCATGGAACTGAAACATAAGGCATGAGTAGGTATTGGGATAACTAAAAATACTAAAATAAGAATGGGTTGAGCCTCTTCCTCACTTTCTGATGTTCTATAACACACTGGCAATACTACAAAAATATGATATCCTGACTTGGTTACACATTCCATCATCTCCCCCTTAGCTTTAAGCTATCACTCTAAGTCGGTGGAATCCCTTACAAAACTCTAAATTGAACTACACTCACTACACTCTGGAGTCTAAAATTTGACAATATATGCAAATAATAAACTTAATCTGAAGGACTACACCTGAAAAAGTAAAACTCGTTTCCAATACTTCCTTCTGAGATGCAACTCTATCTTTCTGTAGCCCCACTAGTAATCACATAATATCTTGAACACTTACTCACTTAGAATCTTCATGAGTATCACTACATCCTGAGGTCACACCATCTAGGGCATCAACTCTCATTTCTATTCGCTCAATTTTCAAAGATTTAAACTTAGATTCTAATACCTAACATGGATATTCCAAACTTTTAAAAAAACTATAATAACTTCATTCCTGAACACCCTCTTGATACATACTGTTCTTAATTTTTTACCTTTAATAATCATCATCAAAGAATTACACTACCATTAGCAAACATATCTACCTCACTAAACACATAATTATAGCCTACCAAGATCACACTTCTATAATCGTAGGAATCAAAATCATACTTAAAAGACTCAACACCAACTATCCATAACTCCTCAACTTATCTACTAATAACACCATGTACAAAATAGTTACCCTTTTACACTTAACCACTCAAGGGTACTATTAACCACACACAATACTTAATAAACTTCAAAAATAATGCAACCCCCTATCACTTTGGGCACCTTTACATCATACTTACATCATCATACTAAGTTAAGAATAAATCAACTTAAACTCTTGCATACACTGTTCAAGCCTACTAGATCACTTTCGTATAACTAGCACCACCAACCAAGAAATCACTATTTCCATCTTTATGGTCATCGACTGTTCAAACTTAATGTGTAGTGCTAGCCATGATTAATAACGCAATCTCACATACTATTCTCACTTGGAATCTATAAAATAAGACATCAAGATACACCATTCCACTAAAGCCTTATAATAATAATAATCGATCATAACCTTATGGTTTTCCTTATTATAATCCATTAGCACATACTACTTCTACACATTACTACTATTCACCCATCCATACATTTGAAGTAATAATACTTAACCGTCAGATACTTCCATTGATATCATATATCTTTCTAACACAACAAATTTCATCAATGACTCCTTGCATACTTCAAGCACACATCAATTCACCTTAACTAATAAATCCTTATTCACCATCCACTAAACTAAAATACAAGGACATATCTATCACCTTAACACATCTCGATAATATTTATAAGTTCATATCTATAATTTTTATCAATCATCATTCACACTTTCTTGCCACTACACATCTATACCCATACTTCTAACTATAAGAAGGTTCTACTACTTATGAATCATAACACTCCAGGTTATGATATCCCTCGAATGCAAACTCTATTCAACAATCTAGGTTCGTACATTCTCTTCTTATGCGCACTATCTGTATTGAAGGGATAAAGAGGAATCTAAATAGATATCTTACTCTGTCTTAATAGGACAAATCATAAGGATGAGGATAAAATTTCAACTTGAGAAGCTTATAACACACTGTCGAGCTCCTCTCACACCCTTCTATGACTTCTGAACTTACTGATAGTAAACATGAGAGCATCATCTTAGAAGGACTTAGAATATGATAATTATGTTATCTCAAGAATACATCATAGATGAAGAATTTTTGGATGACACATGAGTAGAAAGGAATTTCTGAGAGAATGACTTTTCTGCACGATCGAGAGAATGAATGGAGGGAGACTTTTCTTAAATGCCTTGTAGCCTCTCTAAGAAAAGTACATACATTTCTATACCATTCTGCAAGACTCTACTAAACATGACTTTATATACACCTTAGGATGCTTGAACCTGGCTCTGGTACCAACTTTGTAATACCCCAAAAATGGGTCCCGAGACATCACATGGTGCTTAGGGTCACAAGTGATCCCAAGCTAGCCTTTCTACTGGCATAACTCATAAGCAATTGAATAAAACACATAAATCTAAAGAAAATGTGGGAAAACATAAATCTTTTCGAACTTGATCAATATAAATCTATATTAATATGATTACAACTCTGTTTTTCCAAAATAGCACTGGATTTAAATAAATTAACTCTACTAACTGTCTATGAAGCCTCTACTAGTATGAACTATGGGTAGCCGGGACATGACCCCTAACTATCCCAAATCAATACGACTGAATAAAGAAAAATAAAATATTGCTCAAATTGTATAACTGACTCAAGTTGTTGAATTAAAAAGACTCTTCACCTGCTGACTGAAAGCTACAAACAGTTTGAATATGGATGTGTGCTACAACTCATACATATATTATGAGAGAATGTAGCACATAGATGTATATGTGGATCAGTACTTTGAGGATGTACTGAGTACATGAGGGTGAATACATAAGCAAAACATTACCTCATTATCATAATTTGTAAAATAATGCATGCTAAATGTAAATAACTCACATAATCTGAAATATCAGAAATACTGAAAACTAAAGTCATTCATAGCAAATAAAACTTTATAAATCTAGTGAGTCATAACATTTAGGTCTAAAAGTTGTACTTATTTTCTATCTATAAATCATATTTATCTAAGTGTAGAAAGGACTCACTCTTAAATTTGAAAGATGAAAGCTAAAGTCTGAGCTAATATCTTTCTGTAAAGCATAAACTGAGTAAGACTTGTGAGCCTTTACACTTAGTTTTCTAAAAGATTTTCTATAATTCTTTTCCTTTAAAACTTAGAGAGATTGGGAGCATTAGAGATTTGGAACTTTGGGACTTAAAGAGTTTCTTCTAACCGAAATAAACCATGTGAGTTGACATAGAGTCCAACCTCTTACCTATGTTGGGGAGAGTTGTTCTGCCCTTTCCATCAAAATAAAACCTTAACTTAAGTGATCACTATCTTAGCCTACTATGGGTAAATCAGAAACCTATGATGACACATAGTTCGGGGGCACGAGACCTTTGAATCATACCCAACTCAGTGCTAAGTACTACTCCCATACTTATTTCTCAGAACTTTTAGTAAATCCACCTTAAAATAGCATAAGGGTCAGAAATTAAAACCAATTATGCTTCTTATTGCTACAAATCATAAACTGTACGAATACGTGGATTCCTATCTTAGCTTAGATCAAAAGATCAAACTTTCTTTAAAAATTTGAATACTTACTTGTCAAAGCATGCTAATAATATATTCTTCTTGAAATGTCAAAATTCATACTTGGGTTTTAAAGCATATGTACTTAAATATTCAGAATTTCATAATAAAGCTTCATTCCTAACAATCATCTTGAAATTCATTTAACAATATCAATTCACAATAGGAAAGTACAATTCATAATAGAAATCTTCAAGTCAAAGCACAAGTAAATGAGAAAACATGCACTTCAATATTCAAATCACTTGTAAATTCAAAAACTCAAAATGATATGGTTTGGGTGTAAACCCTAACTTACAAATCATGTAATCTTTGAGAAAATTCAAATTTTTAGGCACAAGGATGAAAGATTTATCTTTTTTAAAAACCTACATACCTTAGATAATGAACTAGATGAAGAAGCTTTGGTTTGAGGTCTTATTTGTGCCCTTGAAGGTTGACTTTTGGATATTTTGACTTGGAAATCTTGAAATTTGAACTACTTTGGAAGAAGAATGGTAGAGGGGATTCTTGAAGTTGGAGATTGAAGCTTAGGGTTTTTACTTGAGACATATTGATGAAGAATTAGCATATTTTACTCAATAATGCCTTTAATCATCTATTTTCATGATCTAGGGGAGTAGGAAAAAGACCAAACTGCCCTTGAGATTTAAAATTCTTAACTGGAACACCATTTAAGGCTTCACCGCGATGCGGTGAGTGTGTCATCGCGATACCCACTGCGAGATGGTAGAATCACAGTGACTTACTAGATATAGACAATTGATGTTTTGAGGTTCACCGCGATGTGGTGCAATCGCGGTGACCCATTAGAATTTAACAAATGTCGATTAGGCCTCTACCGCTACCGGTGACCTTAGGTTCGCTATTCTCACCACAATGCGGTAGAATCATGATGATTTACTGGAAATTTACAAATGTTGATTTGCCCTCCATCGCGATGGGGTGACTGCCTAGTTGGCACACTGCTTACTAAAAATGCCCTAACTTCTTCACCGAGTGTCAATTTTGGGAGAATTTAGTATCGATGGAAAGCTTATTCAATTTTACATATAATAGAAAGTTGAAATCAAGAAAATTCTATATGAATTAAATATTATTCATTTTGAAAGCCATCTCTTAACATTCAAGGAATTAAATTAAGCTTGAAAAAGTTTGGGTTATTACACACACTTAGTAGCTACATTGTCTGAGCATGGTGTTTTTATTACTCCTTATTTTGAGGCCATATGGGTTAGACAATTTATGAGGTTAAACCCTTCGACCTTTACGAGTGTTAAGGTTAAGAAGGATCCATAAGGTTTTCTGAATGAGATGAAAAAGATCTTTTATGTTATGCATGCTACGAATATGGAGGGTATAGAGTTTTTGGCCTATCAGTTAAAGGACGTGGCATACCAATGGTACGAGGAATGGGATCAGGCAAGGGGTGAAAGTGATGACTCACCTCTATGGGAGGATTTTTCTAATGCTTTTATGGACTGATTTTTCCCTCAAGAGTTAAGGAAAGATAAAGAAAAGGAGTTTGTTAATCTGAAGCAAGATAAGACACCTATAAAAGAGTATTCCTTGAAGTTTCACCACTTGTCTCGGTATGCTCTGGAGATGGTTTCTAGCATAAGGGCTAGAATGAGAAAGTTAACTTTTGAGTTGTCCAAAGAGTTAATATTGGAGAGTAAGGCTGCCTTGTTAATCAAGTACATGGATATCTCCAAGTTGTTTGTGTATATGTAATAGGTTGAAGAAGATAAGAAAAAGCAGGCCAAAATAGAAAAGAGGCAAGGCAAGAATTTTAGGTTCTCTGAGAGAGTGATGGCTAGTTGTAGAGTGGCAGAAATGTTGGGAAATATCCCAAGAAGAAGTGGGACAATTTTGGGTTTTACGCAATGGCTAATTTCCTAACCCAAACTAGTTAGGTGATAGATGTTTCCATGGTGGCAATAAATTAAGGGTACAAGGTGCCCAATCTCAGGCTAGTAGGCCAGGTCAGCTCCATCATATCCATTCTATAGGTTTTATGGTAGATTGCATCAGAGTTATTATAAAGAAGAAAGGGATAAGTGCTTCAACTATGGTCAGCCAGGGCATATTCTTAGAAACTGTTCTATTAGTAAGGTTGCTTCGGGAGAAAACAAGGTTACAATTGCTTCATTATCAGCTCCGACACCAAAGGGTGCACTATTTAGTTCCGACACTGGTCGGAACTATCTTTATGCTCTCACTACCCGACAGTAGTCTGAGGCATCACTTGATATTTTGACTGGTATGTTGAAATGCTTTTACCGTGATGTGTACTATTTACTTGATTTGAGGTCTACTTTTTCTTACGTGACCCTATTTATGGATGTGCATTTTGGTTTTTGTCTGAGGTGTGTTTCAGACCCTTTTTCTATTTCTACCTTAGTAGGTGACTCTATAACTGCTAGAAGAGTCTAAATGAAGGTGTGATATCTGTTGGAAGTAGATAAACTTTGGTGGGTATGTTTGAATTAGATAAGGAGGATTTTGATATCATATTGAGGATGGATTAGTTGCACTCATGCTATGCTTGTCTAGACTGTTATACCTATAAGGTTATCT
This sequence comes from Capsicum baccatum var. pendulum, assembly GCA_030864225.1. Lineage (NCBI taxonomy): Eukaryota > Viridiplantae > Streptophyta > Magnoliopsida > Solanales > Solanaceae > Capsicum > Capsicum baccatum. The sequence continues at coordinate 37,139,788 of CM061556.1, forward strand.
TTAAATTCCCTAATGAGTCAGTTATTAAGTGGGAGGGTGGTCCCTTATCTCCCAGGGGGAAGTTTATATATTATTTTAAAGCTCAAAGATTAATCTCCAAGGGGTGTCTCCTTCATCCAGTTTAGGTTAAATATTCTAACTCAGATAGTCCTTCTTTGTTTTCATCCCAGTGGTAAGTAAACTTCTTGAAGTCTTTTTTGATGACCTTCCTGGTGTTCCTCCTGATAGGGAAATTGAGTTTGGGATTGATCTTGTTTGGGACACTCGTCCAATTTTAATTCCCCCATACAAAATGGCTCCGACTGAGTTGAAGGAGCTTAAGGAGAAACTCACATATCTTTTAGATAAGGGTTTCATCCGTCCTAGTATGTCCCCATAGGGTGCACCATTGTTATTCGTGCATAAGAAGGATGGTTCACTTCGAATATGCATTGATAACTAGCAGTTGAATAAGGTGACGGTAAAGAATAAGTATCCTATTCCATCATTGGATGATATTGTTGGTTGTTCCATCCTATTTCAATTTGGGATTAGTTATATTATGTTCTGGAACATCTTTGGTTATGGCCTGGTTTATGGCTCTTATTTTGGTATGTTTTGGTATGGTTGGATTATTGGTATGGAATTCTTTAACTCGATTGTGTTAGTCATGGTTATGATCTTATCCCAGAGTCTTCATGTGGGCTGATGAACTATCTTGCTACATGTTGAAAATTCAGCCAACTCATGGCAGGCATTTGGAGTTTAGGTTGGTAATAGGGGTGGTATCTGGTCCTGGTAATGTCACCTTCTCATTTTTTTATGGGGCTCATCTAAGTTGGGTGATCGTTCGACCTTTATTGAGGATCCTGTGCTCATTTTGGCTAGTGATGTGAGGCGATTGCGCCCCAAAAAACAGTTGATAAGGTTGAGTGGACACATCTCCCATTTAAGGAGACCACTTGGGATATAGAGAGCAAGATGTAAACCTAGAATCCTCACTCGTTTGAGGCTTTAGGTACTTTCCTATCCTTAACTTTTGGGGACGAAAGTTCCTTATTAGTGGATATTGGAATGACCTGTTAATTCATTTTCAACACTGCTCGCTTATTTTCATTGTTAGAGACTTTTCATAGCTATCTCAAGTCATTTAATACTTGGTGAAATTGATAGTTCAATTACTAGGCAGTTCATTTGGCTTTAGGACCAATTCCCTATTTGAAAGTCTTCGCTATATCTGAATGGACATCAAGTGAAAACTTTAGTTAAAAACCTTAAATGCAAATTTTGATGTTTCTAATAGCTCTTGAATATTGGTTTTAGGTTAGAAAGACTCTTGGTTCGGGTCCAAGGACATCCAAGTTCATTTCAACCAAATGGTCGAAAAGAGAGAAAATTGGTAGGCATAGGTGTGGGCCCCACAATTGGTCTAAATGACCTTGGATGGAGAATCCAACTTTACCAATGCATCTGGAATATTCAATTTAGTGGGTTTACGTAGTTTATTTGCGAATAATGGAGTCCCAATGAATCAAAAAGGCCAAAAATAAGTTTTGACCTCTCAGACCCCATTTAACCGCGACCAAGGTACTACAATTACCCCTGGGTCGCAAAATTGACCATTTTCACTTTCATTTGAGACCTAGAAGCCCTAGAATTATTTATTAACTTCAAATTGATCCTTGGGGGTGTGTTAAAACCTTGATTAACATATATTTTTGTGACTAACAACGGATTAAAGGTTTGAATCCATCCCTTTTCAAGCTTTCATTTCTTGAATTTAGACCAAAACCCCAAGTTGTTTAAGGTCTTGAGTTTACCCTAAATATGCTTGGTTTTCACCTAATTCTTGAGGGTGATGATTCCCTATTGGTGTCTGAACATTAAGTTGGTTTCAAAAATGTGTTTTCCATATTTATGACACACTTAAGGTTTTTGGTGTCTTTTTTGGAACCAAAGCACAATGGTAAAATGTGGGTATCGAATTCTCATAATGATGTGTAAATAGTGTTTTTGATAGATTGACACCTTGAAGAAGCTCCTCAGAAAGGAAAAGCAAAGGTTAAATGGTTCGCGGGCTTTGTTTGAATTTAAGGAAGGTTAGGCTTACTCCTTATTAGATTGAGCTATGTTTTGATATAATTGTAATATCTTGTTAGATTGGGATGGATTTAAGTAGTGAATTGATTAAATGCAAGACTTGCGTTAGTTGGACCAACTAAGATATAGGTATTTTAGAAGTTGGAAGGCTTAACTTGTTTTCCATTATATTAGGGGGAATAGACTTCTTTACTCGTGTTTAGCATGAGAATGCCTTCGAATACTCAACCTTAGATATAATTCTCTAGTTTCTCATACTTAAAGTAAATTGGTCTTAGTTTCTTTTACTAGGAAAGGTTGCCTTGCTTCCACTAGACTTAGTAAAGGTGCTTAAGTAGAATATCTACATTAGGTCTTATGGTGTCTTGCTATACATCTAAGAGTTTATTTTGATACCTTAGCCTAGTTCGGGGTGAAAATTGTATTAGAATGTATTTTGGGGATTTAGATGTGGGCTTATTGACCCACCTAAAGACAAGACTTGTAATTAGTTCCCTTGAACCTTTACGCCTAGTAATTAACTAAAGAGTGTTATTTTGAGGAAATATTGATGATTTTTGGTACTTGTTGGTTATGTGGAATGACATTGAGAATTATGCACAAGTAATTATGCCTTTGTCTGCATTGTTAGATAAAGTTTATGTCAAGCTATTAATTATGTTATTAGGATTATCGATTGGTAAGGCTACTGAACATTCTATTAAATGAGCCCTTGTTTATAATATGGCCTATGCCATAAATGATATTATTGATCATGCTATGAATAAATTATGGATCATTTAATGCTTTAACCATTGTTCATACTAATGATGAAATATCTTTAGGTCAATAGTAGGCCAATAAATATGCTACTAATGGGCCATTATTCATGATATTGCTTATGGTTATGCCCAAGGTCTAAATGACTAAATTATGAATTTTGTAATGATGAGTCCTTGATTATACTCTTGATTAAGCCACCATTTAGACAAGTGTTCAGGTCATTAACTATACTATTGCCCAAGTTATGATCATGCTTAATAATTATACTAATAAATTGTATTGAAAATCTTCCTAATTGTCTATATTGAAAATAATGTTGTTAATGGTATTATAAGGCATGATTATTGACTATGCGTAAAGATATTCTAAATTATGTTGGACTCGTGTTATGATTTGTCTAGTAACCTAACAAGTGATTATGTTAGAATTCCATCTTATTGCTAATATTATGATTCATGATACTAAGGATTCTAAATGGTATATTTATGGACTACATGACAAGCTATGCTACTAATCATGTTGAATCCGTTAATTCTTTTTAATATATATGCTCTCTCTCTCTCTCTCTCTCTGTCTCTCTCTCTCTCTTTATATATATATATATATATATATTCACATACTTATGGATAAATTGTCCTCGATGATGAATGATGAGATATAAAGGTATGCTCATCCTTACTTCTCTTTTACTTTATCCCTCGTGGGGCTTGATCTTTACTTTAGCCCTCATAGGGCTTGCACTTTATTTTAGCCCTTGTGGGGCTTGTCATTTACTTTAGCCTTTGTGGGGCTTGTTCTTTATTATTGATATTAATTGTCTATTATGATGATATTATGATAATATGATGATACTCGGCAAGGACGGAGGATATGTTAATGATATCGATACTCAGTTTGAGTTGAAAGTATATGTTGATGATATTGAATACCCGGTTTGAGTCCAAAGAATATGTTGAAGATATTGATACCCGATTTAAGTTTGGAGAATATGTTGATGATATTGATATCTGGTTTGAGTCTGGAAGATATGTTGATAGTATTAATACCCAATTTGAGTCGAGAGGATATTATGATGATATATTGATATCTGGCAAAGTTGAAGAATGTTATGATGATATATTTATGTCTGATAAGGCTAGCGGATATTAAGATGATATATTGATTTCCAGCAAGGCCAGGAGATATTGAAATGATATATTGATACCCGTCAAGGCAAGAGGATATTATGATGAAATATTGATACTTGTTTGAGTTTGAAGGATATTATGATGACATGATGATGCTCGGAAAGGCCGGAGGATATGATTATTGATGTCCTTATGTGTGCACCAACAGGTTGAATCCGACTAGCCCTATGTATGAAACTTCTATGTTTATTGATGTTCTTGTGTAGTGATCTATAATATTGATATTATAAGTATTGGATATAGTTTTCTAAGGGTTAACGTATAGAGTGGTATAGTTGGTGATTTAAGGATGAAAGATGCTTGTTGGTGGATATTACTTAAGTGGCTAATAGTGACTAGTGAATTTGTAAATCTTAGTGGTAAAGAAGACTAGTGCCATTGACGGATATTAATAGGGATGATTATTTCATTATGTTGGTTAATGATAATGGGTTTAGCGATGGTGATGATTAGTTGCTACTGATGACTAAGTTAATGATGTTGATTAATTGTTCAATGAGAATTTATGGATTAATGATGCTAGTTACTAAGAGATGTTAGTTGAGAGATGAATAAGTGTACTCATGGTGATTAATGGTCTTTTATTAAATGGTGACAAGGGGGATTATGTTGGCTAGAAATGAATATTAGTTAATTAGAGGATATGGTCTAATGGTGAATCTTGAGTAGATTCTACTTTTGGCCAGTGAGTAAATAATGTTTAGTCGTTTATCGATGAATAGTGACTAGCTGATGAATAGTGGATGAATAATAATTAGAGGTTATATGATGACTAGTAAGTAATTGGTTCATAAATAAGTCTTGGCTAGCTAATAATGAGTGAATAGGATGTAATGATGAGATGGTTCCTATATGGTGGTATGGTTACGGTTATGAGTATATTTGTATATGTTATTCAATTATGCTTATTGGTGATATTATGAATATTGGCAAATAGCCATTTGAATATATATATATATATATATATGTATATATATATATATATGTATATATATATATATATATATATATATATACATATATATACATATATACATATATATACATATATATATATATACATACATATATGTATGTATATATATATATATACATATATGTATATATATATATATGGGTGATTCAATTCTATGCTTTATGCTCTCTTGGGTGTACTCTTCGGTGGTATGGAATGTCATGATGGGTTCTTTACTTTATGCACCAGTTGGTGTATGGGTTCCAACTTTTTACTTGTGTTTGTTTGTGATTGCACTTGCATTGCTTTATAATTTTGAATCATTTATTTCTTATGCTAGATGATATTGGCATGCATTGATACCTTATATTATATTGTTATTTTTTATATTCCATGCTTTTTATGTGTGTGGTGATATTGACATGTGTTAGTGTCTTATGTTATACCGTTATTAAAAATTTCTTACTTATTATATACAGTGATGATGGAGATGATTCAGGTTCAATTTTGTACTTTGACTTAGTTATGATTATCTTGCATGTTATCATTCTTATATCATCATTTAGCTTAGTCAACCGATGATACCTACTAAGCACCCATTGTTTTTGTACTCATACTATACTTCTATACCTTTTTGATGTAGATTCGAGTATTAGATATCGTCATTGATCGTGGTTCGTGCAGTGATTGATTTTAATAGATAGGGTGAGCTCTTGGAGTTCGAGTCACCTGATTTCCTTCCATTTTTTGTATTTAGTCTTTAGTATTCGAGGCAGATGTATTAACTATTTTAGATTTGGAGTTGTATTAATACTATTAGTTTCTGTTGTACTAGATCTACCAGGTTTTGGGATTGGTATATATATGATTTCATATTATATCTATAACCCTAGTGTTAGAAATTGATGTTCTTTAAATTTTGCCTATGTTGGTCCTTTCTTATCGAATTAACTCATTTTGTTAGCTTCAAATTTTGGTATTGGCTTACCTAATAGTGGATATTGATGTGTGCCATCATGACTCGTAAATTGAGTCGTGACATAAAAAAATTAGGGGAAAGTGGAGCACATGATTTTATCTCTAATGCTATGTAGGGGGACATGTGGGCTTTGGTTTCCTTATGCTTCCAAAAGATTGGCTACAATATTGGAATGTTATTTTAAGAGCTATCGTGCGACAATTGTTTGACCCGGCTGGCCATTTATATCTATTTACCTAAAAATGTATTACTACTTGACAGTTATGTTAATAAAAAAGAAAGCCTAGAAATTATAGAAAAGATGAGTTTAGGGTGTAATAGTACCCTATAAAGGCTAAGAAAAGTATTGAAAAGTGAGTTAGGTATGTTGTAGCAATTTCGGATATAATTTGAGATACTGGTATCTTATCTCAATACAATCTACACGATATTAAAAGTTTTGAACTTTTTTTCCTTTATTAAAAGACTCCGCAATAAACAAAATCATTTTTTCATCCTTTTTTTTGAACCATTATTTAATATTTTTTTTTTTATAAAATTGGCTAGACTCCTAAAATATAAAAGAAAAACTCCTAAAATAGGAGAATTACAAAATTAAAAACAAATCCTTCTATAATTAATATTTGACAAGTTCTCAATCAAAAAACAATTTCTAAAATAGGAGAATTTGCATAACTATAATCCTTCCATGTTTCAAATAGAAAAATGTTAGGGTCAACCATTAGCAAAGAAACGTTGACAAAATTCACGATTCTCTTTTTCATTATAATTTACGCCAAAACATGCAACAAGCTTGTGAGCACAACTTAGGACAAACTATTAGTTATGGTCTTGGAGATTTGAAATGTGTAAGTTCTTTTTTATTTTATTATACCCTACATAATTTGATGTAATTACTTTCAGTTTTTTCTTCTTCAAATCATTATAAACTCTACAATAGAATGTTTATGATTTAAAAATTAGTTATATTCTTTGTTTGATATAGATACGAAATAATAATACTTAGCTCTTTTAAATTCATTAGAATTATACCTTATATATATAAAAAAAAATTATAATTCTGTTTAAATAATATTTCGAATCAACTTACAAGAAACATACGATTTCTTCTATTCTATGGTTTGTTCTTTTTATTGTTTTCAAAATTTTTAATTCAAGTCTATCTTCTTACATTCATGAGAATCACTATTTTTGACTTTCTTTATTTGTTTTAGTTAATAGCTGTAAATTATATATAAATTATACATAATTAACGATTGACCATAGATTCTCTCTTTTTGAAATTACTCATGTTTTTCTCTCAGTTGTAAATTTTTTATCAAAATATTGGACAAAATAAATATGTTGCCGCCGAATGACGTAGTTGAAAAAATGAAAGGTCATTTCTTAGGTTACACTTATCTACGGTTTAAGTTCATTGCTTAAGTATTTTTTTGATATTGGATTTTCTATTATTTTTTGTTATGTTATCATTTGATTTGGTTATTATTATTTATATCTTGGATTTGATGGTTTGTTTTGAAGGTTTGTGTGATCCATTTATTTTTCTAGGGTTTCTTTATTAGGAGTCGTTTGGTGTGAGCTATAAGTTATAATAATGTCGGGATAAAATTCAGGATTATTTATCCTTTGTTTGGATGGAAGTATTATTTAGTCCCGAAATTATTTATTTCACCATTTATATCAATTTAATATAATAAGTTATTTCATATATATGGTGGGATAACTTATCCCGCGATAGTTAATATCTGATAATTAATCCCAAAATAACTTGTTCCCAACTGAACGACCCTAATAAATCATCATAAGTATTCTGGAATAAATGTGCAACACGCATTTCCATTGACTAGTAAGATGAAAAAAAGTGAAAACGGGTGGAGAATAGTTTTTCACTTTTTCAAATACAACTTCACGTTGTATTAGAAATTATTATGGCCAAACAATATTTTTTTGAATAAATTGAAAGAGAAATCCAAAAAAGTGAATATTTCTCATCGCCATTTAAAAATTGAGGGGCTAACAAGAAATATTTCAATTAACATAAAAATTCTCATCAAAACTAAACTATTTCACTCTCTATATTTGAACTATGTCACATAAATTCAACAATGAGAGTACACTTTAAACCTTAGCGGGAATAATTAGAAATATTTTCCTTTTTTTTATTTCCTACCCGATGTTCGGTACCCACATCAGAGCCTCGACTAATCCGAATAGTGCACTGCGGTGACACTACTAATAGGATTTTCTACATAACTAGAGCTCGAACCCGAGACCTTTGGTTAATGGTGTAGTATTCCCATCACAATCCATGTTGGTAATATTTTCCATTAAAATGTAAGTCCCTTCTCTTCCCTTCCCTCTTTAATTCTCCAAATCCGGCACAAAAATCTATTCCACCATTACCACAATTTCTCCAATTTAGGGTAAACCTTTTGAATTTCTCCAAAAAAGAATTTCCTAAAATGGAAATTAGCAACGAGGAAATGTGAATTTCTTTGAACCTTCAAAATAATAAAAAATTATATCAGCGGCAGAGCTAGAATTTTCATTACGAGAATTCAATTCAACATCTACTATATATATATATATATAATAAAATTTTTAAACCATGCATAAATATTGAAATTATCAAAGGGGTTCTTATGATTCTTTCCCCCTACCTAGCTCCACCCCTAAGTTAAAGTCATTTTGAAAAGACTTAAGTTAATATATACTAGTTACAGTAGTTACTGAGTTTACGGTAAAAGTATTTGGCATAAATGTTCCCTTTAAGCACCAACAGTGTGATCTAGTTGTTCAAAAAAGTTGGGCTGAGCATCATAAGGTCTTCAATTCAATTTCCAATAAAGACAAACAATAGATGATTTCTTCCCATTTATTCTAGCATTATTGGATTAAGTTACTTGGTACCTGTTGCTAGAAGGTAGAAAGTATCTCATGAATTTAGTCAAGGTCTGCAAGAAGGCCTGGATATAACAGTTATCAGATAAATAAATAATGTGCCCTTAATTTGGCACACACGTCTAATATGACATAATACACACAGGACACGACGTAGGATGTGAATTGGCATGTAGGATATCACATAGGATATATGCATCTACTTGTTTAACTTTATAGAAGTTTAAGTGTCTACTTGTGCACACCCAAAATTGGTGGGTATAGATGTTAGTTGAGGCCAAGTTAAATGGCACGTTTATGTCTTGTGTCAAATAATTTGAAATGTGGCCTTAGCTTTTTTCTTTGGTTCACACTTGGTAAACAATAATTCAAGAGTTTTGAAAGATTATTTGTTGGTTTTGTTAAACAAAGTTGCTGCCAAAGATTTTGCAGTTGTAAATTTTTCTCATTCACATATAAATATTAAAATTTACATCTTCCATTAACATCATGGATGACATCAACAAGCCCATTTTCATCTCTATAAATTGGGACCTTCTTTCTCATTCATAATACATCAATTTCAAGATTTCTTTCATTCTCTTGTATTTATTCTCCCTTTCTATTAGAATATTTAGATAGAGAGTGGGTGTTGGGAAACACTTGTATGAGTCTTTTCTTGGAGTGATATTGTGAGATTGTTCTCTTGGAATATTTGATTTAATTAGAGTGACTACTCTAATTTTCATAACCTCTCTATCGTACTCTTGTTGATACAGTGAAATTGCTCCTCTCCGCTCGTGAATGTAGGCCACACTAACTGAACCACATTAAAATTTTGCCTCCTTTATTTTCTTTAATTACCGTTATTATCAACTTGTTATTGTCATTGTAATATATTTTTGGCTAAATTTTGCAATAACCGAGTTCTCTATCCTTACAAATTGGTATCCGAGTCAGATTTAACCAGCTTATTTTTAGTAGCCAAAATGACTATAACAAAGATTTACATTGAGAAATTTCATCAAAGTGCAAACTTTGGGATGTGGAAATTAAATATGGAAGCTATCCTAATTCAGGATAGCTTAGATATGGCACTGGAAGGATACGAGATGAAGCCAAAAAATATGACGGACGAAGAATTTACCATCATAGACAAAGAGAAAAAATCAGGTATCATTCTAAATCTCTCAAATGAGATTTTATGTGAAAAAATTAAAAACCTTGTATATGAAGAGGACAGTGGAAAGTAAATTTTACCTGAAGCAAAAGCTTTACACATTTCGTATGGTTGAAGGTACTTCTATACTCTTACATTTTGATTCTTTGGATTCTATTCTTATCATTTTGAGTAATATAGACGTTGAAGTTAATGGTGAAGATTAAGTTGTGTTATTACTTATTTCCTTACCTCAATTATTTAAGCATATTAGAGATACTATGCTTTATGGAAAGGATAATATCTCTTATAGAGAAATCAAATCTATCTTAAAAACAAAGGAACATATAGATAGAGATATTACTGAAAAAAGTAGAACAACCCATGAGGAAGGATTCTTTGTAAAAGGTAGATCTAATATGAAAGAATCAAATAGTGAGAGGTCAAAATCAAGGTCAAAGTCTAAATACAGAAATGAAGTGTACAAAAACTGTCATAAGAAAGGTCATATTATTCTGAATGATATAAGTTGAAAAATAAAGAAAAGCAAATGGAAAACAATAATGAGCATAAAAATGGGTGAATCTGTGAAGCAAGTGTAGCTGCTGATGAGTCTGGGGGAACAATATTTTTACCAGCTAATAATAATTTTAAATCTAATGATGAGTGGATTTTAGATTCGGATTGTTTTTGTCGTTTATTTACCAATAGGGATTTGTTTACCACATTCGTATCTATTGGAAGTGTTGTTGTCTTGATAGGTAATAGTGCTCCTTGCAAAGTTTTTGGTAAAGGTAAAGTCTGAATTAAAATGCATGATGGTGCAATGAGAACTCTCACTGATGTACGATATGTTCCTGACTTGATAAAAAATTTCATTTCTTTGAGCACTCTAAAATCTCTTAGGTGCAAATACACAGGTGAAGGTGGAGTTATGAAAGTCTCTAGGTGCTCTTGTGTTCATGAAAACATACAGATTAGGTACATTGTACATTTTAATGGGATCCACTATTACAGGTGCTACTGTACATTCCCACTTCAAATCAATCGGATCCTGACATCAAATTATTGCATATGCGATTGGGATATATGAGTGTGAAAGGTCTTTCCATCCTCACTAAAAGAGGTCTTATGTGTGGACAAAGTGTCAGAAAAATAAAGTTCTACGAACACTGTGTGTTTGAAAAAAAGAAAAGAGTTAGCTTCAATCTCCAGCAGTTCATCTAACAAAAGGTACTTTGGACTACATTCATTCAGATCTTTGGGGCCCTTCTCGTACCCCATCAAAATGTGGTGCTAGGTATATGTTAAATTTAATTGATGATTATTCAAGGAAGGTTTGGGTTTATTTCCTAAAAAACAAAATTGATATTTTCTTAACTCTCAAACAATGAAAAGTTTTGATTGAGAAGCAAACAATAAAATAGGTCAAGCGGCTTAGAACAGATAATGTCTTGGAATTTTAAAATGACGAGATCAATAAATTTTTGCAAAAATAGAGGAATCGCTTGACATCGCACTACGAGGATAACACCACAACAAAATGGTGTTGTAGAAAGGATGAACAAGACTCTTTTAGAAAAATCCCTTTGCGTGATTTCAAATGTTGGGTTGACAAATACTTTTTGGGCAGAGGTTGTCTCTACAGGTTGTTATATTGTAAACCGTGCTCCTTCTGCATCTTTGAACTTCAAGACTCCATATGAAAAATGGTTAGGTACACCTGTGATCTAGGGCATATTTATATGTTCAAGGCACCAATATACACCCAGATTTGGACTTGTTTTGAGAAATTTAATGTGAATTCTTGAGTATAATTCAGCTTTAATTTTGTTCTGCACCCAATGGATATGATTAGTGTTTTCGAGGCTCAAATCTTGATGAATTGGACGCAATTGGATACATTGAGGATATGTCATGGTAGAAGTAATAAAAGTCATGGGAACATAGCTCAAAAATACAATATGGAAGGTAGAACTTCACGCTTATAAAGTCACCGTGTCACGCCGACCGACAAAATGGCATTGATAGAATTCTAGTGGAGTAGTGTGATTATGGCGCGTCGCGGAGAGGCTCAAATTCCCATTTGGTATAATCCAGCGTTGGTCCGCGATTTTACCGCATTGCGGCACAAGCCTAGTTATCAATTTTTGAGACCTAGAAGTTTAGCGCATCATGGAGGAAAAAGATTTCGCAATTGTCAAAAATCAGTGGCTCACCGCGATAGTGGCGTGTCGCAATGAGTGTTACTTTCAAAATTTCACTAAATGATGGTTTTTTGCAATTATACAAAGTTTGACAGAATATGACATTTGATGGCATGGCACGACGCGTCATCTAATAAAATTGGAAAGATTTTTAGTATTTTGTCCCAGCTATAAAAGGAAAAATCCAAGATAATTTGGGGGACTTTTGGCAAGCACACTTGTAGCGGAAAAAGCAGAAAACCACCACTTTTAGGGTTCTTAGATTTTATTTGAACTTCTTTTCTTCAATATATGTTATTGATATGATTAATTATCTCTTTTTGATGTTGAATTTAAACATGAGTAGCTAAATACCCTTGTTCTGGGGTTGAGGCCAAGAACGTGATTACTCTTTGATAATCTTTGTAGTAGTTTCTTTTTTGGATTATGATCTAGGTTGTTCTTAATTTCATGAGCTTACTATTTTGATGAGTGACCACCATTAGAAAAAATCTATATTGCTATGTGAATTCGGGAGGAGAATCATAGGATAGAATGAATAAATTAAGGAGCAAGGTTCTTATCCTTTTATAAAAAAAAGGGGTTTGAATTAGCATCTAGAATATGGATATACCTAGAAACCTTGCTTGGTTCAATTAAAAGAAGATAACTTTATGAATCTAGAAGAATTATTGTATCTCTTTGGGAGTTGTAGCTGCATTATTCAATAGATGTAAGATTTGAGGTCGGGAGACCAAAATCGTAGCATAAACCTTGTGAATCAACAATCCGATAATCAATTAGATTTCTATAAGAATAGAGATTTGTAGGATTGTTCGAAGTACCTCAACCCTAGAATTCTTATCATTACTGTTTACAACCGTTGTTTGCTTTTCTCTAGTCATAAACTTTTATTTATTATTTATTAATTTACATTCTTATTCTTAAATTCACAATCATCTTGATAAATTACAACACTTAATACCTCATTTTCTAAAACTCAGAGTTAGGTAAATTTCTAGTTGTTTAGTCCTCGTGGGAACGATATCTGACTGTCTAAGTTACTATATTACTTATACGAACGTGTGCACTTGCATGTGTGATTGACCGCAACAAGTTTCTGGCACCATTACCGGGACTAATATAATAAGTAAATTGCTAAATTTTTTGGTTTTTGATAATAAGTTTAAGTGTTAATGGCTTGATCTTAGCGGCTGAATTTTTGCAGGATTAGCTGACTATAAGACTGGCGAGAGATAAAGAGTTGCTAGAGCCTTTTGCAGAACTAGAACTGATATTCAATAGAGGCAAAGATCTCAATATCCTAATCAACAGGCTCAAATGGCTCATCTAGTTGATCCAAATGACCCTATCGATCCAAATGCCAAAAATTTCCCAGCTCCGATTATCATAATTGTTCCTGCTCAACCAGTTGCTAGACATGTTCGTGAGGTGGCAATCCCACTCATAAACCATGTGACAAACAGTATTCGCAAGCCCAAACCAGGTGGTAGATTTTAATTGAAGCAGAATATGGTGTAATTGTTGAACTCAGCGGAGAAATTCTATGGCCTTTCATATGAAGACCCACAGCAGTACATACAGACCTTCCTGGAAATAAGCGATACTTACATTCCTGAAAGGGTGAATTCTGATTATGTTAGATTGACACTCTTTCCTTATTCTCTAATTAGGGAAGCAAAAAAATGGTTACATGCTTAACCACCACTCCCCATCACTTCATGGGAAGATCTAGCTCGGAAGTTCCTTATTCGATTCTTTCTATCCAGGAAGACTGCATATTTGAAAAGTGAGATTCTGAGTTTCAGACTGAAAGAAGGAGAGAATCTTTATCAAGCTTAGGAGAGATTTAAAGGTATGCTCAGAAATTTCCCTTACTATCATCAATCCAATGATGTTCTTGTTCATACTTTAATTAAGGGATTGGAACCAAATACGAAGATTCTCTTATATTCGGCAGCAGGTGGACAGGCTCTTGAAAAGACTTATGAAGAGTTGTACACACTGCTGAATCAGATTTCATAAGGGAATCCTAACTGGCATGCTGATTCGAGGAGTTCTCCTAGGAAGGTTGCATGGGTATTAGAGGTAGACAAATTTACTGCATTACAACAACAGATTGCAGCAATGCAAAATCATATGATTACTTAGCTTAATAACATAAAATTGGGGGTTCCACAAGTAGTAGCTACAGGTAATGTAGTCCAATAGGCAAATTCTTGGTATGAGGTTTGTGGAAGTAGTGAGCATGCAGTAGATGTTTGCACGGCTAATCCATATTCTATCAACTATGTTGGGAATGAAAATCATCAGAGATAGCATAATTTTGGGAAAACATATAATCCCAACTAGAGGAACCATCCCAATTTCTCATGGGGTGAAAATTAGGCACAAAACACTAATCTTAAAGGGCCAATGCAATCAATTCAACAACAGGTTCAGAATATCGGGCTACTGCTCAAGCTAGTAATATAGAAGAGATGATAAAACAGCTTTTAGCTCAACAAGCATGTTTTGCAGCAGAAGTAAAGACTCAACAAGCACAGTTTGCAATAGAGTTGAAGAGTCAATAATTGTTTTTGAGAAATGTATAGTTGCAACTTGGTCAAATTGCAGGAACACAGAATATATGACCTCAAGGATGCCTACCTAGTGATACCGAGGCAAAGCCAAAGTAGGTGAATACGATTACAACAAGAAGTGGATTGCAAGCTAAGGAGAAGATTTAGGAGCAGGTTATTCCCACAGTCTATGATAATGGTTCTAAAGAAAACGAGGAGAAAAACGTCAAGGAAAAAGCTGCAAGTGATGAAATTCACGTGGAAAAGTATACTTTACGTTTACCCTATCCTCAAAGGAAAAGTAAACATTAGGAGGAGGCAAGTTACAAGAATTTCTTGGATCTTCTAAAGCAGGTTGACATAAACTTTCCACTTGTTCATATTCTATAAAGTGTTCCAAAATATGCAAAATACCTGAAGGATGTAGTGGTAAACAAGAACCGGTTGACCGAATATACTACAGTTTCACTTACTGAGGAGTGCACATCCAAGATACAAAACAAACTACACACAAATTTGAAGGATCCAGGTAGTTTTATGTTATAGATAACTATTGGGAAGACCATCAATTCTCATGGATTGTGTGACTTGGGGGCTAACATCAATCTTATATGCATATTTTGGTACTAGAAGATGGGTCTTGAAAGTCCCAAACCGACTATTATTGTCTTTCTAGGCCTGATGGTATTATTAAAGATATTTTGCTGCAAGTGTGATCCTTAATCTTTTCGGTGGACTTTGTAATTCTTGACTTTGAAGCTGATCCTATTGTTCCATTTATTTTGGGATGACCTTTCCTAGCAACAGGATAGTCATTAATTGTTGTAGCAGCAGGGAAGATAACAATGAGAGCGCATGATAAAGTGTAAGTTTTTGATGTGTATAAAGTGCTAAAATTGCCATCTATATATGAGAAGTTGTCTGCTATATCCGTTATAGATTTAGAGTCTCATCAGAGGTTGTTATTGTTCGATGATCCATTAGAGCAAGCGTTGCTGTGTTGTGATCTTTATGGAGATGTGGAGGTATTGGAATTAATTGAAGTCATGAATTCGGCAGTCATTGAAACAAGAAAATTGCCTTTTGAGCCATTAAATAGGCCAAATAGTCTATCCACCAAAGCTTTAATTGATGAAGCTCCAAAATTAAAGCTTAAGGTTCTTTCCCCTCACCTAAAATATGTTTACCTTGGTGATAATGAAACCTTGCCTGTTATTTTGTCTATATGATTATGTGATATGCAGGTAAAGAAAGCAATGATAGAGTTGAAAAGAAGGAAGAAGGCGATCGAGTGGTAGATATTTGACATTACAGGAATAAATCTATCCTTTTTCATGCACAAGATACACATGGAAGAAGGTTTCAAACTAAAAGTGCAGCAACAATGTAGGTTGAATCAAGTGATAAAAGACGTGGTGCGGAAAGAGGTTATAAAGTTGCACGATAATGGGATTATTTATCCAATTTCAGATAGCAAGTGGGTAAGACCAATACATTGTGTCCCAAAGAAAAGTGGGATAACCATGATTACTAATAAAGCAAATAAGCTAATTCTCACTTACTTGGTGACTGGATGGAGAATCTGCATTGACTATCAGATGTTGAATGAAGCCACAAGGAAGGACCACTATCCCATCCCGTTCATTGATCAGATATTAGATAAATTTATAGGGCAGAAGTATTACTATTTTCTTGATGGTTACTCAAGTTATAATCAGATTACCATTGTTCCCGAGAACCAAGAGAAGAGGACTTTTACTTGTCGGTATGGTAAATATGCATTTAGTTGTATGCCATTTGACCTCTGCAATGTGATAACACTCAAACTACAACTCTCATAAGAGTGTAAGCGGTCGCTGTCAAATATAGAACCCAACTGGGTTGGGTGTCGAATCCCGCAGGGAATAGCTGGTCACTAAGTAAGCAAAGATTAGTAGACTTTTGGTGAAAGTCTCGTAAAAGGGGGGATTTTGTAGCGTGCAATAGTGTAGTAAAATAACAAAGTAAAAACGGAAAATAGTAAAGTAAAAAGAAAGAATGTTTAGTAATATGTTAACCAATGAGAATTGAGAGTTGGGGTTATGTCCACCTTATGAGTTATACGTCTCTATTGGCTATGAGTTATGCAGAATTCAGACATGCATGTGCTTATAGAGAATTGTATTCTATGGTAAATCCAAGCGTCTTTCGACCTAACAAGGACTATTTCACTTTAACTCTTTCGAGCTTAAAGCGTATCTAATGGTACAAATTCTCCAAGAGGTTAATTGAATTACGACACTAACTTTTTAACAGGGGTTGGTGCCCTATTACCTTGACATTATCTCTTTTCCAGACATATAACTTTTCTTTCGAACAAGTTAATGCTATACTGGCGTATTCTATGCGTTTGCAACCACAAGAATTTGCATTAAGCTGAAGAGAATAATGATATAAGCAACATACGTGTCGCGAATTCACAAACTCATAGCAATAGATAGTATCTCATACAGCTTCCATAACCCCAACAGAGAAGTTTAGCTACTCATGAGTGCGATGGAAATCACAATAGACATTATCATTATACCACAATAAGGATCTCACGTGTAGTATGGTGTGGTATGGCTTTAGGCGTGAATTCCTTTTAGAATAGCTTTTCTCTCGTTGTGGAAATTAAGAATTGAATAGATGAAGAGAAAGTAAATAAGAATTAATTGAAAGCAAATTGTTTAGAGTTGTAGAGGAATGAATTAGAATGTGAATGATGAGAATAATGATGTGTAATCAGAATGAATAAAAGCTTCAGCAAAATAGGGTATTTATAATACCCATATCCTATTCCTACTAGGCTACTGCGTACTTATCCTAATCCTAATAAATTACTGCATCATTATCCTAATCCTAATAGGTTACTGCTGATCCCCAAAGTCTTGGAAAATGCTGTTTTTGCCCGGGACAGGTTTCCCATGCGTCACTTTTGGTCCTAGGCGTCCAAGCTCTCCTTCTCTTCTTTCGTGAAGCTTCCTTTGGCGTCAAGTTATCCATAAAATGCTGAAATCTGCATCATTTATACCTGAAAACTTGCTAATCACGTTTGTTAGCTCACTTATAGGAAAAAGGACTAAAAGTGCATGAGTTATATATTTTGTCCTCAAAACTTAGCTAAAATATGGGTAAATTAAAGCACTTTAGGCGTGTAAATACGCCTATCATCACAATGCACCTGTAACATTTTAGAGATGAATGATGGCAATATTATACAACATGGTTGAAGAATTTGTCGAGGTATTTATGGATGATTTCTTTATTTACGGTGATTCTTTTGAAAAATTCTTGCAAAATTTAGATCGAGTCATATCTCGATATGAAGAGACAAATTTGGTGTTAAACAGGGAGAAGTGACACTTTTTGGTGAAGGAAGGAATAGTCCTTGGACATAAAGTTTCATATAGAGGACTTGAAGTAGATCAAGCCAAAATTAAAGTGATTGAAAATCTATCACATCCAGTCAGAATGAAGGGAGTTCAAAGATTCTTGGGGCATGCTGGTTTCTACAAAGCCTCGATTGATCCTGTGGATTTTTTTACTATATGAGTTTGACTTAGTGGTACCTGATCGTAAAGGAGCAGAAAATCAAGTTGCAGACCATTTATCAAGATTAGAGACTTATGGTCATGTTGTTGATAACTTTCTCTGCATTCGGGAAGAGTTTTCGGATGAGAAATTATTGTCTATATAGGATTGTAAAGTTCCTTGGTATGTGACATTGTGAATTTGATGGCAAGTACCTTTTACCCTCCTGAAAGTACAATTCAATAGAGGAAGAAATTGCTCCATGATTCTCGTGCATATATATGTGATATCTTTTAAAGTAGGGTTTGGATGGTATTATACGAAGATATGTTCCGAAAGCTGAATTCACACAAGTGATACAAAAGTGTCAGTCATATCCTTACGGTGGACATCACGAAGGTGATGAATAGCTTGAAAAGTATTGCGATCTGGTTTCTTTTGGCCAACATTTTTTCGAGATGTAGTGGTTTTCGTGAAGAATTGTGATCAATGTCGGAGGTTGGAAAAAATTTCAAGGCGTCATGAGATGCCCCTAAATAATATTCTTGAAGTTGAAGTATTTGATGTTTGGGGAATTGATTTTATGGGACCATTCCCACCTTCCAATGGAAACTTGTACATTCTAGTGGAAGTTGATTACGTATCCAAATGGGTGAAAGCTGAAACTTTTCCTACTAATGATGCGAGAGTAGTGCTGAAGTTCGTGAAAAAGTAACTATTTTCCCTATTTGGTACCCTAAGATCTATAATCATTGACGGAGGTACGAACTTTATTAACAGTTGGTTTAAGAATTTTTTAGTTAAATATAGTGTTAGGCACAAGGTGGACACTGCGTACCATCCCCAAATGAGTGGACAAGTTAAGGTGTCCAACCGGGACATTAAGTAGATACTACAGAAGACCGTGAATAGGAAGCAAAAAGATTGGGCTGAGAAGTTGGATGACACACTTTGGGCTTGCAGAACAGCTTACAAGATTCCTATTGGGACGTCTCCATATCTCTTCGTTTATGGTAAGGCATGGCATCAGCCTGTGGAGTTGGAACATCAAGCATATTGGGCCGTGAAAAAGTTAAATTTTGAGAGGAAAGTCGCAGGGGAGAAATGTTTGTTACAACTTATTGAATTAGATAAATTTTAGCTCTATGCCCATGAAAATGCCAAGCTATGTAAGGATAAGACCAAAAGATGGCATGACAAACAAATTCAAGTGAGAGTGTTTGAACCCGGACAACTTGTTCTGCTATTCAATTCAAGGTTAAAGTTGTTTCTGGGCAAATTGCGGTCTACGTGGTCTGGACCTTTTGAAGTAATAAAAATGATGCCTCATGGAGCAGTTAAACTGTGGAACAAAGAGAAGACTAAGAAGTTTCTAGTGAATGGACAACGTGTGAAGCATTGTTGGGATGATCATTGAGACAAGCACAACATGTCCATCACCTTTACTGATGAATAAGATTGAGCTGAGTCGTGCCCCAATGTAAAATAAGGCCCTATGTGGGAGGCAAACCACAAATGTAATGTAATAGGCAGTTTAATTTTTAGGTGTTAAAGATAAAGAAAAAATACAAAAAGATAAGTTGTGCCACGAGAAAAACTATGGCGCTAAGTGGGAGGCAACCCACATTTTCTTATAACGTTTTCTTGTTTTTGTTTGATTTGTAGGGATGAGAAAGTTGGAAGCAAGGAGAACAACATGTACAATGAAGGAATCAGGTTTACAAAAAGTTAATATGTAAAAAGCAGGCGCAAAAAAATCAGGTAAAAAGGTTTAAAAATGCACTAGGAACGTGAAATAAGATGTTATTGCATCGCGCCATCGGTCAATTTAACAATTGTAAAATTCTAGTAGCCTGGCGCGATACGCACACATTGCGCCATCTAGAAAATTGACAATTGTCCAATTCCTGTGTCCTGGCGCGATATCACCTCATCGCAGTGGAATGGTAAATTAGCGATAGGCACTTTCCAGTGGCTTAACGCGATACCACCGCATCGTGGTGAGGGTCAAAATCGGACTTAAATTTTTAAATTAACCTAGCCCGACCCGTCCTTCTATAAATATAACCTCAACCATAATTCCCTCACTTTCTCACCGTCAGCGCCGTTCTTACTCCCTTAAAACAAATTCTCCCTCAATTTTCCTTAAGATTTTCATCTTTCTCTCAACAATTAAGGTAAGTGCTTCAATTCTTCAATTTTTTCTTTTGTTGTATTGAGAATTTCAAAATTTTTAGGCATGAATTGATTTTATTCTTCATAATTGTTGTGCATTATAAGCTCTATCTGCTAAGATTTTCCTTATATGTTTTGTGAATCCTTCATCAAAGTATTTATAATATTGAGTTGAATTATTTAATTAGTAAGATAAGGATGGCTAAATTGAAGTGCAGGGGTGATAATCAAGTTTTAATTGGGAAAAATAATTGAGTGGGTTCATTGATTGATGAAAATTGTGTGGTAAGATGTAGGGTGTATTCTATATTTGTGAATCCATGAGGTACAATTAATGGGGATATTTTGAGTTGAGTTCTTATGATGAAATATTACATTTTTTTGATAGTACACACCGTGTGAATGTGTTAAAGCATTGGGATTGTGTCATTCTGCAATGGAAAGTCTAAGTACCTTGTGTGGTAATGATGAAATGCTATGGGGATAAATTAGTTGGAAATGAATTATTTTTCTTAACATATAGTAGTTTCAATGTTTTGAGGTATATTTGAATTGAATTGATATTATACTCATTATCGCTATCTTAATTGTGTGAGAATCTGGAGTTAAGCATCGGATTGAATACATGTTTAGATTGGAATTACTGAGGTAGTACTGATGCTGCACTCAACATTGCGATACATTTTACCAATCTTACGTATAGAAATATAAGTTGTAAATTATCATGGGTTGGTTGTTTAACCTGTGTATGTGAGAAAAGTTTTTTTCAAATACGGGGAAGTCTAAGTACCCTATTATTTATTGCACATGCCTCAGCTAGCAATTAAGTATGGGGTGGTATCACCTGTTCACACTCAGTTTAGGCTAGACATCCTGTGTTTCACATACTTATTTGTTTGTTTGTTGCATCTGTTGTATGGCATAGGTATCATGGATCCCCAACCAATCAAAGGAATGTCCAAGGTCGGTACCTCTCCACCAGCTCAGAAATGAAGCAGGCCGTCTGAGAGCCAACTCACTAGGATGTGTATAAATTGCTAAAATTGCCATCTATATATGAGAAGTTGTCTGCTATATCCGTTATAGATTGAGAGTCTCATCAGAGGTTGTTATTGTTCGATGATCCATTAGAGCAAGCCTTGGTGTGTTGTGATCTTTATGGAGATGTGGAGGCATTGGAATTGATTGAAGTCATGAATTTGGCAGTCATTGAAACAAGAAAATTGCCTTTTGAGCCATTAAATAGGCCAAATAGTCTATCCACCAAAGCTTTAATTGATGAAGCTCCAAAATTAAAGCTTAAGGTTCTTTCACCTCACTTAAAATATGTTTACCTTGGTGCTAATGAAACCTTGCCTGTTATTTTTTCTATATAATTATCTGATATGCAGGTAAAGAAAGCAATGATAGAGTTGAAAAGAAGGAAGAAGGCGATCGAGTGGTAGATATTTGACATTATAGGAATAAATATATCCTTTTTTCATGCACAAGATACACATGGAAGAAGGTTTAAAACTAAAAGTGCAGCAACAACGTAGGTTGAATCAAGTGATAAAAGACGTGGTGCGGAAAGAGGTTATAAAGTTGCACGATAATGGGATTATTTTTCCAATTTCACATAGCAAGTGGGTAAGACCAATACATTGTGTCCCAAAAAAAGGTGGGATGACCATGATTACTAATAAAGCAAATGAGCTAATTCTCACTTACTTGGTGACTGGATGGAGAATCTGCATTGACTATTAGATGTTGAATGAAGCCACAAGGAAGGACCACTATCCCATCCCGTTCATTGATCAGATATTAGATAAATTTATAGGGCAGAAGTATTACTATTTTCTTGATGGTTACTCAAGTTATAATCAGATTACCATTGTTCCCGAAAACCAAGAGAAGAGGACGTTTACTTGTCGGTATGGTAAATATGCATTTAGTTGTATGCCATTTGAACTCTGCAATGTAATAATGCTCAAACTACAGCTCTCGTAAGAGTGTAAGCGGTCGCTGTCAATTATAGAACCCAATTGGGTTGGGTGTCGAATCCCACAGGGAATAGCTGGACACTAAGTAAGCAAAGATTAGTAGACTATTGGTGAAAGTCTCGTAAAAGGGGGGATTTTGTAGCGTGCAAAAGTGTAATAAAATAACAAAGTAAAAACGGAAAATAGTAAAGTAAAAAGAAAAAATGTTTAGTAAGATGTTAACCAATGAGAATTGAGAGTTGGGGTTATGTCCACCTTATGAGTTATACGTCTCTATTGGCTATGAGTTATGCAGAATTCAGACATGCATGTGCTTATATAGAATTGTATTCTATGGTAAATCCAAGCGTCTTTCGACCTAACAAGTACTATTTCACTTTAACTCTTTCGAGCTTAAAGCGTATCTAATGGTACAAATTCTCCAAGAGGTTAATCGAATTACGGCACTAACTTTTTAACAGGGGTTGGTGCCCTATTACCTTGACATTATCTCTTTTCCAGACATATAACTTTTCTTTCGAACAAGTTAATGCTATACTGGCGTATTCTATGCGTTTGCAACCATAAGAATTTGCATTAAGCTGAAGAGAATGATGATATAAGCAGCATACGTGTCGCGAATTCACAAACTCATAGCAATAGATAGTATCTCATACGGCTTCCATAACCCCAACAGAGAAGTTTAGCTACTCATGAGTGCGATGGAAATCACAATAGACATTATCATTATACCACAATAAGGATCTCACGTGTAGTATGGTGTGGTATGGCTTTAGGCGTGAATTCCTTTTAGAATAGCTTTTCTCTCGTTGTGGAAATTAAGAATTGAATAGATGAAGAGAAAGTAAATAAGAATTAATTGAAAGCAAATTGTTTAGAGTTGTAGAGGAATGAATTAGAATGTGAATGATGAGAATAATGATGTGTAATCAGAATGAATAAAAGCTTCAGCAAAATAGGGTATTTATAATACCCATATCCTATTCCTACTAGGCTACTGCGTACTTATCCTAATCCTAATAAATTACTGCATCATTATCCTAATCCTAATAGGTTACTGCTGATCCCCAAAGTCTTGGAAAATGCTGTTTTTGCCCGGGACAGGTTTCCCATGCGTCACTTTTGGTCCTAGGCGTCCAAGCTCTCCTTCCCTTCTTTCGTGAAGCTTCCTTTGGCGTCAAGTTATCCATAAAATGCTGAAATCTGCATCATTTATACCTGAAAACTTGCTAATCACGTTTGTTAGCTCACTTACAGGAAAAAGTACTAAAAGTGCATGAGTTATATATTTTGTCCTCAAAACTTAGCTAAAATATGGGTAAATTAAAGCACTTTAGGCGTGTAAATACGCCTATCATCACAATGCACCTGTAACATTTTAGAGATGCATGATGGCAATATTATACAACATGGTTGAAGAATTTGTCGAGGTATTTATGGATGATTTCTTTATTTACGGTGATTCTTTTGAAAAATTCTTGCAAAATTTAGATCGAGTCATATCTCGATGTGAAGAGACAAATTTGGTGTTAAACAGGGAGAAGTGACACTCTTTGGTGAAGGAAGGAATAGTCCTTGGACATAAAGTTTCATATAGAGGACTTGAAGTAGATCAAGCCAAAATTGAAGTGATTGAAAAGCTACCACATCCAGTCAGAATGAAGGGAGTTCAAAATTTCTTGGGGCATGCAGGTTTCTACAGGCGTTTTATTCAGGACTTTTCAAAGATTGCAAGCCTTATGTGCAAATTGTTAGAAAAAGAGGCCAAGTTTGATTTTGGGGAAGATTGTCAATAAGCCTTTGAGAAGCTAAAAAAGAAGCTGATAGAAGCTCCTATTTATGATTTCTCCAAATTGGGAGTTGCCATTTGAATTGATGTGTGATGCTAGTGATGTGGCTATAGGAGCAGTTTTTGGGCAAAGAAAAGACAAGGCATTTTGCTCTATTTACTATGCTAGTAAAGTCTTGAACGATGCCCAAATGACTTATACAGTCATTGAAAATGAGATGTTAGTGGTGGTTTATGCATTTGATAAATTTAGAATGTACTTGGTGGGCACAAATGTTATTGTTCACACGGACCATGTGGCCATCAAGTATCTCTTAAATAAAAAGAATACAAAGCCTCGATTGATCATGTGGATTTTGTTACTATATGAGTTTGACTTAGTGGTACCTGATCGTAAAGGAGCAGAAAATCAAGTTGCAGACCATTTATCAAGATTAGAGACTTATGGTCATGTTGTTGATAACTTTCTCTGCATTCGGGAAGAGTTTTCGGATGAGAAATTATTGTCTATATAGGATTGTAAAGTTCCTTGGTATGAGACATTGTGTATTTGTTGGCAAGTAACTTTTACCCTTCTGAAAGTACAATTCAATAGAGGAAGAAATTGCTCCATAATTCTCGTGCTTATATATGTGATATCTTTTAAAGCAGGGTTTGGATGGTATTATACGAAGCTATGTTCCGAAAGCTGAATTCACACAAGTGATACAAAAGTGTCAGTCATATCCTTACGGTGGACATCATGAAGGTGATGAATAGCTCGAAAAGTGTTGCGATCTGGTTTCTTTTGGCCAACATTTTTTCGAGATGTAGTGGTTTTCGTGAAGAATTGTGATCAATGTCGGAGGTTGGGAAAAATTTCAAGGCGTCATGAGATGCCCCTAAGTAATATTCTTGAAGTTGAAGTATTTGATGTTTGGGGAATTGATTTTATGGGACCATTCCCACCTTCCAATGGAAACTTGTACATTCTAGTGGCAGTTGATTACGTATCCAAATGGGTGGAAGCTGAAACTTTTCCTACTAATGATGTGAGAGTAGTGCTGAAGTTCGTGAAGAAGTAACTATTTTCCCTATTTGGTACCCTAAGAGCTATAATCAGTGACGGAGGTACGAACTTTATTAACAGTTGGTTTAAGAATTTTTTAGCTAAATATAGTGTTAGGCAAGGTGGACACTGCGTACCATCCCCAAATGAGTGGACAAGTTAAGGTGTCCAACCGGGACATTAAGTAGATACTACAGAAGACCGTGAATAGGAAGCGAAAATGATTGGGCTGAGAAGTTGGATGACACACTTTGGGCTTGCAGAACAGCTTACAAGATTCCTATTGGGACGTCTCCATATCTCTTCGTTTATGGTAAGGCATGGCATCAGCCTGTGGAGTTGGAACATCAAGCATATTGGGCCGTGAAAAAGTTAAATTTTGAGAGGAAAGTCGCAGGGGAGAAATGTTTGTTACAACTTATTGAATTAGATAAATTTTGGCTCTATGCCCATGAAAATGCCAAGCTATGTAAAGATAAGACCAAAATATGGCATGGCAAACAAATTCAAGTGAGAGTGTTTGAACCCGGACAACTTGTTCTGCTATTCAATTCAAGGTTAAAGTTGTTTCCAGGCAAATTGTTGTCTAAGTGGTCTGGACCTTTTGAAGTAATACAAATGACGCCTCATGGAGCAGTTAAAATGTGGAACAAAGAGAAGACTAAGAAGTTTCTAGTGAATGGACAACATGTGAAGCATTGTTGGGATGATCATGGAGACAAGAACAACATGTCCATCACCTTTACTGATGAATAAAATTGAGCTGAGTCGTGCCCCAACGTAAAATAAGGCGCTATGTGGGAGGCAAACCACAAATGTAATGTAATAGGCAGTTTAATTTTTAGGTGTTAAAGATAAAGAAAAAATACAAAAAGATGAGTTGTGCCACGAGAAAAACTATGGCGCTAAGTAGGAGGCAACCCACATTTTCTTATAACGTTTTCTTGTTTTTGTTTGATTTGTAGTGATGAGAAAGTTGGAACCAAGGAGAAAAACATGTACAATGAAGCAATCAGGTTTACAAAAAGTTAATATGTGAAAAACAGGTGCATAAAATCAGGTAAAAAGGTTTAAAAATGCACTAAGAACGTGAAATAAGATGTTATTGCATCGCGCCATCGGGCAATTTAACAATTGTAAAATTCTAGTAGCCTGGCGCGACACGCACACATTGTGCCATCTAGAAAATTGACAATTGTCCAATTCCTGTGTCCTGGCGCGATATCACCTCATTGCAGTGGAATGGTAAATTAGCGATTGGCACTTTCCAGTGGCTTAACGCGATACCACCGCATCGTGGTGAGGGTAAAAATTGGACTTAAATTTATAAATTAACCTAGCCCGATCCGCCCTTCTATAAATATAACCTCAACCATAATTCCCTCACTTTCTCACCGTCAGCGCCCTTCTTACTCCCTTAAAACAAATTATCTCTCAATTTTCCTGAAGATTTTCATCTTTCTCTCAACAATTAAGGTAAGTGCTTCAATTCTTCAATTTTTTCTTTTGTTGTATTGAGAATTTCAAAATTTTTGGGCATGAATTGATTTTATTCCTCATAATTGTTGTGCATTATAAGCTCTATCTGCTATGATTTTCCTTATAAGTTTTGTGAATCCTTCATCATAGTATTAATAATATTGAGTTGAATTATTTAATTAGTAAGATAAGGATGGCTAAATTGAAGTGCAGGGGTGATAATCAAGTTTTAATTGGGAAAAATAATTGAGTGGGTTCATTGATTGATGAAAATTGTGTGGTAAGATGTAGGGTGCATTCTATAGTTGTGAATCCATAAGGTACAATTAATGGGGATATTTTGAGTTGAGTTCTTATGATGAAATATTACATTTTTTTGATAGTACACACCGTGTGAATGTGTTAAAGCATTGGGATTGTGTCATTCTGCAATGGGAAGTCTAAGTACCTTGTGTGGTAATGATGAAATGCTATGGGAATAAATTAGTTGGAAATGAATTATTTTTCTTGACATATAGTAGTTTCAATGTTTTGAGGTATATTTGAATTGAGTTGATATTATACTCATTATCGCTATCTTAATTGTGTGAGAATCTGGAGTTAAGCATCGGATTGAATACATGTTTAGATTGGAATTACTGAGGTAGTACTGATGCTGCACTCAACATTGCGATACATTTTACCAATCTTACGTATAGAAATATAAGTTGTAAATTATCATGGGTTGGTTGTTTAACCTATGTATGTGAGCAAAGTTTTTTTCAAATACGGGGAAGTCTAAGTACCCTATTATTTATTGCACATGCCTCAGCTAGCAATTAAGTGTGGGGTGGTATCACCTCTTCACACTCAGTTTAGGCTAGACATCCTGTGTTTCACATACTTATTTGTTTGTTTGTTGCATCTGTTGTATGACATAGGTATCATGGAGCCCCAACCAATCAAAGGAATGTCCAAGGTAGGTACCTCTGCACCAGCTCAGAAATGAAGCAGGCCATCTGAGAGCCAACTCACTATGATGTGTATAAAGTGCTAAAATTGCCATCTATATATGAGAAGTTGTCTGCTATATCCGTTATAGATTGAGAGTCTCATCAGAGGTTGTTATTGTTCGATGATCCATTAGAGCAAGCCTTGGTGTGTTGTGATCTTTATGGAGATGTGGAGGCATTGGAATTAATTGAAGTCATGAATTTGGCAGTCATTGAAACAAGAAAATTGCCTTTTGAGCCATTAACTAGGCCAAATAGTCTATCCACCAAGGCTTTAATTGATGAAGCTCCAAAATTAAAGCTTAAGGTTCTTTCACCTCACTTAAAATATGTTTACCTTGGTGCTAATGAAAACTTGCCTGTTATGTTTTCTATATAATTATCTGATATGCGGTAAAGAAAGCAATGATAGAGTTGAAAAGAAGGAAGAAGGCGATCGAGTGGTAGATATTTGACATTACAGGAATAAATCTATCCTTTTTCATGCACAAGATACACATGGAAGAAGGTTTCAAACTAAAAGTGCAGCAACAACGTAGGTTGAATCAAGTGATAAAAGACGTGGTGCGGAAAGAGGTTATAAAGTTGCACGATAATGGGATTATTTATCCAATTTCAGATAGCAAGTGGGTAAGACCAATACATTGTGTCCCAAAGAAAGGTGGGATGACCATGATTACTAATAAAGCAAATGAGCTAATTCTCACTTACTTGGTGATTGGATGGAGAATCTGCATTGACTATTAGATGTTGAATGAAGCCACAAGGAAGGACCACTATCCCATCCCGTTCATTGATCAGATATTAGATAGATTTATAGGGCAGAAGTATTACTATTTTCTTGATGGTTACTCAAGTTATAATCAGATTACCATTGTTCCCGAGAACCAAGAGAAGAGGACGTTTACTTGTCAGTATGGTAAATATGCATTTAGTTGTATGCCATTTGACCTCTGCAATGTGATAATGCTCAAACTACAGCTCTCGTAAGAGTGTAAGCAGTCGCTGTCAAATATAGAAAGTCTCGTAAAAGGGGGGATTTTTTAGCGTGCAATAGTGTAATAAAATAACAAAGTAAAAACAGAAAATAGTAAAGTAAAAAGAAAGAATGTTTAGTAAGATGTTAACCAATGAGAATTGAGAGTTGGGGTTATGTCCACCTTATGAGTTATACGTCTCTATTGGCTATGAGTTATGCAGAATTCAGACATGCATGTGCTTATAGAGAATTGTATTCTATGGTAAATCCAAGCGTCTTTCGACCTAACAAGGACTATTTCACTTTAACTCTTTCGAGCTTAAAGCGTATCTAATGGTACAAATTCTCCAAGAGGTTAATCCAGTTACGACACTAACTTTTTAACAGGGATTGGTGCCCTATTACCTTGACATTATCTCTTTTCCAGACATATAACTTTTCTTTCGAAAAAGTTAATGCTATACTGGCATATTCTATGCGTTTGCAACCAGAAAAATTTGCATTAAGCTGAAGAGAATAATGATATAAGAAGCATACGTATCGCGAATTCACAAACTCATAGCAATAGATAGTATCTCATACGGCTTCCATAACCCCAACAGAGAAGTTTAACTACTCATAAGTGCGATGGAAATCACAATAGACATTATCATTATACCACAATAAGGATCTCACGTGTAGTATGGTGTGGTATGGCTTTAGGCATGAATTCTTTTTAGAATAGCTTTTCTCTCGTTGTGGAAATTAAGAATTGAATAGATGAAGAGAAAGTAAATAAGAATTAATTGAAAGCAAATTGTTTAGAGTTGTAGAGGAATGAATTAGAATGTGAATGATGAGAATAATGATGTGTAATCAGAATGAATAAAAGCTTCTGCAAAATAGGGTATTTATAATACCCATATCCTATTCCTACTAGGCTACTGCGTACTTATCCTAATCCTAATAAATTACTGCATTATTATCCTAATCCTAATATGTTACTGCTTATCCCCAAAGTCTTGGAAAATGTTGTTTTTGCCCGGGACAGGTTTCCCGTGCGTCACTTTTGGTGCTAGGCGTCCAAGCTCTCCTTCCCTTCTTTCGTGAAGCTTCCTTTGGCGTCAAGTTATCCATAAAATGCTGAAATCTGCATCATTTATACCTGAAAACTTGCTAATCACGTTTGTTAGCTCACTTACAGGAAAAAGGACTAAAAGTGCATGAGTTATATATTTTGTCCTCAAAACTTAGCTAAAATATGGGTAAATTAAAGCACTTTAGGCGTGTAAATACGCCTATCATCAACACCCCACAATTAAAGCTTTGTTCATCCTCGAACAAAATATCATGTCCATATAAACTTCTACTTAGGGTTTAACAGTAACAATACAAAATATTCATCAAGACAGGCACGACAATTATTAACAAAGAGTAGTTTGCTGATCACGTCTAGAAACAATTCAACCTCTAATATAGACTCATGATGATGGTTAATTCGTATTCAAAAGTTAAGGCACGGAGAATCATACATAAGCACCCAAAACTCATCAACCATGTGTGTCTCACAAAATATAACCCATAATCACTCACAAGTATTGTATATATTTCGAACATGGGTATAAGATTATCCTTGCTCTCACTCTCACAAAGAATTCATATGTTGCAACTGATGACCATAGGCTTGCCCTTAGTGTAATGCTCCACTAAATATCAGAATGCTAAGCTTAGGATCAAATAGGTCTTTACAGGTTGTAATGTAGGCTAAGGGACGAGTAGGACTATTTTGGCCAGAAATAGTGACTATGTTCCTAAGCGCTTTAATACATCACATTATGCCATTTATGCTTTCTTTCAAACAACCTTTCTACTTTCTTTTAATCTACCACCCTTTCTCACCTCTTTTGTTTTTCAATTTTGAACAGAATTAACTTTTTATTTTTCTTTTCCTTTTTCTTTTCATAACACACCTCTTATGATAGCAATTATTTTTCATAACAAATTCAAGCACCAATACATTCTAAGGCACTATTCTCACCCAATTTCCTCTTATTTTGTCACATTACTTTACAATTTAAAGAACTTAGGAATTTGGATCGAATTATGGTCTTGAAAAAAATGGATTAGGCTTACATATGAGGTGGTCAAAGAAAATAGGCTAACAGCTCAAAGGGGGTTATCTAGGATGATGTCCATGGGTAGATAAAATGAAGGTAAATAATCATAGGTTACCAAAGAAATGCCTAAATCATCTCCTAAACTCACACTCTTTATTTCGCTTTACATACATACCAGGCAAGTTCTAGCATCAGCCACAAACATAGAATATACTATCATCTCACACACACAAGGCACATGGTCGACTTTATTGGGAGCAGTATAGACTCTCGACCCAATAGATGAAGGGATTGAACCACACAATTATCACATAATGAGTCACTAGTAGAGCCTAAACGTCTCAATAGTAATGATTTTATCACAGACTCTTGTCGTAATACCATGCTGCCTATCAGAACAATTTCATGCAAAAAAAAAATAACTACTAAAAAAAAAAACAAACATAAATAAATGCAAATGCAGATAAAGAAGGTTAGCATGCAAATACCAGCACCCCACACTTAAACGGGACACACTGCCCTCAGTGGAAAATAAATAAGAAGAACCTGGTTAGTCGGACTCCTCCTCTATGTCTGGGGTCATACCCCCTTCATCGGAATCATCATCAGAGTCGTTGCCATCAGAGTTCTCCTCCACGTCGGAGTCTGGCATTCGACGATCATCATCGGGTGGCACATCGTCATAAAGTTGTTCCTCAAAGTACACACCTACTCCACACATTTGTCTTGCATGCTCATTCATTGGGTAGTCATAGTCCAGCTGTTGGAGTTCTGCAGCAGTTGGAACACGAACTCCGCTCATGATGGTAAACCGAGTCATGCCATAAAGATGGCGAAAGAAACTCTCATCCCGAGCATGC
Organism: Capsicum baccatum var. pendulum; assembly: GCA_030864225.1. NCBI lineage: Eukaryota > Viridiplantae > Streptophyta > Magnoliopsida > Solanales > Solanaceae > Capsicum > Capsicum baccatum. The sequence goes on from CM061556.1 coordinate 37,171,512, forward strand.
CTTTCCGCAGTGGTAAGGTTGACGCCATGCATGGTTTCAGCATCCTTAACCTTTGTGAGGTCAACCCTCTTTGGGTTGTGTGGAAGTTTATGTTCATCCGGTTCCTCTTCGATGTCCTCCTTCCTCAATATTGCGGTCAACAGATTGCCAAAACTGAAGTGGGACCTCTTGTGTAGCCTGGCCTTTCGCATTGTAGATCGAATAATTGCCCCAATGTTGAAAGGAACATTCGTCATCAATGCGTACACCAAGCACACTCTATCTCGTGTAATCTTCGTGTACTGGGTCCCTGGAATCGGACAAGAGTTGACTATGCGCATCCATATCCGAGCTTTTCTATTCAAGGAAGCATATGGAAAGGCGTTATGCTGACCGGTGTCCTTGTGTCTGCTTCATCGTGCCATAGATCTTGTTCTGCACAATGTGTGTCTAATTTGCCTATACGGAGGTCTGTTATACAGCTCTTTGAATGGTGATGGGTCAATAGATGGCAAACTTAGAAAGGAGTTGAAGAACTCCGCATTTAGTTGCAGAACTTGACCCCGAATCTTTACTTCACTCCCTGTAGTTTTCGGTGACCAGTTGGCATAGAATTCACTTGTTAAATCAAGATTGCACTCTCCCATATCTCGGAAGATGAAATCAAGATGTAACGCCATTATCTTAGCCAACATACGTGGTTCTTTCTTTGCTAGGCTTTCCTTGTGTATCAACTCCACATGAACATATTTTTTCTCTTTATTGTTCCTATACCACTCCTTTCCTTCCTCCTCGAGGACCCATTTAATTCCAAACATGCGGCGAGGTATTTGCAACGAAGAGGATTCTCCTTGCTCTTTTCGTCCCCTTTTTTGGCCTTTTTGTGAAGTGGTAGCCTTTTCTTTCCCTTGTCTTGGTTTTGGTGCCATTGTACCTGAGATTAAAATAATAGTCATGTTAGCTTCATCTCGATGGATACAATCAATAAACAAGCAGTAGTGGCACCACCCCACACTTAGTTTGTTTGTACGAACTAGTGAAGTGAACAATGTCGATTACTCAGATTTCATCGATATACGTTTAAGTGTTATGTTCCAACAATATAATCAGTGCAGTCATACTTTTCGTATCATCTTGACTATCCTTTCTCAATTCTATATCATGTAATCTTGGTAGTGCTTTCATGCATCACTTGAATAAGACTACTACATAGAGAATGTATCAAGTTATGGCATAGAAATAATCAACATCCCATGTTTGTAGTTAACCATGATTTTCATCTAAATGAACAAGTCATCCGAACATGAAAGCTTTCAAGTTACAAGATTATGCAATTTTCTTGACCATGTCAATTCCACAAAAGTATGACAGTGTATCAAAATCAAATTCAAGTTGGAAACAAGTCAAGAGCATCCTTACGTATTCTTTCACTCACTTAGTTTCACCACAACAAATCAACCATATTCACATCATCAATACTACTTCAAGATTAAACAATTCATTATAGACGTAGTAGTGTAGTATTTACGGAATATAAAAGAAGAACAAAGAAGTACTTACTTGGTTGATGGCCTAGGAAGATGTTCTTGCAAAGTAAAAGAGCAAAAGGAAATTTTTTGAGATGATTTGGAGAGGTAGGCGGCGCTTAGATTGGATTTGCAATGTGTTTTTGGGCTAAGACTAAGTTTCTTATTTATAGGGCAAGCTTGGGTTGGGTTTTGACCCATTTAGAATCGGATTTAGATACCAAAAGTGACCATAGGCGGCGCCTAGTGCTTTGCCTATGCTTGGCATAGGCGGCGCCTTTTGTAAAGCATAGTTGAGCATAGGTGGCGCCTATGCCATGGCATTGTTAGTCATAGGCAGCGCCTATGCCATGGCATATGAGATTCAGAGACAAGAGGCTTTGGCATAGGTGGCGCCTATGCTATGGCATTCTTAGGCATAGGCGGCGTCTATGCCATGGGACTCTAGAATCCGAGAGCTTAGGCCATAGCATAGGCCTTGCCTTGTGCGTGGGCTAGATTTACATAGGCCGTGCCTTGTTCTTTGCCTATATTTTCATAAGCAATGCCTCACCCATAGCCTTTTGCTTCTTCATTTCTAACTTACCACCTTTAACATGCACTACTTCCAAATCAAAATTTGAAACCAATCTCCTTCTTTACCTCTCTTGCACCTACATTTACTCAAAAACAACAAAAACGATTAGAACGATGGGTTTCCTCCCATCACACGCCTTAGTTTTGGTCGTGGCTCGACAAAATCCTAGGAAAACAAAAACAACAAAAATAATTTAAAATGATGGGTTGCCTCCCATCAAGCGCTTGATTTATAGTCGCGGCACGACATAGCTATGTCGATTACTTAGACTTCATCGAGATAGATGGTGGATAATTTTCTGAATGGATTCAGACGATAATGAGGCTTACTTGTAGGCATGCAATCTTCTTTGAGATGACCCTTGTGCATACATATCCTAGGCGGGATACCAATTATATCATCAATAGTCCAACCCATAGCTCTCTTGTATCTCTTCAGAGCAGAGATAAGAGCCTCTACGTGCTGTTCACTTAAATTATCCGCCACACTCACAGGAGGTGTATCTCCACTTCCCAAGAACGCATACCTTAGATAATTGGGGAGCTCTTTCGATTCTAGCACTGGGGGATCTTCAATGGAATTCTTCACTGTTGGTGAGGGTCGATTCTTAAGATCAGGGTCCATCTTCTTAAGGGCATGAGAATAGGACTTTATTCCTATTAGAGCACAAACGGTTTCTTCATATTCTTCAACATCCTCATGCTTACAATTCGAAAGCACCTGAGATAGTGACTCAACAGTAAGCTGCTTCTCTACAGATAATTCTTTGTCATCCTTATAATTAATGTCAGCTACAGAGAACACATCCATATCTTCGGGCTGCTTCATTGCTTTGCATACATCAAAACGGACCACTTCTTCATTCAACCGAAATAAAAGCTCATTAGCTCTCATGTCAATAAGCACACTTCCAGTTGCAAGGAAAGGGCGACCCAAGATTATGGGAACTTCAGAATCCACCTCGCAATCCAGAATAACAAAGTCTGCAGGAAAGATGAAGGTGGAAACCTTCACCAACACATCATTTAAGATACCAACAGGTTGTTTTATCAACCTATCTGCCATCACGAGCCGCATATTGGTTGGTGTAAGGTCGCCCAACCCCAACTTTCTGTAGACGGATAGTGGCATCAAATTGATGCGTGCTCCCAAATCGCACAATTCCTTAGCAAAATTCATAGATCCAACCGTGCAAGGAATAGTGAAAGCACCAGGGTCTGCCTTTTTCTGTACTAAGGACCTTATGGCAATTACACTGCAATGATGAATATTATCCACCGGCTCATAGCTTACTGCCCGCTTCTTTGTTAAAAGGTCCTTCATGAATTTAGCGTACCCAGGCATCTGTTCTAGCGCCTCAACCAATGGAACATTAATGGTCAGCTGTTTCACCATCGTCATGAATTTATTAAACCTTGTATCATCCGCTCTCTTCTTTATTCTTTGAGGAAAAGGGGGTGGTGGAAGGGGAAATGTTTTCTCCATGACATTCTTTTCCTCTTTCTTTGGATTGGTGATGTTTTCAGGTTGAGGACGTTGAGGACTGACGTCATGAACGTCATCATTAGTTTCGACGGCATCATATCCTACGATATCTTCGGCCACTTGCTTGCTTTGGGATGAATTTTGCAGCACCATACCACTTCTGGTAGTAACAGCCATGCATGTTCCATCGTTTCTTGGGTTTTGCACTGTGTCGCTCGGTAGGGTGCCAGCTTTTCTTTGATTTAATGTGGCTGAAATTTGACTCAATTGTTGTTCCAGCTGTCTTATTGAAGTGGAATGTGAGTCAACCAATTACTTCATTGAGGCCAAGTCATTTATTACCTCAGTTACTCCCGTGCTGGTTGCTTCCACTCCTTTCAACATCTTAGCCATCATATCTTCCATTGACATATTTCCTGATGCAGTGGCCTCTCGTTGTCCAGGAGGAATATACACGCCACTCCTGTCTGTCTTATTCTTCCAACTACCTTGATCCCGGTCCTTGTTTCCAGAATTATCATAATAGTTCCGACCTTGGTTTCCTTGGGCATTGCCTCAAAAACCCCCCTGATTGTTCACGTAGTTGGCTTCTTCCTCAGAATCGGATTCCTCTCTTCCTTTTGACGCAACTGCTTTGACTTTTTAGGTCTTCCCTGATAGTAGATGTTTTGTAAGAAGATCCACTTGTGTTTTCATGTGCGCCAAATCTTGATCACGTTCTTCTTCTCTTCTCTTTTGTTCTGTAGTCATGCCTATAGAAAAAGTGGGGCTTGCTACCTCAGAATCTCTGGTATGCCACGCCCTACTTTGCTTCGTCATCCAGTCTAGCATATCACTTGCCTGAACAAAGGTGAGGTCCATAAATGATCCTCTAGCTGCATTATCCACCACAGGTTTAGTTACTGAATTCAAGGATCTATATAGTATCTCCATCAAGTCAACATTGGTCATGTGATGGTTTGGGCACCTCATAAGCTTCTTCTTGAATCTCTCCCATGTTTCGTGGAGAGCTTATATTGGAAGCTGACGAAAATTACTGATTTCATCTCTCAATTGTGCTCTCTTGGATGGCGGAAAGAATCTTTCTAGGAAAGCGTCTTTCAATTGCCTCCAATTTGTAATAGAATCAGGAGTCAGCTCATTCAACTATAGAGTTGCCTCCCCAGATAGAGACAATGGAAATAAGCGCAACCGAATTACATTCTGTCTAACGCCAGGATTGTCGAACGACTTGCATGTAGAAATAAAGTTGATCAGATGCATATTCGGATCATCGCCTGCTAGTCCACCGAATAATCCCTTAAGTTGCAATAACTGAATCATGGTGCTCGTGATGTTGAACTTGGCTCCGGGTGCCAATGGCGTAGGAATAATGGCTCCTGTGGCACCAACTCCATCAAGATCATCATCATCATCATCGAATGGTATTTTCACGGCTCGGCGTTCAGGCCTAAACCTAGCTTGACGATCTCTTCTGTTGGCCGGTGTCGCCATCTCAGCATCACGCCTAGGGTTTAGTAACTCGTCATCACCTAGAACCTCATCATCAGGATTTGTTGCTCGCCCAGGATTATCAATATTCTATTGATGCACTTGAGCGGCGGCCAGAGCAGCTAGTCTAGCCTATTCCTGTTGAGCAGCCCTTCTTTTAATTTCCTGTTGAGCCTCCATTCTGCCAATACGATGTGGTTCAGGATTGAAAGGTAATAATGGTTGACCAGAACTTTGAGTATGGGGCATGTACTGGATAACAACCTGCAGAAAACAAAAACAACAACTAAAAGTAAAGTACGAAAATCTTTGACCAAAGGGTCTAGTAACTATCACAAACTTAGTAAACAACCGTATTCCCCGGCAACGGTGCCAAAATTTGATAACGCTCAAACTACAACTCTCGTAAGAGTGTAAGCGGTCACTGTCAAATATAGAACCTAACTGGGTTGGGTGTCGAATCCCACAGGGAATAGCTGGTCACTAAGTAAGCAAAAATTAGTAGACTTTTGGTGAAAGTCTCGTAAAAGGGGGGATTTTGTAGCGTGCAATAGTGTAATAAAATAACAAAGTAAAAATGGAAAATAGTAAAGTAAAAAGAAAGAATGTTTAGTAAGATGTTAACCAATGAGAATTGAGAGTTGGGGTTATGTCCACCTTATGAGTTATACGTCTCTATTGGCTATGAGTTATGCAAATTCAGACATGCATGTGCTTATAGAGAATTGTATTCTATGGTAAATCCAAACGTCGTTCGACCTAACAAGGACTATTTCACTTTAACTCTTTTGATCTTAAAGCGTATCTAATGGTACAAATTCTCCAAGAGGTTAATCCAGTTACGGCACTAACTTTTTAACAGGGGTTGTGCCCTATTACCTTGACATTATCTCTTTTCCAGACATATAACTTTTCTTTCGAAAAAGTTAATGTTATACTGGCGTATTCTATACGTTTGCAACCACAAGAATTTGCATTAAGCTGAAGAGAATAATGATATAAGCAGCATACGTGTCACGAATTCACAAACTCATAGCAATAGATAGTATCTCATACGGCTTCCATAACCCCAACAGAGAAGTTTAGCTACTCATGAGTGCGATGGAAATCACAATAGACATTATCATTATACCACAATAAGGATCTCATGGTTAGTATGGTGTGGTAGGACTTTAGGCGTGAATTCCTTTTAGAATAGCTTTTCTCTCGTTGTGGAAATTAAGAATTGAATAGATGAAGAGAAAGTAAATAAGAATTAATTGAAAGCAAATTGTTTAGAGTTGTAGAGGAATGAATTAGAATGTGAATGATGAGAATAATGATGTGTAATCAGAATGAATAAAAGCTTTAGCATAATAGGGTATTTATAATACCCATATCCTATTCCTACTAGGCTACTGCATACTTATCCTAATCCTAATAAATTACTGCATCATTATCCTAATCCTAATAGGTTACTGCTGATCCCCAAAGTCTTGGAAAATGCTGTTTTTGCCCGAGACAGGTTTCCCATGCGTCACTTTTGGTCCTAGGTGTCCAAGCTCTCCTTCCCTTCTTTCGTGAAGTTTCCTTTGGCGTCAAGTTATCCATAAAATGCTGAAATCCGCATCATTTATACCTGAAAACTTGCTAATCACGTTTGTTAGCTCACTTACAGGAAAAAGGACTAAAAGTGCATGAGTTATATATTTTGTCCTCAAAACTTAGCTAAAATATGGGTAAATTAAATCACATTAGGTGTGTAAATACGCCTATCATCACAATGCACCTGTAAAATTTTAGAGATGGATGATGGCAATATTATACAACATGGTTGAAGAATTTGTCGAGGTATTTATGGATGATTTCTTTATTTACGGTGATTCTTTTGAAAAATTCTTGCAAAATTTAGATCAAGTCATATCTCGATGTGAAGAGACAAATTTGGTGTTAAACAGGGAGAAGTGACACTTTTTGGTGAAGGAAGGAATAGTCCTTGGACATAAAGTTTCATATAGAGGACTTGAAGTAGATCAAGCCAAAATTGAAGTGATTGAAAAGCTACCACATCCAGTCAGAATGAAGGGAGTTCAAAGTTTCTTGGGGCATGCAGGTTTCTACAGGCGTTTTATTCAGGACTTTTCAAAGGTTGCAAGCCTTATGTGCAAATTGTTAGAAAAAGAGGCCAAGTTTGATTTTGGGGAAGATTGTCAATAAGCCTTTGAGAAGCTAAAAAAGAAGCTGATAGAAGCTCCTATTTATGATTTCTCCAAATTGGGAGTTGCCATTTGAATTGATGTGTGATGCTAGTGATGTGGCTATAGGAGCAGTTTTTGGGCAAAGAAAAGACAAGGCATTTTGCTCTATTTACTATGCTAGTAAAGTCTTGAACGATGCCCAAATGACTTATACAGTCATTGAAAATGAGATGTTAGTGGTGGTTTATGCATTTGATAAATTTAGAATGTACTTGGTGGGCACAAATGTTATTGTTCACACGGACCATGTGGCCATGAAGTATCTCTTAAATAAAAAGAATACAAAGCCTCAATTGATTCTGTGGATTTTGTTACTATATGAGTTTGACTTAGTGGTACCTGATCGTAAAGGAGCAGAAAATCAAGTTGCAGACCATTTATCAAGATTAGAGACTTATGGTCATGTTGTTGATAACTTTCTCTGCATTCGGGAAGAGTTTTCGGATGAGAAATTATTGTCTATATAGGATTGTAAAGTTCCTTGGTATGAGACATTGTGAATTTGTTGGCAAGTAACTTTTACCCTCCAGAAAGTACAATTCAATAGAGGAGGAAATTGCTCCATGATTCTCGTGCTTATATATGTTATATCTTTTAAAGCAGGGTTTGGATGGTATTATACGAAGTTGTGTTCCGAAAGCTGAATTCACACAAGTGATACAAAAGTGTCAGTCATATCCTTATGGTGGACATCATGAAGGTGATGAATCGCTCAAAAAGTGTTGCGATCTGGTTTCTTTTGGCCAACATTTTTTCGAGATGTAGTGGTTTTCGTGAAGAATTGTGATCAATGTTGGAGGTTGGGAAAAATTTCAAAGGCGTCATGAGATGCCCCTAAATAATATTCTTGAAGTTGAAGTATTTGATGTTTGGGGAATTGATTTTATGGGACCATTCCCACATTCCAATGGAAACTTGTGCATTCTAGTGGCAGTTGATTACGTATCCAAATGGGTGGAAGCTGAAACTTGTCCTACTAATGATGCGAGAGTAGTGCTGAAGTTCGTGAAGAAGTAACTATTTTCCCTATTTGGTACCCTAAGAGCTATAATCAGTGACGGAGGTACGAACTTTATTAACAGTTGGTTTAAGAATTTTTTAGCTGAATATAGTGTTAGGCACAAGGTGGACACTGCGTACCATCCCCAAATGAGTGAACAAGTTAAGGTGTCCAACCGGGACATTAAGTAGATACTACAGAAGAACGTGAATAGGCAGCGAAAAGATTGGGCTGAGAAGTTGGATGACACACTTTGGGCTTGCAGAACAGCTTACAAGATGCCTATTGGGACGTCTCCATATCTCTTGGTTTATGGTAAGGCATGGCATCAGCCTGTGGAGTTGGAACATCAAGCATATTGGGCCGTGAAAAAGTTAAATTTTGAGAGGAAAGTCGCAGGGGAGAAATGTTTGTTACAACTTATTGAATTAGATAAATTTTGGCTCTATGCCCATGAAAATGCCAAGCTATGTAAGGATAAAACCAAAATATGGCATGACAAACAAATTCAAGTGAGAGTGTTTGAACCCGGACAACTTGTTCTTCTATTCAATTCAAGGTTAAAGTTGTTTCCAGGCAAATTGCGGTCTAAGTGGTCTGAACCTTTTGAACTAATACAAATGACGCCTCATGGAGCAGTTAAACTATGGAACAAAGAGAAGACTAAGAAGTTTCTAGTGAATGGACAACGTGTGAAGCATTGTTGGGATGATCATGGAGACAAGCACAACATGTCCATCACCTTTACTAATGAATAAAATTGAGCTGAGTCGTGCCCCAACGTAAAATAAGGCGCTATATGGGAGGCAAACCACAAATGTAATGTAATAGGCAGTTTAATTTTTAGGTGTTAAAGATAAATATAAAATACAAAAAGATGAGTTGTGCCACGAGAAAAACTATGGAGCTAAGTGGGAGGCAACCCACATTTTCTTGTTTTTGTTTGATTTGTAGGGATGAGAAAGTTGGAACCAAGGAGAACAACATGTATAATAAAGCAATCAGGTTTACAAAAAGTTAATATGTGAAAAGCAGGTGCAAAAAAATCAGGCAAAAAGGTTTAAAAATGCACTAGGAACGTGAAATAAGATGTTATTGCATCGCGCCATCGGGTAATTTAACAATTGTAAAATTCTAGTAGCCTGGCGCGATACGCACGCATTGCGCGATCTAGAAAATTGACAATTGTCCAATTCCTGTGTCCTAGCGCGATATCACCTCATCGCAGTGGAATGGTAAATTAGCGATTGGCACTTTCCAGTGGCTTAATGCGATACCACCGCATCGTGGTGAGGGTCAAAATCGGACTTAAATTTTTTAATTAACCTAGCCCAACACGCCCTTCTATAAATATAACCTCAACCATAATTCCCTCAATTTCTCACCGTCAGCGCCGTTCTTACTCCCTTGAAACAAATTCTCTCTCAATTTTCCTTAAGATTTTCATCTTTCTCTCAACAATTAAGGTAAGTGCTTCAATTCTTCAATTTTTTCTTTTGTTGTATTGAGAATTTCAAAATTTTTGGGCATGAATTGATTTTATTCTTCATAATTGTTGTTGCATCTGTTGTATGACATAGGTATCAAGGAGCCCCAACCAATCAAAGGAATGTCCAAGGTCGGTACCTCTGCACCATCTCAGAAATGAAGCAGTCCGTCTGAGAGCCAACTCACTAGGATACCCCGAGCTCCGCCACTTCAGCGTAGGCAGGTCAGAAAGTTTAGGTATAAGGCTATGAACGAAATGGGCAAGCATTGGTACTCAAAGCATACTGATGCCAAATACCTCCCTGAGGTGTTCAGTGATCGAGCAAACTTACTGAGGGAATGCCTAACCATGGTACGATGAATTGAGCAGCTAATAATGAATTTCATCTTTCATCAACCTACTGAGTGCAACTTGTACTTAGTACATGAGTTTTATGGTAACTAGGATCCCAGTGACCTCGATCATGAGTTGATGATTCGTGGGAAGGTAGTTCATTTCACCGCAGCAAATGTTAATGAGTTGTTGGGCATACCAAAGGCAAACCCAAACTTTTTGAGGTAGTTCATTGTCACTCCTCCGTACGCTCAGATCAGGCATCCGTTGTGCGGGATACGCTCCTTAACTCGTTGGACTAGGCATTGTGTCAATTTACTGCACTCAAAATCGTTGCTTGCTTTGCTCTATTCATAAATTTTTATTTGTTATTTATTAATTTACATTTTTGTTCTTAAATTCACAATCATCTTGAAAAACAATAATGATAAGAATTTCAGGGTTGAGGCATCTTGAAAAACAATAATGATAAGAATTTCAGGGTTGAGGCACTTCGAACAATCCTACAAATCTTTATTCTTATAGTAGTCTAATTGGTTATCGGGTTGTTGATTCACAAGGTTTATGCTACGATTTTTGTCTCCCAACCTCTAATCTTCTATCTACTGAATATTGCTTCTACAACTTCCTCAAAGATACAACAATTCTTCTAGATTCATAAAGTTATCTTCTTGCCATTGAACCAAGCAAGGCTTTTAGGTATATCCCTATCCTAGATGCTAATTCAAACCCTTTTTTTCATAAAAGGATAAGAACCTTGCTCCTTAATTTCTTTGTTCTATCCTATGATTCTTCTCCCGGATACCCATAGCAATATAGATTTATTCTAATGGTGGCCACTCATAAAAATAGTAAGCTTAAGAAATTAAGAACAACCCAGATGATAATCCAAAAATAAACTACTATAAAGAATATCAAAGAGTAATCATGTTCTTGGTCTCAACCCCAGAACAAGGTTATTTAGCCACTCATGTTTGAATTCAACATCAAACAGAGAAAATTAATCATACCAAGAATAAATCTTGAATAAAAGAAGTTCAAAGAAAGTCTAAGAACCCTAAAAGTGGTATTTTTCTGCTTTTTCCGTTGCTGGTGTGCTTGCCAAAAGTCCGCAAATTTATCTTATATTTTTTCTTTTATAGCTGGGACAAAATACTAAAAATCTTCCTGATTTTTCCAGACGACATGTCGCACTATGCCATAAAATTTCATATTCTGTCAAACTTTGTATAATCGTGGAAATCTATTTTTCAGTGAAATTGTGAAATTTACACTCGTCACGATGCGCTACTATCGCGGTGAGCCACTAGTTTTTGAAAATTGTGAAATCTCCTTCCTCTGCGACGTGCTAAACTTTCAGGTGTCATAAATTGGCAACTGGGCTTGCACCATAACACGGTGAAATCGCGGACCAACTCTGGATTTTGACAAATGGGAATTTGAGCCTCTTCGTGATGCGCCATAATCGCGCTACCCCACTGGAATTCGACTAAACGCCATTTTGTTGGCCGGCGCGATGCGGTGACTTTACAAACATGAAGTTCTGCCTTTTATCTTGTCTTTTTGAGCTATGTTCCTATGACTTTTATTCCTTCTACCATGACATATCATCAATGTATCCAATTGAATCTAATTCATCAAGATTTGAGCCATGAAAACACTAATCATAGCCATTGGATATAGAACAGAATTAAAGATGAATTATACGCAAGAATTCACATTAAAGTTCTCAAAACAAGTCCAAATCTGGGTGCATATTGGTTCCTTGAACATATAAATATGCCCAAGATCAACCTGCTAATTAGTTTGACTTAAAAGTTTTTGGTTGTCCTGCTTACATGCATGTAAATAATAGAAAATTCAAGCCAAGAGCTAAAAAGCGTATTTTCCTCGGATATGCATCGGGGGTGAAAAGATATAGACTTTCATTCCTTGATCCCAACTCACCAAAATTTGTAATTAGCAGAGATGTAACCTTTGGTGATTCTCCTATGATACATTCTTGAAAAGAGTCTTCTAGCTCTTGTACCAAGAACGACAAGCATGATATATATGAACAGGTTGAAGTTGAGCTTGGCATACCTTCTGAGCCAAGCTCATCAACTGTGGAACAAAATATAGTTAAAACTCCAGAAGTTGAGCCAGAAGTTGTGGATCCTGAAGTTGAACTAATTAAGTATTCCATAGCAACACATAGACCAAGAAAGATTCACAATCCAGGAAGTTATGGAGATTTTATTACATTTGCTTTTCAAATGCACGACAAATTGAAGAAATTAGAGAACCATCAAATTATTTAGAATCAATTTCTAGTGTTGATTTGGTTGATTACAATGAATGAAGAAATTGAATCTCTCCATAAGAATAGTACTTAGTCTCTTTTGAAGCCTCCATCATGGAGCAGAATCATTGGTTGCAAATGGGTCTTCAAGAAAAAAGATGGAATTCCAGGGGTTGAAGATGCAAGGTATAAGGCACGATTAGTTGTAAAGGGCTATAGTTAGGTACAAAGAGTTGATTTTAATGATATTTTCTCACCTATTGTTAAACATAGCTCTATTCGTGTCTTGCTTGCCTTAGTTACCATGTATAATTTTGAATTAGAACAACTTGATGTTAAGACAACTTTCTTACATGGTAAACTTGAGGAACATTTACACATACATCAACCTGAAGGATTTGAAATTGAAAGAAAGGAAGATCATGTTTGCTTGTTAAAAAAATCCTTCTACGGATTAAAATAGTCTCCAAGATAATGATACAAGAGGTTTTATTCCTTTTATCAAGAACCAATAATGAGGGTCATGATGGAACTTGTCATGGCGTACCTTAACTAGTAATCCTATTACCCAAACTGATACAAAAAGAGGGAAAAAATAGAAATACCCCAAGGTAAGGCTTTTAGAACAAAGATGAACCATACAAGTAATCATAACAATGCGGAAAGAACTTATTAAAAATATCAATCATGTCCAAAACTAGGTGTCAATAGTGTAAGAATTACTAATAAAATTTAGGAGTCAAATACATCAGAAAAATAACCACAAGAAATAATATCTCTCTAAATACTAATACAGACATAACTACTATAGAAATAAATAGGTGAACTCTAGACACATTAATGTCCAATCACTATCGTTGAAGCTCCAATAATCACATGAGTCAAGAAAGCTGAGGCACACTCGAGATAGGACCTGCACCAAAAGGGCATAGTAGGCATGAGTACGGTCCAATTATACTCACTAGGTATCATAGGCCGACCAAGCAAAGTAGTAAATAAAGCATACAAAATATACATTAAGGGACATCACCTACAATCAGAAAATGTCCCACAATAGTAGCCCACACCGCTTACACTAACAGTTATATAATATCCATATATATAATACAACAACACAAAAGATAGAGATACAAATATACAAAAAATCACATACAAGTCGAACAAAAAAGGGGCATGTATAATCAAGATCATCAAGTATAATTAAAGGAAGATAGAATAATTAGATGTTAACAAGTCAAGATATAGAATAAATATGTAGATAAAATGTCAATATGGCAATTCAAAGACAACATAAACACAATAAAGCGGGTGCAATGTGTATGATGATGATGCATGGGATTGGCACACTACATTGAGTGTGGCACATAGTCTCAAATTTGGCATCCATCCTCAAGTTTGGCACACAGCTTCAAAATCACCAATATCCACAACTTTTCTCTGGCATGATCCTTTGGAGATGGTCCATAAAATCTAATATCCGATACCAATATCTAGTATTTCCAAAGCACATACATTACATAAGACACAAAATAAGTACACATACATGACAATAAGTATATATAAAGTAATTAAACAAAAAAGTGAAATGATGTGTATAATTACATGAGAATGATAATGCAATGTTCACAACCATTCAAAATGAGTATTTTCACAACCAATCCATATGATGTATTTTCACAAACAATCCACGTGATGAATTTTCACAACCAACCATAATGTTATAATTCCACAACCACATGGGCCAATATCCACTCATTACTTTCGTTTCATCCATCAATTTTCTGCATGTCTCATATACCAATAACTATGAATATATCAAAATATACCAATGAAAAAATGTTAGCTATTTCAATAACACAATAAATTATTCACACATATTCAAGGCTGTCAACACCATATAGGACCTCACATAGTCACATACATCACATCATATCTCAATTTCAATAATTACTTCATATATAGCCCCCCATATGAGTACAATACATAGATAGTCATTTTTCATGATTAGTTTCTATCCTTAACATGCATTTTGTACTATCATCTACTAGTCAACATAATCTGATAGAGTTAAGCCACAACCTACCTCAAAAGTCAAAATCTTATAACGAAGACTTTCCTCCAAAAAACTTACTCCTTAAGAATAGTCTCAAACTCCACTAAAAATATCAAAAATATAATCTACATATCAAAATCAATCCAATGATACCTATATTGACTACTTTTTGTTTAGGGTCAATACAGACCCCCGAAATGGATATTTGAAAAAGAAGGGCAAAATAATAAATTTTCTCCAAAAATGTGTTCCCCATATTTGTAACACTCCGAATCTGACACCCGAAATGCTACACAGTGCTTATAACCCCAAAGGACCATAAGTTAACCCATGACTGATATCTGTACCTATATACTGCATAAAATACTGAATAATATGGAAACATGAACTGAAAAGACATAAGGTTCACATATCTGAAGTAAAACATAACATCTGAAAAAGGTTATGAAATACCCAAAACAACTGAAATAACTGTCTGAACACAATAGTCTGGAAAGCCTCTAGCTGACTGAACTGTCTGAGTAAGGAGTTAATGGTACATGTACCCAACTAACTCAACCTAATAAATTAATTAATGAGATAATAAGGAAATAATTATGTCTTCAAAGGTTGAGGACTCACTGCTAACTCTGACTGTTGAGATTGGAATCTACTGCTACTCTGGAGCTCGTGTCTCTGAACCTATGGTATAAGACACCCTAGAGTAAATGCGTCATTACTTTGAATGTATTTGGTATGCATGTGAGGCAGGCTAAATGCATAGGGTTCATATCTATGAGTAATAATAATAATAGACTGACTATCATAAGCGTGAGAATATATGCCTGAGACATAATAACTGACACTAATAATGTGATATCATGATTACTAAATCTGAATACTGATAACATGACATATTGATACTAATATAAATGATAACATGAATGACTATATCTGATAGTCTTGAATTTGATGGAACTAGCTAAGTTTCGTACTATATCTGAATTGATTGTATCTGACAGTCCAGAAATATGAAGAACTATCTGAGTTCTTAACTGATACTGATACTGAAACTGTGGAAAGAGTCATCCAACCGACATGCCCCAAATAATACATTATAGCTTAATTGGGGTCCAATCTGTGACCTGATTGGAAGGGTGTCAATACCTCACCACTGGTAAGGACAACATGTGAGTGACCCTAATATAACGAGAAACTCTAATGAGAACGATGGGAACCCTCATATAGCAGGCTAAGCCACCTCATCTACCCTCATATAGCAGGCTATAATATCTCAACCTATGCTAGCTACATAGTTTTGGAATGCAAGGATTGCTTCTAAGAATCACACCCTCATAAAATAGATGAGTTACCATCTTTGGGTTCACTTGGTAATACTTTCTACTCCCATCAGAATGGACACTGAAAATGATTTACTGAACTGAATATGGACTGAGTTACTGACTTCCATTGACTGGTGAAAGACTACTGATGTCTAACAACTGACTGAGCTCATGAGATCATGGACATTTCCTAAGTCATAAGACTATTTGAAGTCTAAGGACATAGCTTGACTGAGAGTATTATGAAAACATGACATGGCTCTAGACATACAACTAATATTTCGGGTACAAGTACCCCTAGAACTCGATAGAAGGAAACTGACAAAAAATGACTTGCTTGAATACATAATAATCACCATAATATATTTACTGAAGAATTTCATCAAACATGTGATAGGCATAAGTTTGTACATACATTGAGATTTCATGACAACATGCTAGTTAGGCACTTTTCCTTCATTTAGGCTTTAAATCAAACATATAGTAGGCATGGTACATGTAAACATCATTGTACAATAATTAAACATCATGATCACATTCTAATTTCATCATTGAAGGGTTTAGTCATAGATTTGCATGAATCTATATCTATAATAATTAAACCACATAGAAATCATCACCCAACATGGAGTAAAATTCCATTTCTCATTTATCAACGTGAATAAGTACAACCCAATCATGAAATCATAGGGAAAATCCATAACTTAAAGTTGGAAAAGGGATTCTTGGACTTCATGGATAAAAGGAGTCCATGAATGAACACTATGCATACCTGGGTTAAGATTCTTGATGTTCTTCAACTTGAAGAATTGGAAATTCCTTAGTTCTTGAAGAAGATTGGATTTTGTTCTTGGAGATTAATGTTAGAGAGAAACCCTAATATTGGTTGTGAAGTAATAATGAACCAAATAGCTGAAATTGAATATAATTGGGTACATATATAGGTGGGTGGTAAATGACCATAATACCACTATTAAAACAACTTTAAAAAAATTAAATGGGACCTAGACGGTGGCTGTGATGGTCCGTTGCTGAGTTGATGGTCTGTCGAACCTGACCGTTTCTTCTAGGCTGAATGAGGGTCTCACTATTTTGGATGTGATTGCTTGAGCGACGGTCTATCGTAAGTTCGGCAATCCATCAACCTGACTATCGCACCTTATCCAGAAGGAGGCCTCACTATTTTTCTTGCGACTGCCTGAGCGACGGTCCATCGCTAGTCCGACGGTCCATAGGCCTGGGCCTTCACTCCTAGGCAGAATATAGTTCTCACTACCTTGCTGCGAAGGTCATGTACGATGGTCCGTCAACTTCACTGCCTCATCGGGGTAATTTTACTGCCTTCTGTACTTTGGCCATAACTTTCTCTTCCGATGTCTAATTTTGATGAAATTAGTATCGTTGGAAAGATAATTCAATTTACCACATGATGAAAAGTGAAAATCTTAAAAATACCACGTCTACCAAATTGGATTCATCTTTCAAATAAAGCTTTTAACATTCTAGAGATGATTTCAAGTTAGAAAAATATATGGGGTGTTACAATATCTCATGACTAACATAACTGTCAAACTGAACAAGCATATCTATTACATGTGTAACTAATTCATGAATCCTTGACTGGGGGTTCTGATGAACTAAGTTTCTGACAATGAGAATTTATGTCTGATTCATAGTTATATAATTGTACCGATACATGTAAGGGTGACTTAATATGCATTGTACTTGATACCAAGTTTGTGAAGAACACTGAACATGAAATTGGATAAGCTTAAGGAGAACTGTTACCTTGATCTTGATATGAGTTGGCAAAGAATTGGTGAGGATACATGGTACGCATGTCTACTTCTGCTTCTGAAGTTGCTCCCTCGACGGACTGATTTTGCCAAAGAACTTTAACTAGAGGGACTTCTTTGTTCCTCAGTCTATGAGTTTGGTAGTCTAGGATTTCAACTGGAATCTCTTCATAAGAGAGGCTGTTCTGAGCATCGATGCTCTGAATAGCGACTAAAATTGCTGGGTCACCTATACATTTCTTGAGCAAAGAGACATGGAAGACTAGTTGAACTGAGGCTAGATCTGAAGGCAATTCAAGCTCATAAGCTACCTTGCCAAAGTGACTGAGAATCTTGAATGGACTGATATATCTGGGACTAAGCTTTCCTATCATGCCGAATCTCTTTACTCCCTTCATTGGAGAGATCTTTAGATAGACATAATCATCGATCTCAAACTCAAGATCTTTTCTATGAACATCTACATAAGACTTCTATCGGCTATAAGCTGCCCGAAGTCTTTCTCTGATCAACTGGACTTTCTCTAAGGAGTCCATGAATGAACACTATGCATACCTGGGATAAGATTCTTGATGTTCTTAAACTTGAAGAATTGGAAATCCCTCAGTTCTTGAAGAATATTAGATTTTGTTCTTGGAGATTAATTTTAGAGTGAAACCATGATATTGGTTGAGAAGTAATAATAAACCAAATGACTGAAATCAGATATAATTTGGTATATATATAGGTGGTTGGTAAATGACCAAACACCCTGTTTAAATGACTTCAAAAAAATTTAACGGGACCTGGAACAGTTGGGGCAAAGATCAATTGCGTAGTTGACGGTCCGTCAGCCCTGACTGTCATTTCTAGGGTGAATGAGGGTTTCATAGTTTTTGATGCGATGGATTGGGTAACAATCCATTGAACCTTATCCAGAAGGTGGCCTCACTATTTCCCTTGTGACAGCCTGAGCGACAGTCCATCGCTAGTCCAACGAGCTGTCGGCCTCTGCAGTCACTCCTAGAAAAAAGGTAGTTCTCACTGCCTTGCTGCGATGGTCCATCGGCCTCACCGTCGCATCTGGATAGTTTTACTACCTTTTGTAGTTTGGCCATAACATTCTCCTCCGATGTCGGATTTTGACAAAATTTGTATCATTGGAAACCTAATTCAATTTCCCACGTGATAAAAAATTGAAAATAATAAAAATACCATGTCTATAATAGTGGATTCATCTTTCAAATAAAGATTCTAACATTCTTGAGATGATTTCAAGCTAGGAAAAAGTATGGGGTATTACAATATTCCCCCCTTGAGAACATTCATCCTTGAATGAGACTGTAAGTGAGGGGAAAGAATAACCAACGTACATACTGAACATGATATCATTTCTGACATGATTGTCCAACTGAACATGCATATCAGATGCATAATTATATAACTGATCCAAAACAAGAATGCATGAAAGAATATACAATGGTACTTGATACCAAGTTTATGACTATCAATGAACATGAAACTGGGTATGCTTTAGGAGAACTGTTACCTAGAGCTTGATCTGAGTTGCCGAAGAAGAGGCGAGGATACTTCGTATGCATGTCTGCTTGTGCTTCCGAAATAGCTCGCTCGACGGACTGATTTTACCAAAGAAGTTTAACTAGAGGGACTTTTTTGTTCCTCAGTCTATGAGTCAGGTAGTTTAGGATTTCAACTGGAATCACTTCATAAGAGAGGCTGTTCTAGACATCGATGCTCTAAATAAGGACTACAACTTCTGGGTCACCTATACATTTCTTGACAAAATAGACATGGAATACTGGATGAACTGAGGCTAGGTCAGAAGGCAATTCGAGCTCATAAACTACCTTGCTAAAGAGACTCAGAATCTTAAAGGGACCAATATATCAGGGACTGAGCTTTCCCTTCTTGCCGAATCTCTTTACTCCTTTCATTAGAGATATATTTAGATATTCATGGTTAACAATCTCAAACTCGAGATATTTTCTACGTATATCTGCATAAAATATCTGTCAGCTCTAAGCAGCCTAGAGTCTTTCTCTGATAAACTGGACTTTCTCAAAAGAGTCCATGAATGAACACTATGCATACCTGGGTTAAGATTTTTGATGTTCTTAAACTTGAAGAATTGGAAATCCCTTAGTTCTTAAAGAATATTGGATTTTGTTCTTGGAGATTAGTGTTAGAGAGAAACCCTAATATTGGTTGTGAAGTACTAATGAACCAACTGACTGAAACAGAATATAATTAGGTATATATATAGATGGGAGTTAAATGACAAAAATACCCCTATTAAAATAACTTCAGAAAAATTGAACGGGACCTGTGATGATGGTTGCGATGATCCGTCGCTGAGTTGACTATCCGTCGGCCCTGACCATCCTTTCTAGGTTGACTGAGGGTCTCATTTTTTTGGATGCGACGTCTTGGGCGATGGTCCGTCGCACCTCATCCAGATGGTGTCCTCACTGTTTCCCTTGCAACGGCATGAGTGATGGTCCATCGCTAGTCCAATGGTCCATCGGCCTCAGCCATCACTCCTAGGCAAAAAGTAGTTCTCCCTACCTTACTATGACAATCGTGGGCGATGGTCCGTCGGCTTCACCGTCAAATTTGGGCATTTTTACTACCTTCAGTATTTTAGCCATAACATTCTCCTCCGATGTCAAATTTTGAGGTAATTTGTATAATTTTAAAGCTAATTCAATTTACCACATGACAAAAGGTGAAAATATTAAAAATACCACGTCTACATAAGTGGATTCATCTTTCAAAGAGAGCTTCTAACATTTTTGAGATGATTTCAAGTTAGGAAAAAGTACAGTGTATTACAATATCTCCCCCTTGAGAACATTCATCCTCGAATGAGACAGAGAGTAAGGGAAAAGAATAACCAATGTACATACTGAACTTGAATAATTGGAATATTATATAATGACTAACATGACTGTCAAACTGAGCATGCATATCTAATGCATGTGTAACTGATTCATGAATACATGACTGGGTGTTCTAATGAACTAAGTTTCTTACAATGAGAATGCATGTCCGATGTATAATTATATAACTGATCGATACATGAATGCATGAATGAATATGCAATGGTACTTGATACTAAGTTTGTGACTAACACTGAACATGAAATCGGGTAAGCTTTAGGAGAACTGTTACCTAGAGCTTTATCTGTGTTGGCGGAGAAAAGGTGAGGATACTTGGTGCTCTTGTCTACTTCTGCTTCTGAAATAGCTCCCTCGATGGACTGATTTTTCCAAAGAACTTTAACTAGAGGGACTTGTTGTTCCTCAGTCTACGAGTCTGGTAGTGTAGGATTTCAACAGGAATCTCTTCATAAGACAGGCTGTTCTAAACATCCATGCTCTGAATAGGGACTACAACTGTTAGGTCACCTATACATTTCTGAGCAAAGAGATATGGAAGACTAGATGAACTGAGGCTATATATGAAGGCAATTCGAGCTCATAATCTACCTTACCAAAGCGACTGAGAATATTGAAGGGAACAACATATTGGGGCTTGAGATTTCCCTTCTAGCCGAATCTCTTTACCCCCTTCATTAGAGAAATCTTTGGATAGTCACGACCACCGATCTCAAACATGAGATATTTCCTATAAACATTTAGATAAGACTTCTGTCGGCTCTGAGCAGCACGTAGTCTTTCTTTGATCAACTGAACTTCCTTAAAGGAGTCCATGAATGAACACTATGCATACCTCGGTTAAGATTCTTGATGTTCTTGAACTTGAAGAATTGGAAATCCGTTAGTTCTTGAAGAATATTAGATTTTGCTCTTGGAGATTAATGTTAGAGAGAAACCCTAATATTGGTTGTAAAGTAATAATGAACCAAATAGATGAAATCAGATATAATTGCGTATATAAATAGGTGGGTAGTAAATTATCAAAATACCCATGTTAAAATGACAACAAAAAAATTGAACGGGACCTACGGCGGTGGGTGCGATGATCCGTTGGCCCTGACCGTCACTTTTATGCTGAACGAGGGTCTCATTATTTTGGATGCGACGACTTTGGCGAAGGTCCATCACACCTTATCAAGAAGTTGGCCTCAGTATTTCCCATGCGATGGCCTGAGCGATGGTCAGTCGCTAGTATGACGGTCCATCGGCCTTGATAGTCACTCCTAGGCAGAAGGCCGTTATCACTAACTTGTGGCGACGGTCGTGGGCGATGTTCCTTTGGCCTCACCGTCGCGTATGGGTTGTTTTAATTCCTTCTGTATTTTGGCCATAACATTCTCCTCCGATGTTGGATTTTGACAAAATTTCTATCTTTGGAAAGTTAATTCAATTTCCCACCTGACAAAAAGTGAAAATCTTGAAAATACCACGTATACAATAGTGGATTAATCTTTCAATGAATGCATCTAACATTTTGGAGATGATTTTAAGCTAGGAAAAAGTACGGGCTATTACAATATCTCCCCCTTGAGAACATTCGAGATCGAATGAGACTGCGAGTGAGGGGAAATAATAACCAACGTACATACTGAACATAAATAACTGGAACATGATATTATGACTGACATGACTGTCTAACTGAACATGCATATCTGATGCATGTGTAACTGATTCATGAATGCATGACTGGGTGTTCTAATGAACTAAGTTTCTTATAATAAGAATGCATGTCTGATGTATAATTATATAACTGAATCGATACATGAATGCATGACTAATTTGCAATGGTACTTGATACCAAGTTTGTGACTATCACTGAATGTGAAATTGGGTAAGATTTAGGAGAACTGTTAACTAAAGCTTGATCTGAGTTGGCGGATAAGAGGTGAGGATACTTGGTACGCATATCTAATTCTGCTTCTGAAATAGCACCCTCGATGGACTAATTTCGCCAAAGAACTTTAACTAGAGGGACTTTTTTCTTCCTCTGTCTACGAGTCTAGTGGTCTAGGATTTCAACTGGAATCTCTTATAAGAGAGGCTATCCTAAATATCGATGGTCTGAATAGGGACTACAACTGGTGGTTCACCTATACATTTCTTGAGCAAAGAGACACAGAAGACTGGATGAACTGAGGCTATATCTAAAGGCAATTCGAGCTCATAAGCTACCTTGCCAAAGCGACTCAGAATCTTGATGGGACCAATATATCGGGGACTGAGCTTTTCTTTTTTGTCTAATCTCTTTACTCCCTTAATTAGAGATAACTTTAGATAGACATTATCATCGATAAAAAACACAAGATCTTTTCTATGAACATCTGCATAAGACTGTTGTCAGCTCAGAGCAGCCCAAAATCTTGTTCTAATCAACTGGACTTTCTTAAAGGAGTCCATGAATGAACACTATGCATACCTGGGTTAAGATTCTTAATGTTCTTGAACTCAAAGAATTGGAAATCCCTTAGTCCCTGAAGAATATTAGATTTTGTTCTTAGAGATTAATGTTAGAGTAAAACCCTAATATTGGTTGTGAAGTAATAACGAACCAAATGGCTGAAATCGGATATAATTGGGTATATAAATAGGTGGGTGGTAAATGACCAAAATACCCTTGTTAAAATAACTTCAAAAACATAAAACGGGACCTGCGATGGTGGGTGCAATAATCCATCACTTAGTTGATGGTCCATCAACCCTGACCATCACTTTTAGGCTGAATAAGGGTCTCATTATTTTGGATGCGACGGCTTCAGCGATGGTCCGTCGCATCTTATCCATAAGGTAGTCTCACAAATTCCCTTACGACGGCTTGAGCGATGGTCCATCAGCCTTGGCCGTCACTCTTAAAAAATAGGTAGTTCTCATTGCTTTGTTACGATGGTCATGGGCGACGGTCCATTGGCCTCACCGTCGCAATTGGGCATTTTTACTGCCTTCTATATTTTGGCTATAACATTTTTCTCTGATGTCTAATTTTGATGAAATTTGTATCATTGGAAAGCTAATTTAATTTCACACGTCTGCCAAAGTGGATTCATCTTTCAAAGAAGTCTTCTAACATTCTTGAGACAAATTCAAGCCAGTAATAAGTATGGGGTATTACAATATGCCCCCGTTGAGAATATTTGTCCTCGAATTAGACTGCGAGTGAGGGGAAGGAATAACCAACGTATATAATGAATATCAATAAATGGAAAATGATATCATTACTGACTTGACTGTCAAATAGAACATGTATATCTGATGCATGTGTAACTGATTCATGAATGCATGACTGGGTGTTCTGATGAACTAAGTTTCTCACAATCATAATGCATATCGGATACATAATTATATAACTAAACCGATTCATGAATGCATGATTTAATATGCAATGGTACTTAATGCCAAGTTTGTGATGAACAATGAACATGAAACTGGGGTAAGCTTATGATGAAAAATTACCTTGAGCTTGATCTGAGTTGACGGAGAAGAGGTGAGGATACTTGGTACGCATGTCTTCTTCTGCTTCCAAAGTTGATCCCTCGATGTATTTATTTCACCAAAGAACTTTAACTTGAGAGACTTCTTTCTTCCTCAGTCTATGAGTCTAGTAGTCTAGGATTTCAACAGGAATCTCTTCATAAGAGAGGCTATTCAGAATAGGGACTAAAACTGCTTGGTCACCTATACATTTATTGAGCAAAAAACATGGAAGACTGGATGAACTGAGGCTAGATCTAAAGGCAATTCAAGCTCATAAGCTACCTTTCCAAAGAGACTGAGAATGTTTAAGGGACCGACATATCGGAGACTGAGCTTTCCCTTCTTGCCGAATCTCTTTACTCCCTTCATTGGAGAGCTCTTTAGATAGACAGGATCATTGATCTCAAACTCGATATCTTTTCTACGAATATCTGCATAAAACTTCTATGGGCTCTAAGCAGCCCGGAGTCTTTCTCTGATCAACTGGACTTTTTCTAAGGTGTCCATGAATGAACACTATGTATACCTGGTTTTAGATTCTTGATGTTCTTAAACTTGAAGAATTGAAAATCTCTTTGTTCTTAAAGAATATTAGATTGTTTTATTAGAGATTAATGCTAGAGAGAAACCATAATATTGGTTATGAAGTAATATAAACCAAATGGCTGAAATCAAATATAATTGGGCAAATATATAGGTTGGTGGTAAATGATCGAAATAGCCGTGTTAAAACATCTTCAAAAATATTGAACGGGACCTGTGACGGTAGGTGCGATGGTCCGTCGCTGATTTGATGGTCCGTCTCCCTTGACCATCGCTTCTAGGCTGAATGAGAGTCTCACTATTTTGGATACGACGGCTTGTGTGATGGTCTTTCAACCTGACCGTCACACCTTATCTAGAATGTGGCCTCACTGTTTCTCTTGTGACGGCCTGAGCGAAGGTCCGTTGCTAGTACGATGGTCCATCAGCTTCAGCCATCACTCTTAGGCAAAAGGTAGTTCTCACAGCCTTACTGCGACGGTCCTGGGCAACGGTACGTCAGCCTCACCATCACATCTGGGTGGTTTTACTGCCTTTTGTATTTTGTCCATAACATTCTCTTTTGAGGTCGGATTTTGATGAAATTTGTATTGTTGGAAAGCTAATTCAATTTCCCACGTTACAAAAATTGAAAATCTTAAAAATACCACATATTCCAAAGTGGATTCATATTTCCAAGAAAGCTTCTAAAATTCTTGAGATGGTTTCAAGCCAGTAAAAGGTATGAGGTATTACAATATCTCCCCCTTGAGAACATTCTTTCTTTAATGAGACTACGGGTGAGGGGAAGGAATAAACAACATACATACTGAACATCAAAAACTAGAACATGATCTCATGACGGACATGACTGTCAAACAGAACATGTATAGCTGATGCATGTGTAACTGATTAATGAATGCATGATTGGGTGTTCTGATGAACTAAGCTTCTCATAATGAGAATGCATGTCTGATGCATAATTATATAACTAATACGATACATGAATGTATAACTGAATAAGCAATGGTACTTAATACCAAGTTTGTGACAAACACTGAACATGAAACTGGGCAAGCTTATGGTGAACAGTTACCTTAAGCTTAATCTGAGTTGATGGAGAAGAGGTGAGGAAACTTGGTACTCATGTCTGCTTCTTCTTTCGAAGTAACTTCCTCAACGTACTGATTTTGCCAAAGAAATTTAACTTGAGAGACTTCTTTGTTCCTCATTGTACGAGTCTGGTAGTCTAGGATTTCAACTGGAATCTCTTCATAAAAGAGGATATTTTGAATAGCGACTAAAACTGCTGGGTCACCTATACATTTCTTGAGCAAAATACATGGAAGACTTGATGAACTAAGGCTATATTTGTAGGAAATTTGAGCTCACAAGCTACCTTGCCAAAGCGACTGAGAATCTTGATGGGACCGACATATCAGGGAATGAGCTTTCCCTTTTTGCCTAATCTCTTTACTCCCTTCATTGGAGGGATCTTTAGATAGACAGGATCACCAATCTTAAACTCTAGATCTTTTTTATGAACATCTCCATAAGACTTCTATGGGATTTGAGCAGCCCAAAGTCCTTATTTTTTCAATGGGACTTTCTCTATGGAGTCCATGAATGAACACTATGCATACCTGGGTTTAGATTCTTGATATTCTTGAAATTGAAGAATTAGAAATCCCTTAGTTCTTGAAGAATATTGGATTTTGTTATAGGAGATTAATGCTAGAGAGAAACCCTAATATTGGTTGTAAAGTAATAATAAAACAAATGGCTGAAATCGAATATAATAGGGTATATACATAGGTGGGTCGTAAATAACCGAAATACCCATGTTAAAATGAATTTCAAAAAATTGAATGGCACCTGGGATGGTAGGTGCGATGGTACGTCGCTGAGTTGATGGTTCGTCGGCCCTGACCATTGCTTCTAGGTTGAATGAGAGTCTTGTTGTTTTGGATGCAACGACTTAGGTGATGGTCTGTCAACCTGACTATTCCACCTTATCTAGAAGGTGTACTCACTGTTGCCCTTGCGACGGCCTGAGCGACGGTCCATCGCAAGTTCGACGGTCCATTGGCCTTGGCTGCACTCCTAGGCAGAAGGTAGTTCTCACTTCCTTGCTATGATGGTCGTGGGTGACGGACCATCGACCTCACCGTCACATCTGCGCGGATTTATTACCTTCTGTATTTTGGCCATAACATTCTTCTCCGATGTCAGATTTTGATGAAATTTGTATCGTTGAAAAGCTAACTCAATTTTCCACATGAAAAAAAAGTGAAAATCTTAAAAATACCAGGTATACCAAATTGTATTCTTCTTTCAAACAAATCTTCTAACATTCTTAAGACGATTTCAAGCTAGTAAAAAGTATGGGGTATTACAATATCTCCCCCTTGAGAACATTTGTCCTCGAATAAGACTATGAGTGAGGGGAAGGAATAACCAACGTACATACTAAACATAAAAAGCTGGAGCATGATCTCATGACTGACATGACTGTCAAATAGAACATGCATAGTTGATGCATGTGTAACTGATTCATGACTGGGTGTTTTGATGAACTGAGCTTCTCACAATGAGAATGCATGTCTGATGCATAATTATATAACAAAATCGATACATGAATGCATGAATGAATATGCAATGGTACTTATTACCAAGTTTGTAACAAACACTGAACATGAAACTGGGTAAGCTTATGGTGAACAGTTAACTTGAGCTTGATTTGAGTTGATGAAGAAGAGGTGAGGATACTTGGTACACATGTCTGCTTCTGCTTCCAAAGTATCTCCCTCAACGTACTGATTTCACCAAAGAACTTTTACTTGAGGGACTTCTTTTTTCCTCAGTCTACGAGTCTGGTAGTCTAGGATTTCAACTGGAATCTCTTCATAAGAGAGGTTGTTCTGAATTGGGACTACAACTGCGGGGTCACCTATACTTTCTTGAGCAAAAAACATGGAAGACTGGATGAAGTATGACTAGATATGAAGGTAATTCGAGCTGATAAGCTACCTTGCCAAAGCGACTGAGAATCTTGAAGGGAACAATATATTGGGGACTGAGCTTTCCCTTCTTGCCGAAACTCATTACCCCCTTTATTGGGGAGATATTTAGATAGGTAGGATTACCGATCTCAAACTCGAGATCTTTTGTACGAATATCGGCGTAAGACCTCTATGGGCTCTGAACAGCCCGGAGTCTTTCTCTGATCAACTAGACTTTCTCTAAGGAGTCCATGAATGAACACTATGCAAACCTGGGTTTAGATTCTTGATGTTCTTAAACTTAAAGGATTGGAAATCCCTTTGTTCTTGAAAAATATTGGATTTTGTTCTTGGAGATTAATGCTAGAGAGAAACCCTAATATTGGTTGTGAAGTAATAATGAACCAAATGGTTGAAATTGAATATAATTAGGTATATATATAGGTGGGTGGTAAATGACCGAAATACCCATGTTAAAACGACTTCAAAAAAATTGAATGGGACCTGCGACGGTAGTTGCAATGGTCCGTCACTGAGTTGACAGGCCGTCGATGAGTTGACGGTCCATCGGCCCTGACCGTTGCTTCTAGACTGAATGAGAGTCACACTGTTTTGTATGCGACGATTTGGGCGGTGGTCTTTCAACCTGACCGTCATACCTTATCCAGATGGTGGCTTCACTATTTCCCTTGCGATGGCCTGAGCGATGATCCGTCGCTTTTTCGACGGTCCATCGGCCTCGGCTATCACTCCTATGCAGAAGGTAGTTCTCACTGCCTTGCTGCGATGGTCTTGGGCGATGGTTCGTCAGCCTTACTATCGTATCTGGTCGGTTTTACTTCTTTTTGTATTTTGGCGATAACATTCTCCTCCGATGTTAGATTTTGATGAAATTTGTATCGTTGGAAAGCTATTTAAATTTACCACATGAAAAAAATTGAAAATCTTAAAAATACCACGTCTACCAAAGTGGATTAATCTTTTAAAGAAAACTTCTAACATTCTTGAGACGATTTCAAGATAGTAAAAAGTATGGGGTATTAAAATATCTTTCCCTTGAGAACATTCGTCCTCAAATGAGACTGCGAGTGAGGGAAGGAATAACCAACGTACATACTGAATTTTAAAAATTGGAACATGATTTCATGGCTGACATGACTGTCAAACAGAACATGCATAGCTGATGCATGTGTAACTGATTCATGAATGTATGACTGGATGTTCTGATGAATTAAGCTTCTCACAATAAGAATGCATGTCTTATGCATAATTATATAACAAAAATGATACATGAATGCATGACTGAATATGCAATGGTACTAATACCAAGCTTGTGATGAACATTGAACATGAAACTGGGTAAGCATATGGTGAACAGTTACCTTGAGCTTGATCTGAGTTGACAGAGAAGAGGTGAGGATACTTGGTACGCGTGTCTGCTTTTGCTTCTGAAGTAGCTCCATCAATGTACTAATTTCAGCAAAAAACTTTAACTTAAGGGACTTTTTTGTTCCTCAGTCTACGAGTCTGGTAGTTTAGGATTTCAAATGGAATCTCTTTATAAGAGAGGCAATTCTGGATGCGACGGCTTGGGCGACGGTTTGTCAACCTGACCATCAAACCTTATCAAGAAGGTGGCCTCACTATTTTCCCTGCGATGACCAGAGCGATGGTCCGTCTCTAGTCCGACAGTTCGTCGACCTCGATCGTCACTCCTAGGAAGACGATAATTCTCACTGCCCTGCTGTGACGGTCCTGGGGTGATGGTCCGTCGGCGTAACCGTCGTATCTGGGCGATTTTACTGCCTTCTGTATTTTGGTCATAACATTCTCCTCCTATGTTGGATTTTGACAAAATTTGTATCATTCAAAAACTAATTCAATTACCCACGTGACAAAAAGTGAAAATCTTAAATATACCATGTCTACCAGAGTGGATTCATCTTTCAAAGAAATCTTCTAAAATTCTTGAGACGATTTCAAGCCTGTAAAAAGTATGGGGTATTACAATATCTCCCCCTTGAGAATATTCTTCCTCGAATGAGACTGCGAGTAAGGGGAAGGAATAATCAACGTACATACTGAACATCAAAAACTGGAACATAATTTCATGACTAATATTATTGTCAAACAGAACATGCATAACTGATGCATGTGTAATTGATTCGTGAATGGATGACTTGGTGTTCTGATGAACTAAGCTTCTCACAATGATAATGCATGTCAGACACATAATTATATAACTAAACAAAAACATGAATGCATGACTGAATATGCAATGTTACTTAATACCAAGTTTGTGACGAACACTGAACATGAAACTGGGTAAGCTTATGGTCAATAGTTACCTTGAGCTTGATCTGAGTTGATGGAGAAGAGGTGAGGTTTCATGGTACACATGTCTGCTTCTGCTTCCGAAGTAGCTCCATCAACGTACAGATTTTTCCAAAAAACTTTAACTTAAGGGACTTCTTTGTTCCTCAGTCTACGAGTCTGGTAGTTTAGGATTTCAAATGGAATCTCTTCATAAGAGAGGCTATTCTGAATTGGGACTACAACTGCTAGGTCACCCATAAATTTCTTCAGCAAAACACATGGAAGACTGGAGGAACTGAGGCTAGATCTGAAGGTAATTCGAGCTCATATGCTACCTTGCCAAAGCGACTGAGAATCTTGAAGGGACCAGCATATTGGGTAATGAGCTTTACTTACTTGTCGAATCTCCTTACTCCCTACATTGGAGAGATATTTAGATAGGTAGGATCACCGATCTCAAACTCGAGATCTTTTCTAAGAACATTTGCATAAGACTTCTAGGGGCTCTGAGTAGCTCGGAGTCTTTCTCTGATCAACTGGACTTTCTCTAAGGAGTTCATGAATGAACACTATGCATACCTGGGTTTAGATTCTTGATGTTCTTTAACTTGAAGAATTAAAAATCCCTTAGTTCTTGAAGAATATTGGATTTTGTTATGGAAATTAATGCTAGAGAGAAACCCTAATTGGATGTGAAGTAATAATGAACCAAATAGATGAAATCAAATATAATTGAGTATATATAGAGGTGGCTGGTAAAAGAGAGAAATACCCATGTTAAAACGACTTTAAAAAAATTAAGCAGGACTTTAGACGATAGGTGTGATGGTCCATCACTGAGTTGACGGTCCATCGGCCCTGACCGTCACTTTTAGGGTGAATGAGAGTCTCACTATTTTAGATGTGACGGCTTGAGCGATGGTCTGTTAACCTGACCATCGCACCTTATCCTGAAGGTGGCCTAACTATTTCCCCTATGATGGCTTGAGCGACGGTCCGTCGCTAGTTCGATGGTCCATTGGCATCGACCGTCAATCTTAGTCAGACGGTAGTTCTTACTGCCTTGCTGTGACAGTCTTGGACGACGGTCCGTCGGCCTCACCATTGGATCTGGGTGGTTTTTCTGCCTTCTGTAATTTGGTCATTCCATTCTCCTCCTATGTCGGATTTGGACAAAATTTGTATCGTTCGAAATCCAATTCAATTACCCAAGTGACAAAAAGTGAAAATCTTAAATATACCATGTCTACCAATGTGGATTCATCTATGAAAGAAATCTTCTAACATTCTTTAGAGAAGTTCAAGCCAGTAAAAAGTATGGGGTATTACAATATCACTCCCTTGATAACATTCATACTCGAATAAGACTATGACTGAGGTGTAGGAATAACCAACATACATACAGAACATCAATAACTAGAACATGATCTCATGACTGACATGACTGTCAAACAGAACATGCATATCTGATGCATGTGTAACTGATTCAAGAATACATGACTGGGTGCTCTGATGAACTAATATTCTCACAATGAGTATGCATGTCTTATGCATAATTATATAACAAAACCGATACATGAATGCATGACTGAATATGCAATGGTACTTAATACCAAGTTTGTGACGAACACTGAACATGAAACTAGGTAAGATTATGGTGAACAGTTACCTTGTGCTTGATCTGAGTTGACGAAGAAGAGGTGAGGATACTTTGTAGGCATGTCTGATTCTATTTCCAATGTACCTCCCTCAACGTACTGATTTCACCAAAGAACTTTAACTTGCGGGACTTCTTTGTTCCTCAGTCTACGAGTCTGGTAGTCCTGGATTTCAACTGGAATCTCTTCATAAGAGAGGCTATTCCGAATAGGGACTACAACTGCTGTGTCACCTATATATTTCTTCAACAAAAAACATAAAAGACTGGATGAACTGAGGCTAGCTACTTTGCCAAAGCTACTGATAATCTTGAAGGGACCGACATATCAGGGACTAAGCTTTCCCTTCTTACCGAATCTCTTTACTCCCTTCATTGGAGAGATCTTTAGATAGAAAGGATCACCGATCTTAAACTCGAGATCTTTTCTACGAACATCTGCATATGACTTCTATGGGATCTAAGCAGCCCAGAGTCTTTTATGATCAACTGGACTTTGTCTAAGGAGTCCATGAATGAACACTATGCATACTTGGTTTTAGATTTTTGATGTTCTTGAACTTGAAGAATTGGAAATCCCTTAGTTCTGGAAGAATATTGGATTTTGTTCTTGAAGATTAATGCTAGAGAGAAACCCTAATATTTGTTGTGAAGTAATAATGAACCAAATGGATGAAAACAAATATAATTGGGTATATATATAGGTGGGTGGTAAATAACCAAAATACCTTTGTTCAAACAACTTTAAAAAAATTAAATGGGACCTGAGACGGTAGGTGTGACGGTCCGTCGTTGAGTTTATGGTCCATAGGCCCTAACCATTGCTTCTAGGCTGAATGAGATTCTCACTATTTTGGATGCGATGGCTTGGGCGACAGTCTGACAACCTGACCTTCGTACCTTATCCAGAAGACGGCCTCACTGTTTCCCCTGTGATGGCCTGAGCGATGGGCTGTCGCTAGTCCGATAGTCTATTTTCCTCGATCGTCACTCTTAGGAGGATGGTAATTCTCACAGCCTTGCTGCGATGGTCCTGGGCGACGGTCCGTCGGCCTCACCATCGCATCTGGGCGGTTTTACTGCCTTCTGTATTTTGGCCATAACATTCTCCTCCGATGTTGGAGTTTGATAAAAATTGTATTGTTGGAAAGATAATTCAATTTTCCACATGACAAAGAGTAAAAATATTAAAAATACCACATCTCCCAAAGTGGATTCATCTTTCAAAGAAAGCTTCTAACATTTTTGAGATGGTTTCAAGCCTGTAAAAAGTATAGGGTATTACAATATCTCCCCGTTGAGAACATTCCTCCTAGAATGAGACTGGAAGTGAAGGGACGGAATAACCAACATACATACTGAACATCAATAATTGGAACATGATCTCATGACTTACATGACTGTCAAATAGAACATGCATATCTGATGTATGTGTAACTGATTCATGAATGCATGACTGGGTGTTCTGATGAATTACGCTTCTTACAATGAGTATGCATGTCTTATGCATAATTATATAACAAAACAAATACATGAATGCATGATTGAATATGAAATAGTACTTAATACCAAGTTTGTGACGAACATTGAACATGAAAAAGGGCAAGCTTATGGTGAGCAGTTACCTTGAGCTTGATCTGAGGTGACGGAGAAGAGGTGAGGATACTTGGTACGCAGGTCTACTTCTTTCGAAGTAGCTCTCTTAATGTACTGATTTTGCGAAAGAACTTTAACTTGCGGGACTTATTTTTTCCTCAGTCTATGAGTCTGGTAGTCTAGGATTTCAACTCGAATCTCTTTATAAGAGAGGCTGTTCCGAATAGGGACTACAACTGCTAGGTCACCTTTATATTTCTTTAGCAAAACACATGGAAGTCTAGATGAACTGAGGCTAGATCTGAAGGAAATTTGAGCTCATAAGCTACCTTGCCAAAGTGACTGAGAATATTAAAGGGACCAACATATCAGGGACTGAGCTTTCCCTTCTTATCGAATCTCTTTACTCCCTTCATTGGAGAGATCTTTAGATAGACAGGATCACCGATCTCAAACTCAAGATCTTTTCTACAAACATATGCATAAGACTTCTATGGGATCTGAGCAGCCCAGAGTCTTTCAATGATCAACTGGACTTTCTCTAAGGAGTCCATGACTGAACACTATGCATACCTGGGTTTAGATTTTTGATGTTCTTGAACTTGATGAATTAGAAATCCCTTAGTTCTTGAAGAATATTAGATTTTGTTCCTGGAGATCAATGCTGGAGAGAAAACCTAATATTGGTTGTGAAGTAATAATGAACCAAATGGCTGAAATCGAATATAATTATATATATATAGGTAGGTGGTTAATGACCGAAATAACTCAGTCAAAATGACTTTAAAAAATTGAACGGGACCTACGACGGTAGGTATGACGGTCCGTTGTTGAGTTGATGGTTCGTCGGCCCTGACCATCGCTTCTAGGATAATGAGAGTCTCACTATTTTGGATGTGACATCTTGGGCGACGGTCTGTCAACCTGACTTTCGCACCTTATACAGAAGGTGGCCTCACTGTTTCCCCTACGACGGCCTGAGTGACGGTCCATCGCAAGTACGATGGTCCATCGGCCTCGGCCGTCACTCCTAGTCAGATGGTAGTTCTTATTGCCTTGCTGCGACGGTCCTAGGCGACGGTCCGTCGACCTCGCCATTGCATCTTGGCGGTTTTACTGCCCTCTGTATTATGGTCATAACATTCTCCTCCTATGTTGGATTTTGACAAAATTTGTATTGTTCGAAAGATAATTCAATTACCCATGTGACAAAAAGTGAAAATCTTAAATATACCATATCTACGAAAGTGGAGTCATCTTTCAAAGAAATCTTCTAACATTCTTGAGATGATTTCAAGATAGTAAAAAGTATGGAGTATTACAATATCTCCTCCTTGAGAACATTTATCCTCGAATAAGACTGCGACTGAGGGAAAGGAATAACCAACGTACATACTAAACATCAATTACTGGAACATAATCTCATGACTGATATGACTGTCAAACAGACCATGCATATCTGATGCATGTGTAACTGATTCATGAATGCATGACTGGGTGTTCTGATGAACTAAGATTCTCACAATGAGTATGCACGTCTTATGCATAATTATATAACAAAACCGATACATGAATGCATGACTAAATATGCAATGGTACTTAATAATAAGTTTATGACGAACATTGAACATGAAACTGGGTAAGCTTATGGTTAATAGTTACCTTGATCTTAATCTGAGTTGATGGAGAAGAGGTGAGGATACTTGGTACGCATGTCTGCTTCTGCTTCCGTAGTAGCTCCCTCAAAGTACTGATTTTGCCAAAGAAATTTAACTTGAGGGACTTTTTTGTTCCTCAATTTACAAGTTTGGTAGTCTAGGATTTCAACTCTAATCTCTTCATCAGAGGGGCTGTTCTGAATAGGGACTACAACTGCTGGGTCACCTATACATTTCTTCAGCAAAAAACATAGAAGACTTGATGAACTAAGGCTAGATCTGACGGAAATTCAAGCTGATAAGCTACCTTGCCAAAGCGACTGAGAATCTTAAAGGGACCGACATATCAGGGACTGAGCTTTCCCTTCTTGACGAATCTCTTTACTACCTTCATTGGAGAGATCTTTAGATAGACAGGATCACCGATCTCAAACTCGAGATCTTTTCTAAACTTCTATGAGCTCTGAGCAACCCGAGTTCTTTGTCTGATCAACTAGAATTTCTCTAAGGAGTACATGAATGAACACTATGCATACCTGGGTTTAGATTCTTGATGATCTTGAACTTGAAGAATTGGAAATCTCTTAGTTCTTGAAGAATATTAGATTTTGTTCTTAGAGATTAATGCTAGAGGGAAACCCTAATATTTGTTGTGAAGTAATAATGAACCAAATGGCTGAAATCGAATATAATTGAGTATATATATAGGTGGGTGGTCAATGACTGAAATACCCCTATTAAAATGACTTAAAAAAAATTAAATGGGACCTACGACGGTAGGTGCGATGGTTCATCATTGATTTGACGATCCGTCAGCCTTGACCGTCACTTCTAGGTTGAATGAGAGTCTCACTATTTTGGATGCAGCGGCTTGGTCGACGGTTTACCAATCTGAGTATCACACCTTATCCAGAAGGTGACCTCACTATTTCCCTTACGATGGCCTGAGTGACGGTCCGTCGCTAGTCCGACAATCCTTTGGTCTGGACCGTCACTCCTAGGAATATGGTAATTCTCACTGCCTTGCTGTGACGATCATGGGTGATAGTCCATCGGCCTCACCATCGCATCTAGGCGGTTTTACTGCCTTCTGTATTTGGGTCATAACATTCTCTTCCTATGTTGGATTTTGACAAAATTTGTATAGTTCTAAAGCTAATTCAATTACCCATGTGACAAAAAGTGAAAATCTTAAATATACCATGTCTACCAAAGTGTATTCATCTTTCAAAGAAATCTTCTAACATTCTTGAGACGATTTCAAGACAGTAAAAAGTATGGGTATTACAATATCTCCCCCTTTAGAACATTCATCCTCGAATGATACTGCGACTGAGGGGAAGGAATAACCAACGTACATACTGAACATCAATAACTGGAACATGATCTCATGACGGACATGTCTGTCAAACAGAACATGCATAACTGATGCATGTGTAACTGATTTTTGAATGCATGATTAGGTGTTCTAATGAACTAAGATTCTCACAATGAGTAGGCATGTCTTATGCATAATGATATAACAAAACCGATACATTAATGCATGACTAAATATGCAAGTACTTAATAATAAGTTTATGACGAACACTGAACATGAAATTTGATAAGCTTATGGTGAATAGTTACCTTGAGCTTGATCTGAGTTAATAGAGAAGAGGTGAGGATACTTGGTACGCATGTCTTCTTCTGCTTCTGAAGTAGCTCCCTCAACGTACTGATTTTGCCAAAAAACATTAACTTAAGGGACTTCTTTGTTCATCAGTCTACGAGTCTGATAGTTTAGGATTTCAACTGTAAACTCTTCATAAGAGAGGCTATTCTGAACATCGATGCTCTGAATAGGGACTACAACTTCTGGGTCACCTATACATTTATTGAGCAAAAAACATGGAATAGTGGATGATCTGAGGCTAGATCTGAAGGCAATTTGAGCTTATAAGCTACCTTGCCAAATCGACTGAGAATCTTGAAGGGACAAACATATCGGGGACTGAGCTTTCCCTTCTTGCCGAATCTATTTACTCCCTTTATTTGATAGATCTTTAGATAGACAGGATCACCAATCTCAAAATCGAGATCTTTTCTACGAACATCAGCATAAGACTTTTATGGGCTCTGAGCAGCCCGGAGACTTTGTCTGATCAACTGGACTTTCTCGAAGTAGTCCATGAA
This sequence comes from Capsicum baccatum var. pendulum, assembly GCA_030864225.1. Lineage (NCBI taxonomy): Eukaryota > Viridiplantae > Streptophyta > Magnoliopsida > Solanales > Solanaceae > Capsicum > Capsicum baccatum. The sequence continues at coordinate 37,208,411 of CM061556.1, forward strand.
TGAACACTATGCATACTTGGGTTTAAATTCTTGATGTTCTTGAACTTGATGAACTAGAAATCCCTTAGTTCTTGAAGATTATTGGATTTTGTTCTTGGATATTAATGCTACAGAGAAACCCTAATATTGGTTGTGAATTAATAATTAACCAAATGGATGAAATAAAAAATAATTAGGTATATATATAGGTGGGTGGTAAATAACCAAAATACCCGTATTAAAATGACTTCAAAAAAATTGAACGGGACCTGCAGTTGTAAGTGCGAAGGTCCGTCGCTGAGTTGACGGTCAGTCGGCCTTGATCGTTGCTTCTACGCTGAATGAGATTCACTATTTTGGATGCGACGACTTAGGCGACGGTGTGTCAACCTGACCGTCGCACCTTATCCAGAAGGTGGCCTCACTATTTTCCTTGCGAAGGACTGAGCGACGGTCGATTGTCCTTGTCCGTCACTCCTAGGTAGAAGGTAGTTCTCACTACCTTGTTGCGACAGTTCTGGGCGACAATTTATCGGCCTCACCATCGTATCTAGGCGGTTTTAGTGCCTTCTGTATTTTGGCCATAACATTCTCCTCCGATGTCAGATTTTGTCGAAATTTGTATTATTGGGAAGCTAATTCAATTTCCTATGTGGTAAAAAGTGAAAATATTAAAAATACCACGTCTACCAAAGTGGGTTGATATGTTAGCCATTGCTAACACATTTGAAGCTTTTAACTCTGAATAATTGCAAAGTCTTAAGAAAATTTCATTGTTTTTTATTACTTTTAGTGTGTTAATGCAGACATAAGTGATTGGGGAGGAAGCCAAAGGAAAGAAGAAAAAATTGGATGACACTGATGTAAATAAGCTGAAGTGTAGCTGACGTCAATTTAAAGCTCCATCATACATGGGACAGGCCGTCAAAGTTGCCGTCAAGCTTAACAGAGCCTAAAAAGTTAATAGGAAATGTTACGGTGATTTGGAAGGGATGTCAAATATGGGACATGGCTTCAAAATCGCCGTCAGCTAGAGATAGAGTATGCTGATTCCCAGTGAAGATGTGACGATAACTTTTATGTGCCATCAGGATTTTGACACGCCGTCAGGTTTGCCATTTGAAGAGGTGAAGATAAATATTCACTGGAACCTTTGACGACATCTTGCACACGTTGTTAGGAATCTGACACTCCATAAAAAATATCGTCATTTAAACCAAAGATAAAATTGAAACTTTAATTTAATTTCCTTATTTAGGATTTACTATTTAAAGACTTATTTTGGGGTTTTATTTGCGGAGATTTTTTGTTAGATATATGACATTAACCTAGGGAAGAGAGGAGCGTAACATTTCTCTCTAACATCAAATATTCTTCTTGTTTTTATCAACTATTTTTGGGTTTCTACCTGGTGATTCCATTGAAGAAACTACTTGTTGTTTTCTATCTAATCGTAAGTTATCCTTATCATTATGAATTCAACTTGTGAGTTTGTTCATCAAATCATGAGTGGATAATTCCATTAGCTGGGGTTGTGGGATCCATGGATTAGGGTTTTATATGATGCTAGGTAATTAACGGATTCAAAGAGTAGTATAACATCTTGAAATTCTGTTGTTTGATCTGAAATCTAGTGGTTGAAAACATTAGATTATGCCTTAGGTTTTATTTGCTTGTAATGAAGAAATAGACTAGGGGACGTGAATTATCAACAGGGACTCAGAAGCTACCAACCTTCTATTTAATGATTAATGTTGTAACTGGATTAATCTACCTGAGATAACATCCTATTGGAAATTGATAAGTTATCTAAGTTTGAGAGAATTAGATAATAAATTGTTTGGTGAGGTCGAGAGATAAGTCAGATAGTATAATCGTCAGGGATATTCTGCTGTTCTACTCATTCCAAGAATCTCTAGCATTACCTAGTATCTGTCAATTCCCGAAACCCTTGGTGAACATAGCTCTAGTTTCCCATTTATCTGGATTATAAACATTGAAGTATTGAAAGTGATATTTAACACACTATGAACTTAAACCCCCATCTTTCGGAAACAATAAACTACCAGTAAAGTCTTTCGTAAACAAATCGAAGTTCACACCCTATTCCCTGTGAGATTCGACCCCAACCTAGTTGGGTTTATACCAAACACAAGAAATTCTGGAGAACAACTATTACCAATAAATCCAGAAACTCAACTGATAGGTAGAATGGCTGAACAATAGGAAGCAAAAAGACTAGCTGCTATAGCCAGGGCTCAGGTGAATTTACAAAATTTGGGTCAACAAGCACGTCACCAGAACCCTGATGATGAAGACTTGGGTGATGAGGAACTGCTGAATCCTCAAAACCCAAGGTTAGCTAAGCAAGTGCTGCACCAGTGTAGAGAAACGTCTACAAAAATCATCTACTTTGAGGGAGATATGGGTAAAAACCTATGCAATATGAGGCTGATGAAGATGATGAATGAATGGATGGAGATGGTGCAATAGGTGTTGTCATTCCTCCATTGTTGGCACCAGGAGAAAAATTCAGCATAATAAGTACGATGATCCAACTCCTGAATCTGAAGTGGTTATTTGGAGTCTTACCCATAGACGATCCGAACATGCACTGGGTAAACTTCATCACTATCTGCAAATATTTTGACAATTTGGGAGTAAGCCAAAATGCGATCAGGTTGAGATTGTTTTCTTTGCCTCTGTATGGGGAGGTAACAATGTGGTTGAATGAGTTAGAGCCCGATTCTATATTCAACTGGAGACAGCTGAAAAATGTGTTCCTAGAACGATTCTTTTCACCCTCTAGAAGCATACAGTTAAGGGAAAAAATTAGCAACTTCACACAGCTTCTAACTGTAGCACTGCATAAGACCTGGGAAATATTTAAGAAGAATCTTGCACACTGTCCGAACCACAATATGCCAGACTTGCACTTGATGGAGACTTTATACAAAGCCTTCAACTCTATGACAAAGCCTATTGTTGACAACGCTGTAGGTGGTTAGTTCATTGACCTCTCTTTTCTAGATGCTGCTGACATGCTGAATAGAATAACCAATCAGAGTCGAGCTTGGTGCACTAGGGATTCTGTGGTGGCTAGCCCAACTATTACTGGTAGTATTACTGTGGAGCAACGTAGAAGGGATGAGGAGTGAGATCAGGACATGGCCCATTTAAAGACGCAGATGGACTTGATGGCTAAGCACATGCTATTCGGCAAGACTGAAATGGTAAAAGCTATGGAATCTCAAGGTACTTCTTCTACAGGTGCAGAAGCAGAGGAAAACTATGTGAGTAATCAGGGGGGTTTCTAAGACAATAGTCAAGGGAACCAAGGTCGGACTTTCTATGACAAGCCTGATTATAAAGATAGGGAGCAGGGACATTGGTGAAACAATAATGACAGGAGTGGTTTGTATGTTCCTCCTGGAAGTTGGGATGCTACAACTACTAGTTCTGGCAAGACGACCATGAAGGACATGATGTAAAAGCTATTGAAGAAAGTTGAAGCGACCAACTCGGGGGTAACTAATATGAAAAGTGAATTTTCTACCCTCAGTCAGTTGGTTAGCTCACACTCTACTTCTATTAATCAATTGGAGTAACAAATGAGCCAACTTTTTGCTACTTTGAACCAGAGAAAAGTTGGCACTTTACCCAGTGATACAGTTCAGAACCCACGGATTGATGGCTCTTATTTGGTAATTACCACTCGGAGTGGTAACATATTACTTGGCCCTTCTCTGGGAAAAGCTATCGAAAATGAGGTAAATATTGATGAACTAGAAGGAAAAAATCCAGTAGAGTCTCAGAAGCTGGATGGGTTAGTTGATATTTTGGAAAAAAAAGTCGAAGAGAATAGGGAAGTGGTATTGGAAGAAATTCCAAGACCACCACCTCCCTTTCCTCAGAGGTTGATGAAGAAAGAAGATAACAAAAAATTTAGCAAGTTCGTGGCAATAATGAAACAACTGACAGTGAATGTGCCATTGATGGAGGCACTTAAACAAATACCAAACTATGCTAAATTTATGAAGGAATTGTTGACAAAGAAGTGGAATGTAAGCTGTGAGCCGATGGACAACATTCACCACTATAGTGTTGTTTCTTCACAATCCTTAGTGCAGAAAAAGCCTAACCCTGGAGCATTTACCATACCATGCACAGTTGGGTCCATAAAGTTTACTAAAGCTTTTGTGACTTAGGATCAAGTATTAATATGATGTCGCTTGATATCTACAAGAATCTTGGATTGGGGGAACCTAGCCCCACGACGATGCATCGTGTGATAGCAGACAGATTGGTGAAACTACCCGTTGGTATATTGCATGATATGTCTGTAAAGGTGGATGATATTATTCTGCCGGCAGACTTTGTGATATTGGATTGTGATGTTGATTTTGAGGTACCCATCATCTTGGGTAGACCACTATTATCCACGAGAAGAGTATTGGTTGATATGGAGCTCAATGAGCTAAAGTTCAGGAATGGAAAAAGGGAGGCCAGATTCAAAATGCATCCTCCTATGAAGCAGTTAGAAGAAATTAATATCTTCTCAGTTGTCGATGTATTCCAGAAAGATGGTAATGAGGTAGTGATGCAGTATCTTGATGAAGTATGAGTAGTCAAGATAACCTAGTTGTGCCACGACATTAAATCAAGCGTTGTTTGGGAGGAAACCCAATGTTTTAATTTTATTATACTAGGTTTTTAATTTTTATAGCTAAGAGAGTACAAAGGAGTTGAACTGGTTGCAGTCATCCTGAGAAAGTCAACGCTAATTTTGATGGGGTGTCACAAGAACGAAAACCCGTGAGAAATGGCATCAAAACAATCAAACTAAAACATCATTCTGTAAAGGCTGATGGGAACTTTGAAGCTCCGTCCGATTTCTGATGGGCCATCAAAAATGCCGTCAAATGAGTTGGCCCCAGCTTCAAATTTTTGGGCTAACCCAGCCCAGCAACAACTGTTCACATTCCCACGTATATTAGATAGTTTACTTCCAATTTTAGTTTTCTTTCCTTAAAGAATTATTTCCCTTCCCTTTTCAAACTTAATTCCTTCTAAGGCAAAATCTTAAGACTTTCCTTGTTGAATCCTGAGAGTTAAGTCAAGAAATCTTCTTCCTCTCTCATCTCATCATTCTATCACTCACATATCTAGGTGATCAAATATTCATCAACTAAGTGTCGACATCCAGGTATGAGAAAACTTCAACTTCATCTTTATTTGGATCAATTGTGAACTATAAGAAACCTTGGTTCAAAGGAGTGAGCTAAATCAATGAACATGCTTCAATCTCCTTCAAAAACTAGGACTACTAGGGGCATGTGGTATAATTTCGTGGAAATCTTAGTAAAGAGAATGACCTAGGTTGAAATCAAGAACAATGGTAGAAGAAGATTAAAAAAAGAAGTTAGAAGCTTAATGTTGTCTAACGGCAAAATTCATGGCCTTGCACCTGTGTGATGGCAGGTCAAAATTGCCGTTAGAGGCTGAGAAAGTTTGTAGATTCTGGATAAGGTTGACGATGTTTTTGAAGCACCTTCACACCTGTGATGGCAAATCAAAAAGGCTGTCAAACCTGTACACTAAAAACAGTGATAATAATTAAAATGAGGTCCGTCAAACCTGTACACTAAAAACAGTGATAATAATTAAAATGAGGTGATCTTTTTTCTTCTGTTGTTTGATTATGGGTACTAATTGAGAAATTTTATGATTGTACAGAACTGAGTATGGCACCCAAAAGAAAGAATCCAACCACACCAAAGAAAGCAGCTAAAGAGAGGGTACCTTGACAACTTGTCAATGAGGACTCTGATTATGAAGACGAGGAGCCTTTGCTCAGGTGAAAAAGAAAGAGGACTAGTACAAAGACTCCATCTCCCCCTAAGCCTATTGAGGTGGAGAATACTGATGATACTGAGGTGACAACCTCATCTGAGCAAGCTTCTAAGGAACAAGGATCATAACGCACTGAGAAGGGGTCTGAGGACACTGAACAAAGAGCTGAACTGAAGATTCTGAGAGGCATATAACTGAAGAAACTGAGTGTGAATCACCATCTTCGGAGAAACAAGGTGATAAGGATTCTCCAGTACGGGGAACTTTGGTGAAATTCAAAAACCCCAAGGTTAGGAACATTGCGAGATGGCAAATCCCTAGGGATGAAATGATCTACTTGGATGGACTTCGCAGAACAGATCGACGAAATGTCAGAAGGCCAATTCTAGAGGAGAAGAAGATTATCACTATAGGGTTGATCATATACCCTAAGGTGATAATAAAACTCAAGGAGTATGGCCTGGAGTGGACTACTAGGGGAAGCGGTGTTTACCGTCCTTCGTTGGTTAGGGAGTTCTACGCGAACTACCAGTCTACGGTGGAAAATATGTGCAAAGGAGGGGAAAGAACTTCCGATAAGCCTCTTCTAACCAAAGTTGTAGTACGTGGAGTAAGGGTGGATGTATCAGATTCCACCAAAAATAGATTTCTTCATGGGCCAGCATTCATCCCATGAGCCACCTCACCTATATTCTATGCCCGGTTGAAGCATCGAGAAAATTAGTGCAAGTGGCTAGTGAGTCTCACAGTAGATGGGGAGCCAGAGTGGTTGAATAATCCAATAGAAAAGATTACCAAAGCATCTCTAAATTCAACATAAAGATTTTGGTGGGGTTTAGTATAGATTCATCTAATGCCCTCCGAGGGAGATAATGTATTAGGGGATGACCAAGCAATATTGGTTGCAAGCTTGATTGATTGGACTCCCTTGGATTTCGAAGAAATCATAGCGAAGGGGGTCAAGATTCGGCTTGCAATACCCAATGCTACATATCCATTCCCATGTATGATTACTAGGTTGTGTGAAACAGCTAATGTTCTTGTGGTTTCAGGTATTGATGATGAGATACAAGCCAAGAAGACTCACAACCCTGTTAGAAAAAATGAAATTCTGTCGGGCTTGCGATTTGATCAAGATGCAGATGGTACAACAGATCCTCCGGTCACTGAGAATGTTCCAGCACCAGATGTGGGGGTGCAAAGCTCTAAGCCTGGGCGACCACCACCAGAATATTCAGTCCAGGCAGATTCAGTGCCTCAAAGTGAGCCAACTACTTCAGGCCCTTCAGCAGTAACAAGGTCGGTATTTCAGCCGATTGATATCAGAAAAGTAGCTAGACAAGTGAATTGGTGAGAGGTGCAGCTTCAGGCCTTCTCCAGACAATTTTCTGCTACTGTAGACAAAAGAGTTAAAGTTACACTCAAAGCTGCACTATAAACTTTCATGACCTTGCCTGCAGGGTAGCAGATCTAGAGAATAGGTTTGATGCTTGAGCGGGAGAGATGACAGGTGTTGATCTTGCCAGTTTTAGGACTGCATTGGACAAAGTGAAGGCTGAGGTTGGAAAGTTGCAGTAACACCAAATTATGATGCCAACAGGATCATCCATGAATGATGTAGAGAAAGAAATTCCTATACTTAATTTTGTTACAGATTCCCCGAAGAAAAAGAAGAAAAAAGGGGAAAATAAAGGAAAGAACAAAATAGATGATTCTGATGGTGAAGAAGAGAGAAAGGCTGAAAAGAAAGCAAACAAGAAGGCAGAGAAAGAAGACTTGGAAAGGGCAAGACTGGAATCTCTGGCTAACACAAAAAAATAGGAAGCTGCCATTAGAGCTAGGGCTGCAGGGGCTTCATCGATCCAAGCTCCATCCACTACAAAAGTAGACGCCATGAGTGGGGAGAAGACAACTGATGATGTGATAGCAGGGTCGAAGACCCAGGATCCATAGGCATGACTATCGTCAGGTACATCCGAACCCTTGGTACATTTTATTTTTTATTTTAAGTTGAGGGTATAGGAAAACTGTTGTGTAACATGTTCTGTAGATGATTAGGAGTAGTGCAATTACTTGAGGCAATTAGCTTGTTTTGTGACTTTTTGAGTACCTCTCCAATTGTTTGATATGCTGTGAACTGTGTGAAGTGCATCTGGTGTGACCACTGTGTACCTATTTATGGCAATAGTGTGGCAAATAAGTAACCTATAAAAAACAAATGCATGAGACGAATGAGTAGTGATGTTCTATATACTTGTATGCCATATGCATGTAAGGTCTTAATTAGTTCCCATTATGCGTTGAATCTAGAACTTGCCCAATTAGTAGTACCATAGTCATAGGATAAGCGTTAGTAAAGGATCATAGGCTATTTTGTATATTAACCCAGTTTAGCTTAAATGACCATGCAAATGTGAATAATATCCCTTAATCCCTTTTTGAGCCTAAATAGTCCAGTTCTTTCTTGTACACCTTTCACCTTCCTATCACATTACAATGAACCTGTTTTGGCCCTGGTCCTCCTTGGACATTGTGGACCTTGACTTAGGCAAATAGCCTAAGTTGAAGGTGGCTACTATAGGGGTGCATGATGTATTATGAATATGAAGAGAGGTAAAATAAGGAAAATAAATAACAAGTTGGGTTTAGTGAAAAATAAAATAGGAAAAGATAAAACTGAAAAAGTTAATCTAATGCTTGAACATACAACAGCCATCCTGATAATACTTGTCAAATAAAAGAGGGGAGAAAAGAAGGTCAAAAGTTGAAACCCCGTGAGTTGATGTAGCGCCAAAGAGGTATAGTCACTATGAAATACCCTTGAATATCATACCATCCCTTAGCTTACATTACAAGCTCAGAAAAGCCCTTTAGTGATCCTAACTGACTTATCTAAAGACTTTGGTACTGACTATAAGGGAAAGCCTATGATATTTAATGCGCAATGTTGGAACTTCATTCTGTGAGTGAGCCTTACGTTCATCCCTATGTTAATACATATGAATCTGAGTGAAAAATGGATTTCTTTATTGTAATGCCACACCAGGTATGTTACTATTGACTACTTTGTTCGGAGAATGTAATTTGGGTATGTGCTAGGTTGTTATTGTTGAAATTTTTGCCATATCTAGATGCTTGTGAGTTACAGGGCTGTTTTAAAATATTAGACACAGTTGAGTTTATTTTGATTGATCAGAGAGATGGTGCATGTATTCTGAAATGATAAGAGTAGTTATCTGCCGAATTGTACTTTGTTTACTCCTAGTTATGTTTTGGTTACTTGAGGACAAGCAATTGTTTAAGTTGAGGGTGTTGATGTGTGAGCCGATGGTAACACATTTGAAGATTTTAAATCTAAATAATTGTGAAGTATTAAGCAACTTTCATTATTTTTGATTGATTATAGTGTGTTAATGCAGACATAAATGATCGGGGAGGAAACCAAACGAAAGAAGAATAAATCGGATGACATCTGATATAAATAAGAAGAAGTGTAGCTGACATCAATTCTGAAGTGCCGTCATACATGGGATAGGCCATCAAATTTGCCGTCAGAACCTGAAGAGTTGAGAGGAAATGTGACGGTGATTTGGAAGGGCCATCAAATATGGGACATAGCATCAAAATCACCATCAACTAGAGACAGAGTATGATGATTCCCAATAAAGATGTGACGATAGTTTTCACGTGCCGTCAGAATTTTGACACACCATTAGGATTGCCGTCTGAAGAGGTAGAAGATAAAAATTCACTTGAACCTTTGACTACATCTCGCACACGTCGTTAGGAATCTGACACGCCGTCAAAAGCATCATCATCGAAACAGAAGAGAAAACTAAAACTTTAATTTTATTTCCTTATTTAGGATTTACTATTTAAAGACTTGTTTTGGGGTTTTATTAGCGGGGATTTGTTGTTAGATATCATACATTAACCTAAGGAAGAGAGGCACGTAACAATTCTCTCTTACATCAATTATTCTTCTTGTTTTTATTAACTATTTTTGGGTTTCTACCTGGTGATTAAATAGAAGAAACTACTTGTTGTTTTCCATATAATCATAAGTTATCTTTATCATTATGAATTCAACTTGTAAGTTTGTTCATTAAATCATGAGCGGGTAATTCCATTATCCGGGGTTGTGGGATTTATGGATTAGGGTTTGATATGATGCTAGGTGATTAACGGATTCAAAGAGTAGTAGAACATCTTGAAATTCTGTTGTTTGAACTGAAATCTAGTGGTTGCAAACATTAGATTATGACTTAGGTTTTATTTACTTCTAACGGAGAAATAGACTAGGGGACATGAATTATCTACAGGGACTCGGAAGCTACCAACCTTCCGTTTAATGATTAATACCGTAACTGGATTAATCAACCTGAGATAACATCATATTGGAAATAAATAAGTTATCTAAGTTCGAGAGAATTAGATAATAAATTGTTTGGTGAGGTCGAGAGATAAGTCAGATAGTATAATCGTCAGGGATATTCTGTTGTTCTACTCATTCTAAGAATCTCTAGCATTACCTAGTATCTGTCAAATCCCGAAACCCTTGGTGAACATAGCTCTGGTTTCCCATTTATCTTGATTACAAACACTGAAGTATTGAAAGTGATATTTAACACACTGTGAACTTAAACCCCCATCTTTCGGAAACAATAAACTACCAGTAAAGTCTTTCATAAACAAATCAAAGTTCACACCTTATTCCCTGTGGGATTCGACCCCAACCTAGTTGGGTTTTATATTGACAACGATCGCTTACACCCATTCAAGAGGGTAATTTGTGCGTTATCATGGATTCATCTTACAAAGAAAGCTTCTAACATTCTTGAGATGATTTCAAGCTAGTAAAAAGTATGGGGTATTACAATATCTCCCCTTGAGAACATTCGTCCTCGAATGAGACTACGAGTAAGGGAAAGGAATAAATAATGTACATACTGAACATCAATAATTAGAACATGATCTCATGAATGGAATGACTTTCAAACAAAACATGCATATCTGATGCATGTGTAACTAATTCATAAATGCATGACTGGGTGTTCTGATGAACTAAGTTTCACACAATGAGAATGCACGTCTGATGCATAATTATAAAACTAAACCGATACATGAATGTATGACCCAACATGCAATGGTACTTAATACCTACTTTGTGATGAACACTGAACATGAAACGGGGTATGCTTATGGTGAATAGTTACCTTGAGTTTGATCTGAGTTGACGGAGAATAGGTGAGGATACTTGGTATGCATGTCTTCTTTTGCTTCCAAAGTAGCTCCCTCGACATACTAATTTTGCCAAAGAACTTTAACTTGATGAACTTCTTTGTTCCTTAGTCTACGAGTCTGGTAGTCTAGGATTTCAACTGGAATCTCTTTATAAGAGAGGCTGTTTTAACCATCGATGCTCTGAATAGGGACAACAACTGCTGGGTCACCTATACATTTTTTTAGCAAAGAGACATGGAATACTGGATGAACTGAGGCTAGATCTGAAGGCAATTCAAGCTCACAAGCTACCTTGCCAAAGTGACTCAGAAGCTTGAAGGGACTGACATATCGGGGACTGAGCTTTCCCTTCTCACCGAATCTCTTTACTCCTTTTATTAGAGAGATCTTTATATAGACATGATCACCGATCTCAAGCTCGAGATCTTTTCTATGAATACTGCATAAGATTTCTATCGGCTTTTAGCAGCCCGGAGTCTTTCTCTGATCAACTGGACTTTCTAAAAGGAATCCATGAATGAACACTATGCATACCTGGGTTAAGATTCTTGATGTTCTTGAACTTGAAGAATTGGAAATACCTTAGTTCTTGAAGAATATTAGATTTTGTTCATAGAGATTAATGTTAGAGAGAAACCTTAATATTGGTTGTGATGTAATAATGAACCAAATGACTAAAATTAGATATAATTGGGATATATATAGGTGGGTGGTAAATGACCAAAATATCCCTATTAAAATGATTTCAAAAAAATTAAACAGGACCTACGATGGCAAGTGTGATGATCCGTCGTTGAGTTGATGGTCCGTCGGCCCTTACCATTACTTCTAGGCTAAATGAGGGTCTCAATTGTTTTGGATGCGACGACTTGGGCGACGGTCCGTTGCACCTTATCCAGAAGGTGGCCTTACTGTTTCCCTTGCGATGGCCTAAGGGACAGTCCGTTGGCCTCAACTATCACTCCTAGGAAGAAGGTAGTTCTCACTGCCTTGCTGCAATAGTCGTGGGCGATGGTCCATCGGCATCACCGTCACATCTGGACGGTTTTACTTCCTTCTATATTTTGGTCATAACATTATCCTCCGATGTTAGATTTTGAAGAAATTTGTATCATTGGAAAGTCTAATCAATTTTCCACATGTCAAAAAGTGAAAATCTTAAAAATACCATATCGTCCAAAGTGAATTCATCTTTCAAAGTAAGCTTCTAACATTATTGAGGCAATTTCAACCCAGTAAAAAGTACGGGGAACTACAATATCTCCCCATTGAGAACATTCATCCTCGAATGAGACAAAGAGTGAGGGGAAGGAATAAGTAACATACAAAATGAACAACAATAACTGGAACATGATCACATGACTACATAACTGTCAAACACAACATGTATATCTAATGCATGTGTAATTGATTCATGAATGAATGACTGGGTATTCTGATGAACTAAGTTTCTCACAATGAGAATGCATGTGTGATGCCTAATTATATAATTAAACAGATACATGAATTCATGACTGAATATACAATGGTACTTAATACCAACTCTGTGATGAACACTGAACATGAAACTCGGTAAGCTTATGGTGAATAGTTACCTTGAGCTTAATCTGAGTTAACGGTGAAGAGGTGAGGATAATTGGTATGCATGTCTACAATTGTTGGGTTACCTATACATTTCTTGAGCTAAAAACATGGAATACTAGATGAACTGAGGCTAGATCTTAAGGCAATTTGAGCTCATAAGTTACCTTTCCAAAGTGACTGAGAATCTTTAAGGGACCGATATATCGGGGACTGAGCTTTCCCTTCTTGCCAAATTTCTTTGCTCCATTCATTGGAGAGATCTTTAGATAGACAGGATCACTGATATAAAACTCGAGATCTTTTCTACGAACATCTTCATAAGAATTCTATGGGCTTTGAGCATCCCGGAGTCTTTCTATGATCAACTGGACTTTCTCTAAGGAGTTCATGAATGAACACTATGCATACCTGGGTTTAGATTCTTGATGTTCTTGAACTTGAAGAATTGAAAATCCCTTAGTTCTTAAAGAATATTGGATTTTGTACTTGGAGTTTAATGCTTGAGATAAACCCTAATATTGGTTGTGAAGTAATAATGAACCAAATTACTTAAATCGAATATAATTGGGTATATATATATGTGGGTGGTAAATAACCGAAATACCCCTGTTAAAATGACTTCCAAAAAATTAAACAGGACCTGCGATAGTGGGTGCAATGGTACGTTACTGTGTTGAAGGTCCGTCGGTCCTGACAGTTGCTTCTAGGCTGAATGAGGGTCTAGCTATTTTGGATGCGACGTCTTGGGCGGAGGTTCGTCAACCTAACCGTCGCACCTAATCCAAAAGGTGGCCTTATTGTTTCCCTTTCAACGACTTGAGGGATGGTCCGTCGCTAGTTCGATGGTCCGTCGGCCTTGACCGTCACTCCTAGGCAGAAGGTAGTTCTTACGGCCTTGCTATGATGGTCGTGGGTGACGGTCTGTCATCTCACCATCGCATCTAAGTGCCTTTACTGCCATAAATATTTTAGCCATAATATTCTACTCCGATGTTGGATGTTGACAAAATTTGTATCATTCTAAACCTAATTCAATTTCCCACATGACAAAAAGTGAAAATCATAAAAATACCACGTCTACCAAAGTGGATTCATCCTTCAATGAAAGCTTCTAAAATTCTTGCAATGATTTCAAGCTAGTAAAAAGTACGGGGTATTATAATATCTCCCCCTTGAGATCATTTGTCCTCGAATGAGACTGCAAGTGAGGGGATGAAATAACCAACGTATATACTGAACATCAATAACTGGAACATGATCTTATGAATGACATGACGGTCAACCAGAATATGCATATCTGATGCATGTGTAACTGGTTCATGAATGCATGACTAGGTGTTTTCATGAACTAAGTTTCTCACAATGATAATGCATGTCTGATGCATAATTATATAACTTAACCGATACATGAATGCATGACTGAATATGCAATTCTACTTAATACCAAGTTTGTGGCGAACACTGACATGAAACTGGGTAAGCTTATGGTGAACAGTTACCTTGAGCTTGATCTGAGTTTACGGAGAAAAGGTGAGGATACTTGGTATACATGTCTGCTTCTACTTCCGAAGTAGCTCCCTCAAAGTAGTAATTTCGCCAAAGAAGTTTAACTTGAGGGACTTCTTTATTCCTCAGTCTACGAGTCTGGTATTCTAGGATTTCAATTGGAATCTCTTTATAAGAGAGGCTATTCTAAACATCAATGCTCTAAATAGGGGCTACAACTGCTGGGTCTCCTATACATTTCTTGAGCAAAAAACATGGAAGACTGGACGAACTGATGCTAGATCTGAAGGCAATTCGAGCTCATAAGCTACCTTGCCAAAGCGATTGGAAATCTTGAAGGGACAGATATATCGGGGACTGAGCTTTCCCTTCTAGCCGAATCTCTTTACTCTCTTTATTGGAGAGATCTTTAGATAGATAGGATCACCGATCTCAAACTCGAGATCTTTCCTATGAACATCTACATAAGACTTCTCTGGGCTCTGAGCAGCCTGAAAAATTTCTCTGATCAACTGGAATTTCTCTAAGGAATCCATAAATGAACACCATGCTTACCTGGGTTTAGATTCTTGATGTTCTTGAACTTGAAGAATAGGAAATCCCTTACTTCTTGTAGAATATTAGATTTTGTTCTAAGAGATTAATGCTAGAGAGAAACACTAATATTGGGTGTGAACTAATAATGAACCAAATGGGTGAAATTGAATATAATTGGGTATATATATAGGTTGGTGGTAAAGGACCAAAATACCCCTATTAAAATGACTTCAAAAAAAATAAACGGGACCTGCAACGGTGGGTACGATGTTCCACCACTGAGTTGATGGTCCATCGGCCCTGACTGTCATTTCTACGATGAACGATGGTCTCACTATTTTGGATACGACGGCTTGGGCGAAGGTCCATCAACCTGACCATCGTACCTTATCCAGAAGGTGGCCTCACTATTTCCAATGCGACAGCTTGAGCAACGGTCCGTCGCTAGTCTGACGGTCTATTAGCCTGGGCCGTCACTCCTAGGCAGAAGGTAGTTCTCACTGCCTTGCTGCGATGGTCGTGCGTTATGGTCCATCGGCATCACCGTCACATCAAGGAGGTTTTACTGCCTTCTATATTTTGACCATAACTTCCTTCTCCGACGTTGGATATTGACAAAATTGGTATCATTGGAAATCTAATTCAAATTCCACTTGAAAAAAGTGAAAATCTTAAAAATTCCATGTATACCAAAGTGGATTCATATATCAAATAAATCTTCTAACATTCTTGACATGATTTCAAGCTAATAAAAAGTATGGGATATTAGAATATCACCCTCTTGAGAACATTGGTCCTTGAATGAGATTGGGAATGAGAGGAAAGAATAACCAACGTACATACTAAACATCAATAACTTGAACATTATCTCATGACTTACATGACTTTTAAATATAACATGTATATCGTATGGATGTGTAACTGACCATGAATGCATGACTGGTTGTTCTGATGAACTAAGTTTCTCACAATGAGAATACATGTTTTATGTATAATTATATAACAAAACCAATACATGAATGCATGACTGAATATGCAATGGTACTTAAGACCAAGTTTGTGACAAACACTGAATATGAAACTGGGTAAGCTTATGGTGAACAGTTAACTTGAGCTTGATCAGAGTTGATGGAGAAGAGGTGAGGATACTTGGTATGCATGTCTGCTTCTGCTTCCAAAGTAGCTCCCTCGATGTGCTGATTTCTCCAAAAAACTTTAACTTGAGGGACTTATTTGTTCCTCAGTCTACGAGTGTGGTAGTCTAGGATTTTAACCGGAATCTCTTCAGAAGAGAGACTTTTCTAAACATCGATGCTTTGAATAGGGACTACAACTGCTGGGTCACCTATATATTTTTGAGAAAAAACCATGAAAGACTGGATGAACTAAGGATAGAACTTAAGGTAATTCAAGCTCATAATATACCTTGCCAAAGCGACTGAGAATCTTGAAGTTACCGACATATCGGCGACTGAGTTTTCCCTTCTTGCCGAATCTCTTTACTCCATTAATTGGAAATATCTTTAGATAGAAAGGATCACCAATCTCATACTCGAGATCTTTTCTACGAACACCTGCATAAGGCTTCTATCGTCTCTTAGCAGCCCGGAGTATTTCTTTGATCAATTGGACTTTTCTCTAAGGATTCTATGAATGAACACTATGCATACCTGGGCTTAGACTCTTGATGTTCTTGAACTTGAAGAATTGGAAATCCCTTAGTTCTTGAAGAATATTGGATTTTTTTCTTGGAGAGTATTGCTAGAGAGAAACCCTAATATTAGTTGTGAAGTAATAACAAACCAGATAAATGATATAGAATATAATTGCGTATTCATATAGATGGGTGGTAAATGACCAAAATACCCCTATTAAAATAACTTCAAAAAAATTGAACAGGACCTGCGACGGTCCGTCGCTGATTTGACGGTCCATCGGCCTGACCGTCATTTCTAGGCTGAATGAGGGTCTCACTATTTTGGATGCGACATTATGGGTGACGGTCTATCAACCTAATCGTTGCAACTTACCTAGAAGGTGACCTCATTGTTTTCCTTGCGACAGCCTGAGCGATGGTCCATCGATAGTCCGATTGTCTGTCAGCCTGGGCCATCACTCCTAGGAAGAAGGTAGTTCTCACTACCTTACTTTGATGGTCGTGGGCGACGGTCCATCACTTGTTCGATGGTCTGTCGACCTCACCTTCGCATTTGGAAGGTTTTACTGCCTTCTGTATTTTGGCCATACATTTCTTCTCCGATATCGGAATTTGCCGAAATTGGTATCGTTAGAAAGATAATTACATTTCCCACGTGACAAAAAATGAAAATCTTAAAAATACCACATATACTAATGTGGATTCATCCTTCAATGAAAGCTTCTAAAATTCTTGCAATGATTTCAAGCTAGTAAAAAGTACGGGGTATTATAATATCTCCCCCTTGAGATCATTCGTCCTCGAATAAGACTACTAGTGAGGGGAAAGAATAACCAAGGTACATACTAAACATTAATAATTTGAAAATGATGTCATGACTAAGATTACTATCAAACAGAACATGCATATCTGATGCATATGTAACAGATTGATAAATGCATAACTTGGTGTTCTGATGAACAAAGTTTCTCACAATGAGAATACATGTCTGATGCATAATTATATAAATAAACCGATACATGAATGCATGACTGAATATGCAATGATACTTAATACCAAGTTTGTGACGAACACTGAACATAAAACTGGGTAAGCTTATTGTGAACAGTTAACTTGAGCTTGATCAGAGTTGACGGATAAGAGGTGAGGATACTTGGTACGCACGTCTGCTTCTGCTTCCGAAGTAGCTCCCTCGACGTGCTGATGTCGCCAAAGAACTTTTGCTTGAGGGACTTGTTTGTTCCTCAGTCTACGAGTCTGGTAGTCTAGGATTTCAACCAGAATCTCTTCATAAGAGAGGTTGTTTTGAACATCGATGTTCTGAATAGGAACTACAACTAATGGGTCGCCAATACATTTCTTGAGCAAAAAACATGGAAGACTGCATGAACTGAGGCTAGATTAGAAGGAAAATTGAGCTCACAAGCTACCTTACCAAATCGACTGAGAATCTTGAAGGGACCGACATATCAGCGACTGAGCTTTCCGTTCTTACCGAATCTCTTTACTCCCTTTATTAGAGAGTTCTTTAGATAGATAGGATCACTGATCTCAAACCTGAGATCTTTTCTATGAATATCTGTATAAGACTTCTATCGTCTCTGAGCAGCCCGAAGTCTTTCTCTGATCAATTGGACTTTCTCTAAGGAGTCCATGAATGAACACTATGCATACTTGGGTTTAGACTCTTGATGTTATTGAACTTGAAGTATTGTAAATCCCTCAGTTCTTAAATAATATTGGATTTTGTTCTTGGAGATTAATTCTAGAGAGAAACCCTAATATTGGTTGTGAAGTAATAATAAACCAAATTAATAAAATTGAATATAATTGGGTATATATATAGGTGGGTGGTAAATGACGAAATACCCCTATTAAAATGACTTCAAAAAAATTGAACGGGACCTGCGACGGTCCGTTGCTGAGTTGACGATTTGTCGGCCCTGACCATCGCTTTTAGGATGAATGAGGGTCTCACTATTTTGGATGCGACACCTTAGGCGACGGTCCGTCCACCTGACCATCGTACCTTATCTAGAAGGTGGCCTGACTGTTTCCCTTGCGTCGGCCTGGGCCATTACTCCTAAGTAGAAGATAATTTTCACTGACTTGCAGCGACAGTAGTGGGTGACGGTCCGTTACTAGTCCCACGGTCTGTCGGCCTCAACGTCGCATCTGGGAGGTTTTACTGCCTTCCGTAATTTGGCCATACCTTTCTTCTTTGATGTTGGATTTTGACAAAATCGATATCGTTGGAAAGCTAATTCAATTTTCCACATGACAAAAAGTGAAAATCTTAAAAAAACCATGTCTACCAAAGTGGATTCATCTTTTAAAATAAGATTCTAAGATTCTAGAGATGATTTCAATCTAGTAAAAAGTATAGGGTATTACAATATCTCTCCCTTGAGAACATTCATCCTCGAATGAGACTTCAAGTGAAGAAAAAGAATAACAAAGGTACATACTGAACATTAATAAATTGAAAA
This sequence comes from Capsicum baccatum var. pendulum, assembly GCA_030864225.1. Lineage (NCBI taxonomy): Eukaryota > Viridiplantae > Streptophyta > Magnoliopsida > Solanales > Solanaceae > Capsicum > Capsicum baccatum. The sequence continues at coordinate 37,227,260 of CM061556.1, forward strand.
TGATCTCATGACTGTCAAACAGAACATGCATATCTGATGCATGTGTAACTGATTGATGAATGCATGACTTGGTGTTCTGATGAACTAAGTTTCTCACAATGAGAATGCATGTCAGATGCGTAATTATATAAGTAAACTAATACATGAATGCATGACTGAATATACAATGGTAATTAATACTAAGTTTGTGATGAACACTGAACATAAAACTGGGTAAGCTTATTGCAAGCAGTTTACTTGAGCTTGATCAGAGTTGATGGAGAAGAGGTAAGGATACTTAGTACGTACGTCTGCTTCTTATTTAAAAGTAGCTCCCTTGTCATGATGATGTCGCCAAAGAACTTTAACTTGAGGGACTTGTTTGTTCCTCAGTCGACGAGTCTGGTAGTCTAGGATTTCAACCGGAATCTCTTCATAAGATAGGTTGTTTTGAACATCAATGCTCTAAATAGGGTCTGCAACTGCTGGGTCACCTATACATATCTTGAGCAAAATACATGGAAGACTGCATGAACTAAGGCTAGATCTGAAGGCAATTCAAGCTCATAAGCTACCTTACCAATGCGACAGAGAATCTTGAAGAGACTGACATATCAGCGACTAAGCTTTCCGTTCTTGCAAAATTTCATTACTCTCTTCACTGGAGATATCTTTAGATAGACAATATCACCGATCTCAAACTTGATATCTTTTCTAAGAACATCTGCATAAGACTTCTATCATCTCTGAGCAGCCCAGAGTCTTTATCTGATCAATTGGACTTTCTCTAACGAGTCCATGAATGAACACTATGCATAACTGGGTTTAGGCTCTTGATATTCTTGAACTTGAAGAATTGGAAATGCCTTAGTTCTTGAAGAATATTGGATTTTTTTCTTGGAGATAAATGCTATAGAGAAGCCTTAACATTTTTGTGAAGTAATAATAAACCAAATTGATTAAATTGAACATAATTGGGTATGTATATAGGTGGGTGGTAAATGACCAAAATACCCCTATTAAAATGTCTTCAAAAAAATTGAACGAGACCTGCGATGGTCCGTCGCCGAGTTGACGGTCCGCCAGCCCTGACCGTCACTTCTAGGCTGAATGAAGGTATCACTATTTTGGATGTGATAGCTTGGGCAACGGTCCATCAACCTGACCGTCGAACCTTACCTAGAAGGTGGCCTCATTGTTTCCCTTGCGACGGCTTGAGCAATTGTCCATCGATAGTTCGATTTTCCATCAGCCAGGGCCATCACTCCTAGACAGAAGGTAGTTCTCACTGCCTTATGGCGACGGTCGTGGGCGACGGTCCATCACTAGTTCGACGATCTGTTGGCCTCACCTTCGTATCTGGGAGGTTTTACTGTCTTCTGTATTTTGGCCATACCTTTCTTGTTAGATGTCGGATTTTGACGAAATTGGTATTGTTGGAAAGCTAATTACATTTCCCATGTGACAAAAAGTGAAAATATTAAAAATACCACATCTACCAATGTGGATTCATCTTTAAAATTAAGTTTATAACATTTTTGAGATGATTTCAAGCTAGTAAAAAGTATGGGGTATTACAATATCTCCCCCTAAGAACATTCATCCTCGAATGAGACTGCAAGTCAGGGGAAAGAATAACCAAGGTACATACTGAACATTAATAACTTGAAAATGATCTCATGACTAACATGACTATCAAACAGAACATGCATATCTGATGTATATGTAACAGATTGATGAATGCATGACTTGGTGTTCTGATAAACTAAGTTTCTTATAATGAGAATGCATGTCTGATGCATATTTATATAACTAAACCGATACATGAATGTATGACTGAATATGAAATGGTACTTAATACTATGTTTGTGACGAACACTGAACATAAAATTGGGTAAGCTTATTGTGAAAAGTAAACTTGAGCTTTATCAGAGTTGATGGATAAGAGGTGAGGATACTTGGTACGCACGTCTGCTTCTACTTCCGATGTAGTGCCCTTGGACTTGAGGGACTTGTTTGTTCCTCAGTCTACGTGTTTGGTAGTCTAGGATTTCAATCAGAATCTCTTCATAAGAGAGGCTATTCTGAACATCGATGTTCTGAATTGGGACTACAACTACTGGGTAACCTATACATTTCTTGAGCAAAAAACATGGAAGACTGCATGAAATGAGGCTAGATCTGAAGGAAATTCAAGCTCTCAAGCTACCTTACAAAAGCGACTGAGAATCTTAAAGGGACCGATATATCGTCGACTGAGCTTTCCATTCTTGCCGAATCTCTTTACTCCTATCAGTGGAGAGATTTTTAGATAGACAGGATCACCGATCTCAAACTCAAGATCTTTTCTACGAACACCTGTATAAGAATTCTATCATCGCTGATCATCCAAGAGACTTTCTCTGATCAATTGGACTTTCTCTAAGGAGTACATGAATGAGTACTATGCATACCTAGGTTTAGACTCTTGATGTTCTTGAACTTGAAGAATTGGAAATCCCTTAGTTCTTGAAGAATATTGGATTTTGTTCTTGGAGATTAATGGTAGAGAGAAACCCTAATATTGGTTGTGAAGTAATAATAAACTAAATTAATAAAATCGAATATAATTGGGTATATATATAGGTGGGTGGTAAATGACTGAAATACCCCTATTAAAATGACTTCAAAAAAATTAAACGGGACCTGCGATGGTCCGTCGCTAAGTTGATGGTCCGTCGGCCCTGACCGTCACTTCTAGGATGAATAAGGGTCTCACTATTTTGGATACGACAACTTGGGCGATGGTCCGTCAACCTAACCGTCGCACCTTATCCAGAATGTAGCCTCACTGTTTCTCTTGCGACGACCTGAGTGAAGGTCCGTTGCTAGTCAAATGGTCCGTCATCCTGGTCCATAACTCCTAGGTAGAAGGAAGTTCTCACTCCCTTACTACGATAGTCATGGGTGACAGTCCGTCGCTAGTCCGATGGTATATCGGCCTCACCGTCGCATTTGGGAGGTTTTACTAGCTTATGTATTTTGACCATACCTTTCTCCTCCGATGTCAGATTTTGACGAAATTGGTATCGTTGGAAATCTAATTCAATTTCCCGAGTGACAATAAGTGAAAATCTTAAAAATACCACATCTACCAAAGTGGATACATCTTGCAAATTAAGCTTCTAATATTCTTCCCCTTGAGAACATTCATCCTTGAATAAGACTGCGATTGAGGGGAAAAAATAGCCAAGGTACATACTAAACATCAATAAATTGAAAGTGATCTCATAACTAACATGACTGTCAAACAGAACATGCATATCTGGTACATACGTAACTAATTGATGAATAAATGACTGGGTGTTCTAATGAACTAAGTTTCTAATATTCTTGAGACAATTTCAAGCTAATAAAAAGTATGGGCTATTACGATATCTCCCCCTTCAGAACATTCATCCTTGAATAAGACTGCGAGTATGGGGAAAGAATAACCAAGGTACATATTGAACATCAATAACTTGAAAATGATCACATGACTAATATAACTATCAAACAGAACATGCATATCTGATACATGTGTAACTGATTGATGAATGCTATGAACTAAGTTTCTCACAATGAGAATGCATGTCTGATGCATAATTATATAACTAAACCGATAAATGAATGCATGACTGAATATGCAATGGTACTTAATACCAAGTTTGTGATGAACACTGAACATAAAACTGGGTAAGGTTATTGTAAATAGTTAATTTGATCTTGATCAGAGTTGACAAAAAAGAGGTGAAGATACTTGGTACGCATGTCTGCTTCTTCTTCCAAAGTAGATCCCTCATCGTGATGATGTCGCCAAAGAACTTTTGCTTGAGGGACTTGTTTGTTCCTCAGTCTACGAGTTTGGTAGTCTAGGATTTCAACCAAAATCTCTTTTTAAGAGAGGCTGTTCTGAACATCGAAGACTGCATGAACTGAGTCTAGATCTGAAGGCAATTCGACCACATAAGCTACCTTACCAATGTGACTGAGAATCTTAAAGGGACCGACATATCAGCGACTGAGCTTTCCGTTCTTAACGAATCTCTTTACTCCATTCATTGGAGAGATCTTTAGATAGACAGAATAACTGATCTCAAACTCAATATCTTTTCTAAGAACATATGGATAAGACTTCTATCGTCTGTGAGAAGCCCGGAGTCTTTATCTGATCAAGTGGACTTTCTCTAACGAGTCTATGAATGAACACTATGCATACCTGGTTTTAGCCTCTTGATATTCTTGAACTTGAAGAATTGGAAAGGCCTTAGTTCTTGAAGAATATTGGATTTTGTTCTTGGAGATAAATGTCAGAGAGAAACCCTAATAGTGTTGTGAAGTAATAATAAACCGAATTGATGAAATCAAATATAATTGGGTATATATATAGGTGGGGGGTAAATGACCTAAATAGCCTTATAACAGGACCTGCGATGGTCCGTCGCTATGTTGACGGTCTATCGGCGCTGACCGTCGCTTCTAGGCTGAATGAGGGTCTCACTATTTTGGATGCGATAGCTTGGGCGACGGTCTATCAACTTGACCGTCGTACCTTATCCAAAAGGTGGCCTCATTGTTTCCCTTGCGATGGCTTAAGAGATGGTCCATCGATAGTCCGATGGTCCATCAGCCTGGGCCATCACTCCTAGGCAGAAGGTAGTTCTCACTGCCTTACTGCGATGGTCATGGGTGACGGTCCGTCATTAGTTCGACGGTCCGTCGGCCTTACTGTCGTATCTGGGAGGTTTTACTGTATTCTATATTTTGGCCATACCTTTCTCCTCTGATGTCGGATTTTGAAAAATTCGGTATCGTTTATAATCTAATTCAATTTCCCACGTGAAGAAAAGGTGAAAATCTTAAAAATACCATGTCTACCAAAGTGGATTAATCTTTCAAATTAAGTTTCTAACATTCATGAGATGATTTCAAGCTAGTAAAAAGTATGGGGTATTACAATATCTCCCCCTTAAGAACATTACTCCTCAAATGAGAATACAAGTGTGGGGAAATAATAAACAAGGTACTTACTTAACATCAATAACTTGAAAGTGATCTCATGCCAAACATGACTGTCAAACAGAATAGTCATATATGATGCATGTGTAACTTATTGATGAATTCATGATTGGGTGTTCTGATGAACTAAGTTTCTTACAATGAGAATGCATGTCTGATGCATAATTATATAAATAAGCCGATGCATGAATGCATAACTAAATATGTAATGGTACTTAATACCAAGTTTGTGATGAACACTGAACATGAAACTGGTTAATCTTATGGTGAACAATTAACTTGGTCTTGATCCTAGTTAATGGAGAAAAGGTGAGGATACTTGGTATGCACGTCTGCTTCTGCTTCTGAAATAGATCCCTCGACCTGTTGATGTCGCCAAAGAACTTTGACTTGAGGAACTTGTTTCTTCCTCAATCTACGAGTCTGGTATCTAGGATTTCAACCGGAATCTATTCATAAGAGAGGCTGTTCTGAACATCGATACTCTGAATAGGGACTACAACTGCTGGGTCACCTATACATTTCTTGAGCAAAATACATGGAAAACTGGATGAACTGAGGCTTGATCTAAAGGAAATTTGAGATCATAAGCTACCTTACCGAAGAGTCTAAGAATCTTGAAGGGACCGACATATCGGCAACTTAGCTTGTCCTTCTTGCTGAAACTCTTTACTCCCTTCATTGGTGAGATCTTTAAATAGACAGAATCATCGATCTCAAACTCGAGATCTTTTCAATGATCATCTGCATAAGATTTCTATCATCTCTGAGCAGCCCGGAGTCTTTCTTTGATCAATTGGACTTTCTCTAAGGAGTCCATGAATGAACACTATGCATACCTGGGTTTAGACTCTTGATGTTCTTGAACTTGAAGAATTGGAAATACCTTAGTTCTTGAAGAATATTGGATTTTTTTCTTGGAGATTAATGCTAGAGAGAAACCCTAGTATTGGTTGTGAAGTAATGATAAACCAAATTGATTAAATAGAATATAATTGGGTATATATATAGGTGGGTAGTAAATAACTGAAATACCCTTATTAAAATGACTTCAAAAAAATTAAACGGGACCTGCGATGTTCTGTTGCTTAGTTGATAGTCTGTCGGCCCTGATCGTCACTTCTAGAATGAATGGGGGTCTTACTATTTTGGATGCGACAGCTTGGGCGATAGTCCGTTAACCTGACCGTCGCACCTTATCCAGAAGGTGGCCTTACTATTTCCCTTGCGATGACCTGAGCGACGGTTCGTTGCTAGTCCGATGGTCCATCAGCCTGGCCCATCACTCCTAGGTAGAAGGAAGTTCTCACTGCCTTACTGCGATGGTCCGTCGCTAGTCTGACGGTCTGTCAGCCTCACCGTCGTATTTGGGAGGTTTAATTGCCTTCTATATTTTGGCCATACCTTTCTCCTCCGATGTCAGATTTTGATGAAATTGGTATCGTTGGAAATCTAATTCAATTTCCCGAGTGACAATAAGTGAAAATCTTAAAAATACCACATCTACCAAAGTGTATGCATCTTTCAAATTAAGCTTCTAATATTCTTGAGATGATTTTAAGCTAGTAAAAAGTATGGGGTATACAATATCTTCCCCTTGAGAACATTCATCCTTGAATAAGACTGCGAGTATGGGGAAAGAATTACCAAGGTACATATTGAACATCAATAAATTAAAAATGATCACATGACTAATATAACTATCAAAAAAAGAATATGCATATCTGATACATATGTAACTGATTGATGAATGCATGACTTGGTGTTCTGATGAACTAAGTTTCTCACAATAAGAATGCATGTCTGATGCATAATTATATAACTAAACCGATACATGAATGCATGACTGAATATACAATGGTACTTAATACCAAGTTTGTGATGAACACTGAACATAAAGTTGGGTATGCTTATTGTAAACAGTTAATTTAAGTTTGATCAAAGTTGAAAAAAAAGAGGTGAAGATACTTGGAAAGCATGTCTGCTTCTTCTTCCAAAGTAGTTCCTTCGTCGTGCTGATGTCGCCAAAGAACTTTTACTTAAGGGACTTGTTTGTTCCTCAGTCTACGAGTCTGGTAGTCTAGGATTTCAACCGGAATCTCTTTTTAAGAGAGGCTGTTCTGAACATCGAAGACTACATGAACTGAGGCTAGATCTGAAGGAAATTCGAACTCATATGCTACCTTACCAATGCGACTAAGAATCTTGAACGGGACCGACATATCAACGACTGAGCTTTCCGTTCTCAGTGAATCTCTTTACTCTATTCATTGGAGAGATCTTTAGATAGACAGAATAACTGGTCCCAAACTCAATATCTTTTCTAAGAACATCTGGATAAGACTTCTATCATCTGTGAGAAGCCCGGAGTCTTTATCTGATCAAGTGGACTTTCTCTAACGAGTCTATGAATGAACACTATGCATACCTGAGTTTAGCCTCTTGATATTCTTGAACTTGAAGAACTGGAAAGGCCTTAGTTCTTGAAGAATATTGGATTTTGTTCTTGGAGATAAATGTCAGAGATAAACCCTAATATTTTTGTGAAGTAACAAAAAACCAAATTGATGAAATCAAATATAATTGGGTATATATATAAGTGGGTTGTAAATGACCTAAATAGCCCTATTAAAATGACTACAAAAAAATTAAACGGGACCTACGATGGTCCGTCGCTGAGTTGATGGTCCGTCGGCCCTGATCGTCTCTTCTAGGATGAATGAGGGTCTCACTATTTTGGATGCGACAGCTTGGGCGACGGTCTATCAACTTGACCGTCGCACCTTATCCTGAAGGTGACCTCATTGTTTCCCTTACGACGGCTTGAGCGATGGTCCATCGATAGTCCGATGGTCCATCAGCCTGGGCCATCACTCCTAGGTAGAAGGTAGTTCTCACTGCCTTACTGCGACGGTCATGGGTGACGGTCCGTCATTAGTTCGACGTTCCGTCGGCCTTACTGTCGTATCTGGGAGGTTTTACTGCCTTCTATATTTTGGCCATACCTTTCTCCTCTGAAGTCGGATTTTGAAAAAATCGGTATCGTTGGAAAGCTAATTCAATTCCCACGTGAAGAAAAGGTGAAAATCTTAAAAATACCATGTCTACCAAAGTGGATTAATCTTTCAAATTAAGTTTCTAACATTCATGAGATGATTTCAAGCTAGTAAAAAGTATGGGGTATTACAATATCTCCCCCTTAAGAACATTACTCCTCAAATGAGAATACAAGTGTGGGGAAATAATAAACAAGGTACTTACTTAACATCAATAACTTGAAAGTGATCTCATGCAAAACATGACTGTCAAACAGAATAGTCATATATGATGCATGTGTAACTTATTGATGAATTCATGACTGGGTGTTCTGATGAACTAAGTTTCTTACAATGAGAATGCATAACTAAATATGTAATGGTACTTAATACCAAGTTTGTGATGAAAACTGAACATGAAACTGGTTAATCTTATGGTGAACAATTAACTTGGTCTTGATCCTAGTTGATGGAGAAGAGGTGAGGATACTTGGTATGCACGTCTGCTTCTGCTTCTGAAATAGATCCCTCGACCTGTTGATGTCGCCAAAGAACTTTGACTTGAGTAACTTGTTTGTTCCTCAGTCTACGAGTCTGGTATCTAGGATTTCAACCGGAATCTATTCATAAGAGAGGCTATTCTGAAAAATCTATGCTCTGAATAGGGACTACAACTGCTGGGTCACCTATACATTTCTTGAGCAAAATACATGGAAAACTGGATGAACTGAGGCTTGATATAAAGGAAATTAAAGATCATAAGCTACCTTACCGAAGAGTCTAAAAATCTTGAAGGGACCAACATATCGGCAACTTAGCTTGTCCTTCTTGCCGAAACTCTTTACTCCCTTCACTGGAGAGATCTTTAAATAGACAGAATCATTGATCTCAAACTCGAGATCTTTTAAATGAACATCTGCATAAGATTTCTATCATCTCTGAGCAGCCCGGAGTCTTTCTCTGATCAATTGGACTTTCTCTAAGGAGTCCATGAATGAACACTATGCATACTTGGGTTTAGACTCTTGATGTTCTTGAACTTGAAGAATTGGAAATACCTTAGTTCTTGAAGAATATTGGATTTTTTTCTTGGAGATTAATGCTAGAGAGAAACCCTAATATTGGTTGTGATGTAATGATAAACCAATTGAGTAAATCGAATATAATTGGGTATATATATAGGTGGGTAGTAAATGACTGAAATACCTTTATTAAAATGACTTCAAAAAAATTGAACGGGACCTGCGATGGTCTGTCGCTTAGTTGATGGTCCGTCAGCCCTGACCATCACTTCTAGGATGAATGAGGTTCTTACTATTTTGGATGCAACAGCTTGGGCAACGGTCCGTCAACTTGACCGTCGCACCTTATCCAGAAGGTGGCCTCACTGTTTCCCTTGCGACGACCTAAGCGATGGTCCGTTACTAGCCCGATGGTCCATCAACCTGGTACATCACTCCTAGGTAGAAGGAAGTTCTCACTGCCTTACTGCGATGGTTTTGGGCGATGGTCCTTCTCTAGTCTGACGGTCTGTCGGCCTCACCATCGCATTTGGGAGGTTTTACTGCCTTCTATATTTTGGCCATACCTTCCTCCTCCGATGTCAGATTTTGACGAAATTGGTATCGTTGGAAATCTAATTCAATTTCCCACATGACAAAAAGTGAAAATCTTACAAATACCACATCTACCAAAGTGGATTCATTTTTCAAATTAATCTTCTAATATTGTTGAGATGATTTCAAGCTAGTAAAAAGTATGGGGTATTACAATATTTCCCCCTTGAGAACATTCATCCTCGAATGAGACTGCGAGGGAGGGTAAATAATAAACAAGGTACATACTAAACATCATTAAATTGAAAATGATCTCATGACTAACATGACTGTCAAATAGAACATGCATATCTAGTACATGTGTAACTGATTGATTAATACATGACTGGGTGTTCTGATGAACTAAGTTTCTTACAATGAGAATGCATATATGATGCATAATTATAAAACTAAACTGATACATGCATGCAAGACTGAATTTGCAATGGAACTTAATACCAAGTTTGTGACGAACATTGAACATGAATCTGGGTAAGCTTAAGGGGGAAAGTTAAATTAAGCTTGATCAGAGTTGACGGAGAAGTGCTGAGGATACTTGGTACAGACGTCTACTTCTACTTCCGAAGTAGCTCCCTCAACATGCTGATGTCACCAAAGAACTTTAACTTGAGGGACTTGTTTGTTCCTCAGTCTACGAGTCTAGTAGTCTAGGATTTCATCCGGAATCTCTTTATATGAGAGGCTGTTTTGAACATCGATGCTCTGAATAGGGACTACAACTGCTGGGTCACCAATATATTTCTTGAGCAAAAAACATGGAAGAATGGATGAACTGAGGCTATATCTGAAGAAAATTCGAGCTCATAATATACCTTACCAAAGCGACTGAGAATCTTGAAGGGACCGACATATCGGTGACTGAGCTTTCCCTTCTTGACAAATCTCTTTACTCCCTTCATTGGAGAGATCTTTAGATAGACAGGATCACCGATCTAAAACTCGAGATTTTTTCTACAAATATCTGCATAAAATTTCTATCGTCTCTGATAAGCCCGAAGTCTTTGTCTAATCAATTGGACTTTCTCTAAAGTGTCCATGAAAGAAAACTATGCATACCTGGGTTTAGAATCTTAAAGTTCTTGAACTTGAAGAATTGGTAATCCCTTAGTTCTTGAAGAATATTGGATTTTGTTCTTCGACATTAATAACAGAGAGAAACCCTAATATTGGTTACGAAGTAATAATAAACCAAATTGATGAAATCGAATATAATTGGCTATATATATAGGTGGGTGGTAAATGACCAAAATACCCCTTTTAAAATGACTTCAAAAAAATTTAACGGGACCTGCGACGGTCCATTGTTGAATTGACGATCTGTCGGCCATGACCGTCACTTCTAGGCTGAATGAGGTTTTCACTATTTTGTATGCGACAGCTTGGGCGAAGGTCTGTCAACCTGACCGTCGCACCTTATCGAGAAGGTGGCCTCACTAATTCCCTTGCGACGGTCTGTCGCTAGTCCGATGGGCTGTCAGCCTGGGCTATCACACCTAGGTAGAATGTAGTTCTCACTGCCTTACTGTGATGGTCGTGGGCGACGGTGTGTCGCTAGTCCAATGGTCTATTGACCTCACCGTCGTATCTGGGAGGTTTTACTGCCTTCTGTATTTTGGACATACCTTTCATCTCTAATGTCAGATTTTGATGAAATTTGTATCGTTGGAAAGATAATTCAATTTACCACGTGACAAAAAGTGAAAATCATAAAAATACCACATTTACCAAAGTGGATTGTCTTTCAAATTAAGCTTCTCACATTCTTGAGACGACTTTAAGCTAGTAAAAAGTACAATATCTCCCCCTTGAGAAGATTGATCCTCGAATGAGACCGCAAGCAAGGGGAAAGAATAACCAAGGTACATATGAACATAAATAACTTGAAAATGATCTCATGATTAGCATGACTGTCAAAAAGAACATGCATATATGATGCATGTGTAACTGATTGATGAATGCATGACTAGGTGTTCTAATGAACTAAGTTTCTCACAATGAGAATGCATGTCTGATGCATAATCATATAACTTAACAGATACATGAATGCATGACTGAATTTGCAATGGTACTTAATACCAAGTTTGTGGCAAACACTGAACGTGAAACTGGGTATGCTTATAGGGAAAAGTTAACTTGAGCTTGATCAGAGTTGATGGAGAAAAGGTGAGGATACTTGGTATGCACGTCTGGTTCTGCTTTCGAAGAAGCTCCCTCAACGTGCTGATGTCACCAAAGAACTTTAACTTGAGGGACTTGTTTTTTCCTCAGTCTACAAGTCCGATAGTCTAGGATTTCAACTGGAATCTCTTCATAAGAGAGGGTATTTTAAACCTCGATGCTCTGAATAGGGACTACAACTGTTGTGTAACCAATATATTTCTTGAGCAAAAAACATGGAAGACTGGATGAACTGAGGCTAGATCTGAAGAAAATTCGAGCTCATAATATACCTTACCAAAGCGACTGAGCATCTTGAAGGGGCCGACATATCGGTGACTGAGCTTTCCCTTCTTGACAAATCTCTTTACTCCCTTCATTGGAGAGATCTTTATATAGATAGGATCACCGATCTAAAACTCGAGATTTTTTCTACGAATATCTGCATAAGACTTCTATCATCTCTGAGAAGCCCGAAGTCTTTCTCTAATCAATTGGACTTTCGATAAGGAGTCCATAATGAACACTATGCATACCTGGGTTTAGAATCTTGGGGTTCTTGGACTTGAATAATTGGAAATCCCTTAGTTCTTGAAGAATATTGCATTTTGTACTTGGACATTAATACCAGAGAGAAACCCTAATATTTGTTGCGAAGTAATAATAAACCAAGTTGAAGAAATCAAATATAATTGGGTATATATATAGGTGGGTGGTAAATAACCAAAATACCCCTATTAAAATGACTACAAGAAAATTGAACATGAGCCACGATTATCCGTCGCTGCGTTAATGGTCTGTCAGCCCTGACCGTCGTTTCTAGGCTGAATGAGGATCTTACTATTTTGGATGCGACAGCTTGGGAAACTGTCCGTCAACCTAACCGTCGCACCTTATCTAGAAGGTGGCCTCACAGTTTTCCTTACGACGGCCTGAGCGACGGTCCGTTGCTAGTCCGATGGTCTATCAGCCTTGTCCATCACTCCTAGGTAGAAGGAAGTTCTCACTGCCTTACTACGATGGTCGTGGGCGATGGTCCGTCGCTATTTCGATGGTCTATTGACCTTACCGTCGCATCTGGGAGGTTTTACTGCCTTCTGTATTTTGGCCATACCTTTCACCACCGATGTCAAATTTTGACAAAATTGGTAACGTTGGAAAGCTAATTCAATTTCCCCCATGACAAAAAGTGAAAATCTTAAAATACCACATCTACCAAAGTGGATTCATCTTTCAAATTAAGCTTCTAACATTCTTAAGATAATTTCAAGCTTGTAAAACGTATGGGATATGACAATATCTCCCCCTTGAGAACATTCATCCTCGAATTAAACTGAGAAGGAGAGGACTGAATAACCAAGGTACATACTGAACATAAATAACATGAAAATGATCTCATGACTAACATGACTGACAAACAAAACATGCATATATGATGCATGTGTAACTGATTGATGAATACATGACTTGGAGTAATGATGAACTAAGTTTCTCACAATGAAAATGCATGTCTGATGCATAATTATATAACTAAACCGATACATGCATGCATTACTGAATTTGCAATGGTACTTAATACTAAGTTTGTGACGAACACTGAACATGAATTTGGGTAAGCTTATGGGGAAAAGTTAAAATAAGCTTGATCAGAGTTAACAGAAAAGAGGTGAGGATACTTGGTACGCACGTCTACTTCTACTTCCAAAGTAGCTCCCTCAACGTGTTGATGTCGCCAAAGAACTTTAACTTGAGGGACTTGTTTGTTTCTCAGTCTACGAGTCTAGTAGTCTAGGATTTCAACCAGAATCTCTTCATATGAGAGGCTATTTTGAACATCGATTCTCTGAATAGGGACTATAACTTCTGGGTCACCAATATATTTCTTGAGGAAAAAACATGGAAGACTGGATGAACTAAGGCTAGATCTGAAGGCAATTCGAGCTCATAATCTACCTTACCAAAGCGACTGAGAATCTTGAAGGGACCGATAAACCGGTGACTGAGCTTTCCCTTCTTGCTGAATCTCTGTACTCCCTTCATTGGAGAGATCTTTAGATTGATAGGATCACCGATCTCAAACACGAGATCTTTTCTACGAACATCTACATAAAACTTCTATCATCTCTGATAAGCCCAAAGTCTTTCTCTGTTCAATTGGACATTCTCTAAGGAGTCCATGAATGAACACTATGCATACCTGAACACTATGCATACCTGGATTTAGAATCTTGATGTTCTTGAACTTGAAGAATTCATAATCCCTTAGTTCTTGAAGAATATTGGGTTTTGTTCTTGGAGATTAATGCTAGAGAAAAACCCTAATATTGGTTACGAAGTAATAATAAACCAAATTGATGAAATCGAATATAATTGGGTATATATATAGGTGGGAGGTAAATGACCCAAATACCCCTTTTTAAATGACTTCAAAAAAATTAAACGGGACCTGCGATGGTCCGTTGCTGAATCGACGATCTTTCGGCCATGTCCATCGCTTCTAGGCTGAATGAGGGTTTCACTATTTTGTATGCGACAGCTTGGGCGATGGTCCATCAACCTAAACGTCGCACCTTATCTAGAAGGTGGCCTCACTAATTCCCTTGCGACGGCCTGAGTGACGGTCCATCGCTAGTCCGATGGGCTTTCAGCCTGGGCTATCACTCCTAGGAAGAAGGTAGTTCTCACTGCCTTACTGCGAAGGTCGTTGGCAATGGTGCGTCGCTAGTCCGACGGTCTGTTGACCTCATCATCACATCTAGGAGGTTTTACTGCCTTCTGTATTTTGGCCATAACCTTCTCCTCCAATGTCAGATTTTGGTGAAATTTGTATCGTTGGAAAGATAATTCAATTTCCCATGTGACAAAATGTGAAAATCATAAAAATACCATATTTAACAAAGTGGATCATCTTTCAAATTAAGCTTCTAACATTTGTGAGACGACTTTAAGTTATTAAAAAGTACAATATCTCCCCCTTGAGAAGATTGATCCTCGAATGCGACCGCTAGTGAGGGGAAAGAATAACCAAGGTACATATGAACATAAATAACTTGAAAATGATCTCATGACTAACATGAATGTCAAATAGAACATGCATATATGATGCATGTGTAACTCATTAATGAATGCATGACTGGGTGTTCTAATGAACTAAGTTTCTCACAATGAGAATGCATGTCTGATGTATAATTATATAACTAAACCGATACATGAATGCATGACTGAATTTGCAATGGTACTTAATACCAAGTTTGTGACAAACATTGAACGTGAAATTGGGTACGCTTATGGGGAAAAGTTAACTTGAGCTTGATCAGAGTTGATGGAGAAGAGGTGAGGATACTTGGTATGCACGTGTGCTTCTGCTTCTGAAGTAGCTCCCTCAACGTGCTGATGTCGCCAAAGAACTTTAACTTGAGGGACTTGTTTGTTCCTCAGTCTATGAGTCTGTTATCTAGGATTTCAACCGGAATCTCTTCATAAGAGAGGTTGTTTTGAACATTGATGCTCTGAATAGGGACTACAACTGTTGGGTAACCAATATATTTCTTGAGCAAAAAACATAGAAGACTGGATGAAGTGAGGCTAGATCTGCAGGCAATTCGACCTCATAATATACCTTACTAAAGCGACTGAGAATCTTGAAGGGACCAACATATCGGTGACTGAGCTTTCCCTTCTTGACAAATCTCTTTACTCCCTTCATTGGAGAGATCTTTAGATAGACAGGATCACCGATCTCAAACTCGAAATATTTTCTATGAATATCAGCATAAGACTTCTATCATCTTTGAAAAGCCAGGAGTCTTACTCTGATCAATTGGAATTTCTCAATGGATTCCATAAATGAACACTATGCATACCTGGGTTTAGAATCTTGATGTTCTTGAACTTGAAGAATTGGAAATCCCTTAGTTCTTGACGAATATTTGATTTTGTTCTTAGAGATTAATGCCAGAGAGAAACCCTAATATTTGTTGCGAAGTAATAATAAACCAAATTGAAAAAATCAAATATAATTGGGTATATATATAGGTGGGTAGTAAATGACCAAAATACCCCTATTAAAATGACTACAAAACAATTGAATGAGACCCGTGATTGTCAGTTGCTGTGTTAATGGTCTGTTGGCCCTGACCGTCGTTTCTAGGCTGAATGAGGGTCTCACTATTTTGTATGCGATAGCTTGGGCGACGGTCCGTCAACCTGACCGTCGCACCTTATCCAGAAGGTAGACTCACTAATTCCTTTGCGACAGCTTGAGCGACAGTCCGTCGATAGTCCGATGGTTCATCAGCCTAGGCCACCACTGCTAGGTAGAAGGTAGTTCTCATTACCTTACTGCGACGGTCGTGGGCGATGGTCCGTCGCTAGTCGATGGTCTGTTGACCTCACCGTCGCATCTGGGAGGTTTTACTGCCTTATGTATTTTGGCCATACCTTTCACATCCGATGTCTGATTTTGACGAAATTTGTATCATTGGAAAGCTAATTCAATTACCCACGTGACAAAAAGTAAAAATATTAAAAATACCACATCTACCAAAATGGATCATCTTTCAAATTAAGCTTCTAACATTCTTGAGACAATTTCAAGCTAGTAAAAAGTATGGGATATGATAATATCTCCCCCTTGAGAACATTCATTCTCGAATGAGACTGTAAGTGAGGGGACTGAATAACTAAGGTACTTACTGAACATAAATAACATTAAAATGATCATATGATGCATGTGTAACTGATTGATGAATGCATGACTAGGAGTTCTGATGAACTAAGTTTCTCACAATGAGAATACATGTCTGGTGCATAATTATATAACTAAACCGATACATGAATGATGACTAAATATGCAATGGTACTTAATATTAATTTTGTGATGAACACAGAACATGAAATTGGGTAATCTTATTGTGAACAATTAACTTGAGCTTGATCCTAGTTAACGGAGAGAGGTGAGGATACTTGGTACGCACGTCTGCTTCTGCTTCCGAAGTATCTCCCTCGACGTGTTGATGTCTCCAAAGAACTTTAACTTTAGGGACTTGTTTGTTCCTCAGTCTACGAGTCTGGTAGTCTAGGATTTCAACTAGAATCTCTTCATAAGAGAGTCTGTTCTAAATATAGATGCTCTGAATAGGGACTATAACTACTTGGTCACCTATACATTTCTTGAGCAAAATACATGGATGACTGGATGAACTGAGGCTAGATTTGAAGGCAATTCAAGCTTATAAGCTAACTTACCAACGAGATTAAGAATCTTGAAGGGATCGAACATATCAGCAACTTAGCTTTCCCTTCTTGCCGAATCTCTTTACTCCCTTTATTGGAGAGATCTTTAGATAGACCGGAACACCGATCTCAAAATCGAGATCTATTCTATGAACATCTGCATAAGACTTATATCATCTCTGAGCATTCCAGAGCCATTCTCTGATCAATTTGACTTTACCTAAGGAGTCCATGAATAAACACTTTGCATACCTGGGTTTAGACTCTTGATGTTCTTGAACTTGAAGAATTGGAAATACCTTAGTTATTAAAGAATATTGGATTTTTTTCTTGGAGATTAATGCTAGAGAGAAATCCTAATATTGGTTGTGAAGTAATGATAAACCAAATTGATGAAATCGAATATAATTGGGTGTATATAGAGATGGGTGGTAAATGACAGAAATAGCCCTATTAAAATAACTTCAAAAAAATTAAACGGGACCTGCAATGGTCCGTCACTGAGTTGACGGTCCGTCGGCCCTAACCGTCGCTTCTAGGATGAATGAGGGTCTCACTATTTTGGATGCGACAGCTTGGGCGACGGTCCATCAACCTGACCGTCTCACCTTATCCAGAAGGTGGCCTCACTGTTTCCCTTGCGATGGCCTGAGCGACGGTCCGTTGCTAGTTCGATTGTCCGTCAGCCTAGTCCATCACTCCTAGGTAGAAGGTAGTTCTCACTACCTTACTGCGACGGTTATGGGCGACGGTCCATCACTAGTTCGACGGTCTGTCGGCCTCACCGTTGCATTTGGGAGGTTTTACTGCCTTCTATATTTTGGCCAATCTAAATTGGTATCATTGAAAATCTTAAAAATACTAAGTTTACCAAAGTGGATCATCTTTCCAATTAAGCTTCTAACATTCTTGAGACGATTTCAAGATAGTAAAAAGTATGGGGTATTACAATATCTCCCCCTTGAGAACATTCATCCTCGAATGAGACTGCAAGTGAGGGGAAAGAAAAACCAAGGTACATACGAAACATAAATAATTTGAAAATGATCTCGTGACTAATATGACTGTCAAACAGAACATGATTATATGATGCATATGTAACTAATTGATGAATACATGACTGGTTGTTCTGATGAACTAAGTTTCTCACAATGAGAATGCATGTCTGATGCATAATTATATAACTAAACCTATATATGAATGCATGACTGAATATACAATGGTACTTAATACCAAGTTTGTGATGAACTCTGAACATGAAACTGGGTAATCATATGGTGAACAGTTAACTTGAGCTTGATCCTAGTTGACGGAGAAGAGGTGAGGATACTTGGTATGCACGTTTGCTTCTTGTTCCGAAGTATCTCCCTCGACGTGTAGATATCGCCAAAGAACTTTAACTTGAGGGACTTGTTTGTTCTCAGTCTACGAGTCTGGTAGTCTAGGATATCAACCGGAATCTCTTCATAAGAGAGGCTATTCTGAACATCGAAGCTCTGAATAGTGACTACAACTACTGGGTCACCAATATATTTCTTGAGCAAAAAACATGGAAGACTTGATGAACTGAGGCTAGATCTGAAGGCAACTCGAGCTCATTATCTACCTTACCAAAGCGATTGAGAATCTTGAAGGGACAGACATATTGGTGACTGAGCTTTCCCTTCTTGCTGAATCTCTTTACTTCCTTCATTGGAAAGATCTTTAGATAGACAAGATCACCGATCTCAAAATCGAGATCTTTTTTATGAACATCTGCATAAGACTTCTATAGTCTTTGAGAAGCCCAGAGTGGTTCTCTGATCAATTGGACTTTCTCTAAGGAGTCCATGAATGAACACTATGCATACCTGGGTTTAGAATCTTGATGTTCTTGAACTTAAAGAATTAGAAATCCCTTAGTCGTTGAAGAATATTGGATTTTATTCTTGGAGATTAATGCTAGAGAGAAACCCCAATAATGGTTGTGAAGTAATGATAAACCAAATTGATTAAATTGAATATAATTGGGTATATATATAGGTGGGTGGTAAATGACCTAAATACCCCTATTAAAATGACTTTTAAAAAATTGAACGGGACCTGCGATAGTCCGTCACTGAGTTGACGGTCCATCGGCCCTAACTGTCGCTTCTAGGTTGAAGGAGGGTCTCACTATTTTTTATGCGACAGATTGGACGACGGTCCATCAACCTAACTGTCGCACCTTATCCAGAAGGTGGCCTTACTACTTCCCTTACGAAGGCCTGAGCGACGGTTCATCGCTAGTCCGATGATTCGTCAGCCTGGGCTATCACTCCT
This sequence comes from Capsicum baccatum var. pendulum, assembly GCA_030864225.1. NCBI lineage: Eukaryota > Viridiplantae > Streptophyta > Magnoliopsida > Solanales > Solanaceae > Capsicum > Capsicum baccatum. The sequence continues at coordinate 37,246,620 of CM061556.1, forward strand.
CAGTAGAAGGTAGTTCTCACTGCCTTACTACGACGGTCGTGGGCAACGGTCCGTCGCTAGTTCAACGGTCTGTTGAACTCACCATCGCACCTAGTAGGTTTTACTGCCTTCTGTATTTTAGCCATAGCTTTCTCCTCCGATGTGAGATTCCGAATTGGTATCGTTGGAAAGATAATTCAATATATCACATGGCAAACAGTGAAAGTCTAAAAAAAACCACGTTTACCAAAGTGGATCATCTTTCAAATTAAACTTCTAACATTCTTGAGATGATTTTAAACTAGTACAAAGTGTGGGGTATTAGAATATCTCCCTCTTGAGAACATTTATCCTCGAATGAGACTTCGAGTGAGGGAAAAGAATAATCAAGGTACATACTAAACATAAATAACTTGAAAATGATCTCATGACTAACATGACTGTCAAACAGGACATGCATATATGATGTATGTGTAACTGATTGATGAATGCATGACTGGGTATTCTGACGAACTAAGTTTCTCACAATGAGAATGCATGTCGGATGCATAATTATATAACTAAACCAATACATGAATGCATGACTGAATATTGATAACGCTCAATCTACAGCTCTCGTGGGAGTGTAAAGCGGTCGTTAGCAAATATAGAACCCAACCTGGGTTGGGTGTCGATCCCACAGGGAATAGCTTGGCCAACAAGTAAGCAAAATTACTAAACTTTTGGTGCAAGTCTCGTAAGAAGGGGGGATTGTAATATGTAACCAAAACAATAAAGTAAAAGCTGAAAATAGCAAAGTAAAAAGAGGAAGATTGTCACGTTGGTTGTAGACAATGAGAATTGAAGCGTTGGGGTTATGTCCACCTTCTGAGGTATACGTCTCTATTGGCTATGAGTGTGTAGAGTCTTGACATGCAATTGCTTATAGAGAATGGTAGTCGATGGTAAATCCAAGCGTCTCTCGACCTCAACAAGGACTATTTCACTTTAACTCTCTCGAGCTTAAAGTGTGTCTAACGGTACGAATTCTCCAAGAGGTTAGTCCAGTTACGGCACTAGCTTTTTAATAGGGAAGGGTGTCCTACTACCTTGACATTATCTCTTTTCCAGACAAATAACCTTTCTCTCGAACAAGTTAAATGTTAGACTGGCGTTATTCTTGCGTTTGCAACCGCAAAGAATGTAGATTAAGATGAAGAGCGTAATGATATAAGCAATATACTTGTCTTGAACTCACAAACTCACAGCTATAGATAGTAACTCATTCGGCTTCCATAACCCCAACTAAGAGGTTTAGTTACCCATGAATGCGAAGGATATCACGTTTTGCATGGTGGATGGCGTGTAAAAGAGGTGTTAGGCGTGTGGTTTTGGTGATTCCGTAGCAAGTAACGATTCTCTTGTTGTGGAATTTAAGAATAGAAGAATAGATTAGAAGTATTTGTAGTGGAAGATGAGAAGGATGGAAGAAAATTAATTAAGTGAAGAATGAAGAATTAAGAATGTATTGTAAGAAGATGTCTTAATTGTAAGGATATGAATAAAAATCTCTAGCATGATAGGGTATTTATAATACTCATATCCTACTCCTACTAAGCTAATGAAATAAATAACCAAATCCTAATATACTAATGAAATCCTTGACCCAAATGTACTAGGGTAAGGTTACAAAATTATAATCCAAATAGATTAGTGAAACACATAACCTAATTGCACTAGGTTAATGTATCTTGGCAAAAATCCATCTTTGTGTCTGTAAGTCCCCAAAGTCTTCAGAATTGCTATTTTAGCCCGGGACAGATTTTCCATGCAGCAGATTTGGTCCTTTAGGCGTCCAGCTCCCTTTTACTTCGTTTGTGAGCTTTCTTTTGCGTCAAGTAAGCCGTAAAATGCTGTATTTTGCATCATTTATACCTGAAACTTTGCTAATCATGTTTGTTAGCTCATTTATAGGAAAAAGGACTAAAAGTGCATGAAATAGATAATTAGTTCTCAAAACTAGGCTAAAATATGGGCAAAATATATTGATATAGGCACGTAAATTCGCCTTTCCTTCGTTATCGGCCAATGCTACAGCTTCAACCCATTTCGACACATAATCCACAGCAACCAAGATGTACTTCATTCTAAACGAATTCACGAATGGTCCCATGAAATCAATACCCCACACATTAAAGAGTTCTACCTCCAGAATTTTGGACATGGGCATTTCATGGTGTTTTGAAATAGCACCTTGACGTTGGCATTGGTCACACCTTCTCACATAGTCGTGTGCATCTCTGAATATTGTAGGCCAATAATAACCACTTTGCAAGACTTTCCTTGCCGTTCGATTCCATGCATGATGTCCTCCAACTTGCGAAGTGTGGCATGCTTCCAATATAGTAGGCACTTCTTCATGGGATATACATCGTCGAATGATACCATCCGCGCATCTTCGAAACAAATAAGGCTCATCCCAATAGTAGTGCTGAACGTCATGCATAAACTTCCTCCTCTGGTGGTAAGATAAATTGGAAGGTAACACATTACTCACCACGAAATTTGCAAAGTCGGCATACCATGGTAATTTCTCCATTGTTGTCACTAGTATCTCCTCGTCAGGGAATGCATCATCAATCTGATTTTCTGGTTGCGCCACATACTCATTCTTAAGTCTAGATAGGTGATCAGCCACTTGGTTCTCGCAACCTCTTCTATCTTTGACTTCGAAATTGAACTCTTGCAGCAGCAATACCCATCAAATCAGCCTTGGTTTTGCATCCTTCTTTGTCATTAGATACCTAAGAGCTGCATGGTCTGTATGAACAATCACCTTAGTACCCAATAGATAGGCACGAAACTTCTCAAACGCATACACAACCGCTAAGAGATCTTGTTCAGTGACAGTGTAGTTCCTTTGGGCTTCATTGAGGAACTTACTCGCATAGTAGATAGGATGAAATAATTTCTCCTTTCTCTGTCCAAGAACAGCACCAACGGCTACACCACTAGCATCACACATGACTTCGAACGAGAGCGTCCAATCTGGTGCTACCATGATAGGGGCTTCAATGAGTTTTTCTTTAAGGCATTCGAATGCCTTTAAGCAATCATCATTAAAGTCAAACTTCGCATCTTTCTCCAATAGTTTGCACAATGGACTAGAAATTTTGGAGAAGTCTTTGATGAATCTACGATAAAACCCAGCATGGCCAAGAAAACTACGAACTCCCTTCACCGAAATTGGAGGTGGTAGCTTCTCAATTACCTCTATTTTGGCGCGATCAACCTCTATTCCTCTTTCGGAGATCTTGTGCCCAAGAACAATTCCTATTTTTACCATGAAGTGGCACTTCTCCCAATTCAGCACAAGGTTGAACTCTACACATCTTTGTAATGCCATGCTCAAGTTTACCAAACACGCTTCAAAAGACTCACCAACAACTGAAAAGTCGTCCATAAATACCTCCAAAGTGTCTTCTACCATATCAGAGAAAATAGACATCATACATCGCTGAAAGGTGGTTGGTGCGTTACATAACCCGAATGGCATACGTTTGAAGGCAAACGTACCATATGGGCATGTAAACGTTGTCTTCTCTTGGTCTTCTGGTGCAATACAAATCTGATTATAACCTGAATAACCATCAAGAAAGCAAAACCATCCTTTCCCCGCTAATCGATCTAGCATTTGGTCCATAAATGGCATGGGGAAGTGATCCTTGAGCATCCAAGAATTCAGCTTGCGATAGTCCATGCATACTCTCCATCCAGTAACGGGCCTGAGTGGAATAAGCTCATTCTTTGTATTCGCAACCACCGTCATACCTCCTTTCTTGGGAACACATTGTACTGGGCTTACCCATGTACTGTCATAAATAGGGTACACGACTCCTGCGTCTAACCACTTAATAATCTCCTTTTTCACCACTTCTTGCATTGGTGGGTTTAGACGTCTTTGATGTTCAATGGTGGGTGTGCACTTTTCTTGAAGCTGAATTTTATGTGTGCAAATCCCAGGTGGAATACCAATGATATCCGCAATGGTCCATCCAATAGCTCTAATATACTTGCGTAGGATTGCAATAAGAGCTGCAACTTGTTGCTCACCCAAATCGGCTGCTACAATGACTGGAAGAGTGTTTCCGCTTCCTAAGAATGCGTACTTCAAATGGCTTGGCAGCTCCTTCAATTCTAACGTGGGTGGTTCTTCAATAGATGGCTTAGCTGGTGGTGTGGGTCGATTCTTGAGATCAAGATCCAGCTTCTTGGGAGTATAACGATATGTTCCTAATCCCGATAGAGCACAAATATCATCTTCAAAAATTTCAGCATCATCATTCTCTTCTTTCATGAGCAAAACCTCCAAAGGATCATCAAGAATTTGCTCTTCAGCAAGTAACTCTTTCTCATCATCAAAGACAACATCAGCCACAGAAAATACACTTAGATCTTTGGGTTGCTTCATTGATTTGCAAACATCAAAGCGAACCACTTCATCATTTATTCGGAATGAAAGCTCATTAGCTCTCAAATCTATGAGCACACTTCCCGTAGCAAGGAAAGGGCGTCCCAAGATTATGGGAACCTCTGAATCTGCTTCGCAATCCAAGATGACAAAGTCTGCTGGAAAGATAAATGAAGAAACCTTTACCAAGACATCGCATAGAATACCAACCGGTCGTTTTACCGACCTATCCGCCATCACAAGCCTCATATTAGTTGGTGTAGGATCTCCTAACCCCAACTTCTTATAGATCGATAACGGCATCAAGTTGATGCTGGCTCCTAAGTCACACAATGCTTTAGCAAAGTCCAAAGATCCGACGGTGCAAGGAATAGTGAAAGCTCCGGGGTCGGCCTTCTTCTGAACTATGGATCGGGTAGCAATTGCACTAGAATGATGCACATCATCTTTCAGCTCATAGCTTGCTGCCCTCTTCTTAGTCAAAAGATCTTTCATAAACTTCGCATACCCAGGCATTTGTTCCAGTGCCTCTACCAATGGGACATTAATAGTCAGCTGCTTCAACATGGTCATAAATTTGCTGAACTTAGTGTCATCGGCCACCTTCTTCAATCTTTGTGGAAAAGGTGGTGGTGGGTATGAAAGTGTTCTCTCCATGGGTTTCTTCTCCTCTTGCTTCCGTTTATCATTTTTTTCAGGCTGCACATCACTAGGTAAAACGTCCTTGACGTTGGAAGTAGATATTGCGGCATCTTCTCTAGTGGCGTCACTAGGTGTGGCGTCCATATCTGCTATTCCGTCAACCACTTGCTTGCCTTTTCCTGAAGTTTCTAGCACCTTACCACTTCTGGTAGTGATGGCCATACATGACCCATCATTCCTTGGGTTTTGGACTGTATCGCTCGATAAGGTGCCAACCTTTCTTTGATTGAATGCTGCTGAAAGTTGGCTTAATTGCTGCTCTATTTGCTTGATAGAAGTGGAATGAGAATCAACTAATTGCTTCATGGAGGCTAAATCGTCGATTACCTCCTTAACTCCCGCGCTCGTTGCTTCCACTCCTTTCAATAACTTAGCCATCATGTCTTCCATAGAATTAGATGTGGTGGTATCACGTCTACCAGGGGGAACGTACAAACCACTATTTTCATTATTTTTCTTCCAACTACCTTGGTCTTTACCTCCAGATTTATCATAATAGTTCCGACCATGGTTTCCTTGGGCATTCCCACGGAAACCCCCCTGATTGTTCAAGTAGTTGGCCTCCTCTTCCGAATCAGATTCGTCTCTTCCTTTTGACGCAATAGCTTTCACTTTTTCAGTCTTCCCTAATAGATTCTTTGTAAGAAGATCCATTTGGGTTTTCATGTGCGCCATATCTTGATCACGTTCTTCTTCTCTTCTTCTTTGGTCTGCAGACATGCCAATAGATAAAGTGGGGCTTGCTACCTCAGAATCCCTGGTATGCCAAGCTCTACTTTGTTTCGTCATACGATCTAGCATGTTGTTTGCTTGACCAAAGGTAAGGTCCATAAAAGAACCTCCAGCTGCGTTGTTCACCACTGGTTTAGTTACTGAATTCAGGGCTCTATACAAGATCTCCATGAGGTGAACATTAGTCATGTGATGGTTTGGGCATCTCGTTAGTTTTGTCTTGAACCTCTCCCATGTTTCGTGAAGAGCTTCAGAGGGAAGCTGACGAAAGTTGCTGATTTCATCTCTTAATTGAGCCCTCTTGGATGGCGGAAAGAATCTTTCTAGGAAAGCATCTCTCAATTGCCTCCAATTTGTAATAGAATCAGGAGTCAGCCCATTCAACCATAATGTTGCCTCCCCAGACAGAGACAATGGAAATAGACGTAATCGAATAGCATTCTGACCAACACCAGGATTGTCAAAAGACTTGCATGTAGAAATAAAGTTGATGAGATGCATATTCGGATCATCGCCTGCTAGTCCACCAAATAATCCCTTGAGTTGCAATAACTGAATCATGGTGCTTGTGATATTGAATTTGGCTCCGGGCGCTAAAGGTGGTGGAATTACAGCTCCAGTGGCTCCGGCACCATCAAGATCATCATCATCATCGTCGAAAGCTGGTTGCAAAGGTTGGCGATCATATCTATACCGAGCTTGTCGACCTCTTCGATTGGCAGGTGTTGCAATTTCAGCTCCATGCCTTGGGTTTATCAACTCGTCATCTCCTAAAACTTCATCGTCAGGATTTGTTGCTCATCCAGGATTATCAATGTTTTGTTGTTGGACTTGAGCAGCGGCAAGAGCAGCTAATCTTGCTTGCTCGTGTTGAGCAGCCATCCTGTCGATTTCAGCTTGTGCTTCCATTCTTCTAATTCATTGCGGTTCAGGATTGATTGGTAATAACGGTTGACCAGAACTTCTAGTATGGGGCATGCACTAAAAGAAAAACCTGCAATAAACAAAAACAAAAACTAAACGTAAAAGTACGAGAATCTTTGACCAAAGGGTCTAGTAATTATCACGAACTTGATTGACACTCTTATTCCCCGGCAACGGCGCCAATTTTTGATAACACTTAATCTACAGCTCTCGTGGGAGTGTAAAGCGGTCGTTAGCAAATATAGAACCCAACCTGGGTTGGGTGTCGATCCCACAGGGAATAGCTTGGCCAACAAGTAAGCAAAATTACTAAACTTTTGGTGCAAGTCTCGTAAGAAGGGGGGATTGTAATATGTAACCAAAACAATAAAGTAAAAGCTGAAAATAGCAAAGTAAAAAGAGGAAGATTGTCACGTTGGTTGTAGACAATGAGAATTGAAGCGTTGGGGTTATGTCCACCTTCTGAGGTATACGTCTCTATTGGCTATGAGTGTGTAGAGTCTTGACATGCAATTGCTTATAGAGAATGGTAGTCGATGGTAAATCCAAGCGTCTCTCGACCTCAACAAGGACTATTTCACTTTAACTCTCTCGAGCTTAAAGTGTGTCTAACGGTACGAATTCTCCAAGAGGTTAGTCCAGTTACGGCACTAGCTTTTTAATAGGAAAGGGTGTCCTACTACCTTGACATTATCTCTTTTCCAGACAAATAACCTTTCTCTCGAACAAGTTAAATTTTAGACTGGCGTTATTCTTGCGTTTGCAACCGCAAAGAATGTAGATTAAGATGAAGAGCGTAATGATATAAGCAATATACTTGTCTTGAACTCACAAACTCACAGCTATAGATAGTAACTCATTCGGCTTCCATAACCCCAACTAAGAGGTTTAGTTACCCATGAATGCGAAGGATATCACGTTTTGCATGGTGGATGGCGTGTAAAAGAGGTGTTAGGCATGTGGTTTTGGTGATTCTGTAGCAAGTAACGATTCTCTTGTTGTGGAATTTAAGAATAGAAGAATAGATTAGAAGTGTTTGTAGTGGAAGATGAGAAGGATGGAAGAAAATTAATTAAGTGAAGAATGAAGAATTAAGAATGTATTGTAAGAAGATGTCTTAATTGTAAGGATATGAATAAAAATCTCTAGCATGATAGGGTATTTATAATACTCATATCCTACTCCTACTAAGCTAATGAAATAAATAACCAAATCCTAATATACTAATGAAATCCTTGACCCAAATGTACTAGGGTAAGGTTACAAAATTATAATCCAAATAGATTAGTGAAACACATAACCTAATTGCACTAGGTTAATGTATCTTGGCAAAAATCCATCTTTGTGTCTGTAAGTCCCCAAAGTCTTCAGAATTGCTATTTTAGCCCGGGACAGATTTTCCATGCAGCAGATTTGGTCCTTTAGGCGTCCAGCTCCCTTTTACTTCGTTTGTGAGCTTTCTTTTGCGTCAAGTAAGCCGTAAAATGCTGTATTTTGCATCATTTATACCTGAAACTTTGCTAATCATGTTTTTTAGCTCATTTATAGGAAAAAGGACTAAAAGTGCATGAAATAGATAATTAGTTCTCAAAACTAGGCTAAAATATGGGCAAAATATATTGATATAGGCACGTAAATTCGCCTATCATCAAATATGCAATGGTACTTAATACAAAGTTTGTGATGAACATTGAACATGAATAATCAAGGTACATACTGAACATCAAGAACTTGAACGTGATCTCATGACTGACATGACTGTCAAACATAACATGCTTATCCGATGCATGTTTAACTTATTCATGAATTCATGACTGGGTGTTCTGATGAACTAAGTTTCTCACAATAAGAATGCATGTCTGATGCATAATTATATAACTAAACTGATACATGAATGCATGACTGAATATGCAATGGTACTTAATACCAAGTTTATGATGAACACTAAACATGAAACTGGGTAAGCTTATGGTGAACAGAAAACTTGAGCTTGATCTGAGTTGACAGAGAAGAGGTGAGGATACTAGGTATGCATGTCTGCTTTTGCTTCCGAAGTAGCTCCCTCAACGTAATAATTTCACCAAAGAACTTTAACTTGAGGGACTTGTTTGTTCGTCAGTCTACGAGTCTGGTAGTCTAGGATTTCAACCTGAATCTCTTTATAAGATAGGCTATTCAGAATATCGATACTCTGAATAGGGACTACAACTGCTGGGTCACCTGTACATTTCTTGAGCAAAAAACTTGGAAGACTTTATGAACTGAGGCTAGATCTGAAGGCAATTCGAGCTCATAATCTACCTTGCCAAAGAGACTGAGAATCTTGAAGGGAATGAAATATCGGCGACTGAGCTTTCCCTTCTTGCCGAATCTTTTTACTCTCTTCATTGGAGAGATCTTTCGATAGAAAGGATCACCGATCTCAAACTTGAGATCTTTTCTACAAACATTTGCAATGGACTTCTATCATCTCTAAGTTGCCCGGAGTCTTTCTCTGATCAACTAGACTTTCTCTAAGGAGTCTATGAATGAACACTATGCATATCTGTGTTTAGACTCTTGATGTTCTTGAACTTGAAGAATTGGAAATCCCTTATTTCTTGAAGAATATAGGATTTTGTTCTTGGAGATTAATGCTATAGAGAAACAATAATATTGGTTGTAATCTAATAATGAACCTAATGGCTGAAATCAAATATAACTGGGTATATATAGGTATTACAATATCTCCCCCTTGAGAATATTCATCTTCGAATAAGACTATGAGTGAGGGTAAAGAATAACTGAGGTACATACTGAACATCAATAAGTTGAACATAATCTCATGACTGACAAGACTTTCAAACATAACATGCATATCTGATGCATATGTTACTGATTCATGAATATATGACTGGGTGTTCTGATGAACTAAGTTTCTCACAATGAGAATGCATGTCTAATGCATAATTATATAACTAAACCGATACATGAATGCATGAATGAATATGCAATGGTACTTAATACCAAGTTTGTGTCGAACACTAAACATGAAACTGTGTAAGCTTATGGTGAAAAATTAACTTGAGCTTGATCTGAGTTGACAGAGAAGAGGTGAGGATACTAGGTATGCATGTCTGCTTCTGCTGCTGAAGCCGATCCCTCGACATTATGATTTTGCCAAATAAGTTTAACTTCAGGGACTTGTTTGTTCGTTTGTGCATGAGTCTGGTAGTCTAGGATTTTGACCGGAATCGCTTCATAAGAGAGGCTGTTCAGAACGTCCATACTCTGAATAGGGAATACAACTTCTGGATCACCTATATATTTCTTGAGCAAAAAACATGGAAGACTGGATTAACAGAGGCTAGATCTAAAGGCAATTCGAAGTCATAATCTACCTTGCCAAAGTGACAGAAAATCTTTAAGGGATCGACATATTGGCGACTGAGCTTTCCCTTCTTGCCGAATCTCTTTACTCGCTTCATTCGAAAGATATTTCGATAGACAGGATCATCAATCTCAAACTTAAGATCTTTTCTAAGAACATCTGCATAAGATTTCTATCGCCTCAGGAGAAGCCTGGAGTCTTTCTCTAATCAACTAGACTTTCTCTAAGTAGTCCATGAATGAACACTATGCTACCTGGGTTTAGACTCTTGATGTTCTTGAACTTGAAGAATTGGAAATCCCTTATTTGTTGAAGAATTTAGGATTTTGTTCTTGAAGATTAATGCTAATGAGAAACACTAATATTGGTTGTGAATTAATAACAAACCAAATGGCTAAAATAGAATATAATTGGGTATATATATGGGTGGTGAATGACCAAAATACCCCTGTTAAAACGACTAAAAAATAATTGAACGGGACCTGCGATAGTCCGTCGCTGAGTTGACGATTTGTCGGTCCAGATGTCACTTCTAGGCTGAATGAAGGTCTCACTATTTTGTGTGCGACAACTTGGGCAATGGTCCGTCAAACTGACTGTCGCAACTTATCCAGAAGGTGGCCTCACTGTTTCCCTTGCAACGGCCTGAGCGACGGTCCGTCGCTAGTCCGATGGTCCATCATCCTGGGCCATCACTCCTAGGAAGAAGGCATTTCTCATTTCCTTGCTATGACGGTCATGGGTGACGGTGCGTCGCTAGTCCGACGGTCTGTCGACCTTACTGTCGCATCTGGAAGGTTTTACTACCTTCTGTATTTTAGCCATAACTTTCTCCTCCTATGTCGGATTTTTATGAAATTGGTCTCATTGGAAAGATAATTCAATTTCCCACGTGACAGAAATTTAAAATCTTATAAATACCATATCTACCAAAGTGGATTCATATTTCAAATTAAGCTTCTAACATTCCTGAAATGATTTCAAGCTAGTAAAAAGTATGGGGTATTACAATATCTTCCCCTGGAGAACATTCATCCTCGAATAAGACTATGAGTGAGGGGAAAGAATAATCAAGGTACATAATGAACATCAATAACTTAAACATGATCTCATGAATGACAAGACTATCAAACAGAACATGCTTATCCGATGCATGTGTAACTTATTAATGAATGTATGACTGGGTGTTCAGATGAACTAAGTTTCTCACAATGAGAATGCATGTCTGATGCATAATTATATAACTAAACTGATATATGAATTCATGACTAAATATGCAATCTTACTTAATACCAAGTTTATGACGAACACTGAACATAAATAATCAAGATACATACTAAACATCAATAACATGAACGTGATCTCATGACTGACATGATTGTCAAACAGAAAATGCTTGTCCGATGCATGTGTAACTTATTAATGAATGCATGACTGGATGTTCTGATGAACTAATTTTCTCACAATGAGAATACATGTCTGATGCATAATTATATAACTAAACTGATACATAAATGCATGACTGATTATGCAATGGTACTTAATACCAAGTTTATGACGAACACTAAACATGAAACTGGGTAAGCTTATGGTGAAAAGTTAACTTGATCTTGATCTGAGTTGACAGAGAAGAGGTGAGGATACTAGGTATGCATGTCTGCTTCTGCTTCTGACGTAGCTCCCTCGACGTAATAATTTAGCCAAAGAACTTTAACTTAAGGGACTTGTTTGTTCGTCAGTCTACGAGTCTGGTAGTCTAGGATTTCGACCTGAATCTCTTTATAAGAGAGGCTATTCAGAACATCGATACTTTGAATAGGGACTACAACTGTTGGGTTACCTATACATTTCTTGAGCAAAAAACATAGAAAACTGGATGAACTGAGGCTAGATCAGAAGGCAATTCAAGCTCATAAGCTACCTTCCCAAAGCGATTGGAAGTCTTTAAGGGACTGATATATCGGTTACTGAGCTTTCCCTTCTTTCCGAATCTCTTTACTCCCTTCATTGGAGAGATCTTTAGATACACAGGATTACCGATCTCAAACTTGAGATATTTTCTACGAACATTTGCATAAGACTTCTATCATCTCTGATCGTACCGGAGTCTTTCTCTGATCGACTATACTTTCTCTAAGGAGTCCATGAATGAACACTATGCATACCTGGTTTTAGACTCTTGATGTTCTTGAACTTGAAGAATTGGAAATCCCTTATTTCTTGAAGAATATAGGATTTTGTTTTTTGAGATTAATGCTAGAGAGAAACACTAATATTGGTTGTGAAGTAATAATGAACCAAATGGCTAAAATCGAATATAATTGGGTATGTACATAGGTGGGTGGTAAATTACCGAAATACCCCAGTTTAAACGACTTCAAAAAAAATAAACGGGACCTGTGATAGTAGATGCAATAGTCCGTCGCTGAGTTGATGGTCTGTTAGCCCAGAACGTCGCTTCTAAGCTTAATGAGGGTCACACCTTTTGTATGCGACACCTTGCGCAATGGTCCGTCAACCTGACCGTCGCACCTTATCCATAAGGTAGCCTCACTGTTTCCCTTACGACGGCCTGAGCGATGGTCCGTTGCTAGTTCGATGGTATATTAGCCTAGGTCATCACCCCTAAGAATAAGGTAGTTCTCACTTACTTGCAGCGATGTTTGTGGGTGACGGTTCGTCGCTAGTCTGACGGTCTTTTCCCTTACAGTCTCTTCTGGGAGGTTTTACTACCTTCTGTATTTTGGCCATAACTTTCTCCTCCGATATTGGATTTGTATGAAATTGGTGTCGTTGGAAAGATAATTCAGTTTCCCATGTGACAGAAAGTTAAAATCTTATAAATACCACATCTACCAAAGTGGATTCATATTTCAAATTAAACTTCTAACATTCCTAAGACGATTTCAAGCTAGTAAAAAGTATGGGGTATTATCTTCCTCTTGAGAACATTCATCCTCGAATAAGAATGAGAGTGAGGTGAACGAATAATCAAGGTACATACTAAACATCAATAGCTTGAACGTTATCTCATGACTGACATGACAATCCAACAGAACATGCTTATCCGATGTACTGCCTTAAGTATTTTGGCCATAACTTTTTCCTCCGATGTCGGATTTTGACGAAATTGGTATTGTTGGAAAGCTAATTTAATTATACTCATGAAAAAAAAGTGAAAATATTATAAATACCACATCTACCAAAGTGGATTAATATTTCAAATTAAGCTTCTAACATTCTTGAGACGATTTCAATCTAGTAAAAAGTATGGGGTATTACAATATCTCCCCCTTAAGAACATTCATCCTCAAATAAGACTGCGAGTGAGGGGAAAGAATAACCAAGGTATATAATGAAAATTAATAACTTGAACATGATCTCATGACTGGCATGACTGTCAAACTGAACATGCATATCCGATGCATGTGTAACTGATTCATGAATGCATGACTGGGAGTTCTGATGAACTAAGCTTCTCACAATGAGAATGAATGTCTGATGCATAATTACATAGTTAAAATGATACATGAATGCATGACTGAATATTCAATGGTACTTAATACCAAGTTTGGGACAAACACTGAACATGAAACTGGGTAAGCTTATGGTGAACAATTAGCTTGAGCTTGATTTGAGTTGACAGAGAAGAGGTGAGGAGACTAGTTATGCATGTCTTCTTCTGCTTCCGAAGTTGCTTCCTCGACGTACAGATTTCGCCAAAGAAATTTAACTTAAGGGACTTTTTTGTTCCTCAGTCTACGAGTTTGGTAGTCTATGATTTCAACCAGAATCTCTCCGTAAGAGAGGCTGTTCTGAAAATTGATGCTCTGAATAGGGACTACAGCTGTTGGGTCACCTATACATTTTTCAACAAAAACATGGAAAACTGGATGAACTAAGTCTAAATCTGAAGGCAATTCAAGCTCATACGCTACCTTTCCAAAGCGACTAAGAATCTTAGAGGGACCGACATATCAGCGACTAAGCTTTCCCTTCTTGCCGAATATCTTTAATCCCTTCATTGGAGAGATCATTAGATAGACAGGATCACCGATCTCAAACTCGAGATCTTTTCTACGAACATTTGCATAAGACTTCTATTGTCTTTGAGCAGCCCGGAGTATTTCTTTGATCAACTATACTTTCTCTACGGATCCTATGAATGAACACTATGCATACTCAGTTTTAGACTCTTGATGTTCTTCAACTTGAAGAATTGGAAATCCCTTCTTTCTGGAAGAAGATTGGATTTTTTTCTTGGAGATTAATGCTAGAGAGAAACCCTAACATTGGTTGTGAAGTAATAATGAATCAAATGACTAAAATCAAATATAATTGGGTATATATATAGGTGGGTGGTAAATGACTTAAATACCCCTGTTTAAATGATTTCAAACAAATTAAATGAGACCTGCAATGGTCCGTCGCTGAGTTGATGGTCCATCGACCCTGACCGTCGCTTCTAGACTGATTGAGGGTCTCACTATTTTGGATGCAACAGCTTGGGCAATGGTCTGACAGCCTGACCATCATACCTTATCCAGATGGTAGCCTCATTGTTTCCCTTGCGATGGCCTAAGCGATGTTCCGTCACTAGTCCGATGGTCTATCAGTTTGGCCCATCACTCCAAGGCAGAAGGTAGTTCTCACTGCCTTACTACAATGGTTGTGGGTGATGGTCCATCACTAGTCCAATGGTCTGTCGGCCTTACCGTCGCATTTAGGAGGTTTTACTACCTTATCTATTTTGGCCATAACCTTTTCCTCCAATGTCGGATTTTGGTGAAATTTTTGTATTGTTGTAAAGCTAATTCAATTTTCCACGTGAAAAAAAGTGAAAATATTATAAATACCACATCTACCAAAGTGGATTAATATTTCAAATTAAGCATCCTACATTCTTGAGATGATTTCAAGCTAGTAAAAAGTATGGGGTATTACAATATCTCCCCCTTGAGAATATTCATCCTCGAATGAGACTGCGAGTCAGGGGAAAGAATAAACAATGTACATACTGAACATTAATAACTTGAACATGATCTCATGACTGACATGTCTGTCAAACAGAATATGCATATCTAATGCATGTGTAACTGATTCATGAATGCATGAATGGGTGTTCTGATGAACTAAGTTTCTCATAATGAGAATGCATGTCTGATGCATAATTATATAACTAAAATGATGCATGAATGCATGACTGAATATTCAGTGGTACTTAATACCAAGTTTGTGACAAACACTGAACATGAAACTGGGTAAGCTTATGGTGAACAATTAACTTGAGCTTGATCTGAGTTTACAAAGGACAGGCGAGGATACTAGGTATGCATGTCTGCTTCTGCTTCCGAAGTAGCTTCCTTGACGTACTGATTTTGCCAAAAAACTTTAACTTGAGGGACTTTTTTGTTCCACAGTCTACGAGTTTGGTAGTCTAGGATTTCAACTAGAATCTCCCCAAAAGAGAGGCTGTTCTGAAAATTGATGCTCTGAATAGGGACTATAACTGCTGGGTCACCTATACATTTTTTAGCAAAAAACATGGAAAACTGGATGAACTGAGGCTAGATCTGAAGGCAATTCAAGCTCATAAGCTACCTTTCCAAAGCGACCAAGAATCTTGTAGGGACCAACATATCGGCGACTGAGCTTTCCCTTCTTGCCGAATCTCTTTACTCCCTTCATTGGAGAGATCTTTAGATAGACAGGATCACCGATCTCAAACTCGAGAACTTTTCTACGAACATCTGCATAATACTTCTATCATCTTTGAGCATCCCGTATTATTTCTTTGATCAACTAGACTTTATCTAAGAAGTCCATGAAAGAACACTATGCATACCTGGGTTTAGACTCTTGATGTTCTTGAACTTGAAGAATTGGAAATCCATTCTTTCGTGAAGAATATTGGATTTTTTTCTTAGAGATTAATGGTAGATAGAAACCCTAACATTGGTTGTGAAGTAATAATGAATCAAATGGCAAAAATCGAATATAATTGGGTATATATATAGGTGGGTGCTAAATGACTGAAATACCACTGTTTAAACGATTTCAAAAAAATTGAACGGGACCTGTAATGGTCCGTCGCTGAGTTGACGGTTCATTGGCCCTGACCGTTTCTTCTAGGCTGAATAAGGGTCTCACTATTTTGGATACGACGGATTAGGCAATGGTCTCACAACCTGACCGTCACACCTTATTCATAAGGTAGCCTCACTCTTTCCCTTACGATGGCATGAGCGATGTTCTGTCGCTAGTCCGATGGTCCGTCAGCTTGGCCCATCACTCCTAGGTAGAAGTTAGTTCTCACTGCCTTTCTTTGACGGTTGTGGCAACAGTCCATCGCTAGTCCAATGTTCTGTCGGCCTTACCATCGCATTTAGTAGGTTTTACTACCTTATGTATTTTGGCCATAACTTTTTCCTCCGATGTCGGATTTTGACGAAATTGGTATTGTTGGAAAGCTAATTCAATTTACCACATGAAAAAAAGTGAAAATCATATAAATACCATGTCTACCAAAGTGGATTAATATGTCAAATTAAATTTCTAACATTCTTGAGACGATTTCAAGATAATAAAAAGTACGGAGTATTATAATATCTCCCCCTTGAGAACATTCATCCTCGAATGAGACTTTGAGTGAGGGGAAAGAATAAACAAGGTACATACTGAACATCAATAACTTGAACATGATCTCATAACTGACGTGACTATCAAATACAACATGCATATCTGATGCATGTGTAATTAATTCATGAATGCATGACTGGGTGATCTGATGAACTAAGTTTCTCACAATGAGAATGCATGTCTAATGCATAATTATATAACTAAACCGATACATAAATTCATGACTGAATATGCAATGGTACTTAATACCAAGTTTGTGAGGAACACTGAACATGAAACTGGGTAAGCTTATGGTGAACAGTTAACTTGGGCTCAATCTTAGTTGACTGAGAAGAGGTGAGGATACT
Source organism: Capsicum baccatum var. pendulum (assembly GCA_030864225.1). NCBI lineage: Eukaryota > Viridiplantae > Streptophyta > Magnoliopsida > Solanales > Solanaceae > Capsicum > Capsicum baccatum. The sequence continues at coordinate 37,263,763 of CM061556.1, forward strand.
AGGTATGCATGTCTGCTTCTGCTTCCGAAGTATCTCCCTAAACATACTGATTTTTCCAAAGAACTTTAACTTGAGGTACTTGTTTGTTCCTCAGTCTATGAGTTTGGTAGGCTAGGATTTCAACCGAAATCTCTTCATAAGAGAGGCTGTTCTGAAAATCAATGCTCTGAATAGGGACTACATCTGCTGGGTCACCAATACATTTCTTGAGCAAAAAACATGGAAAACTGGATGAACTAAGGCTAGATCTGAAGGCAATTCAAGCTCATAAACTACCTTGCCAAAGCGATTGAGAATCTTGAAGGGTCTAACATATCGGCGACTGAGCTTTACTTTCTTGCCGAATCTCTTTACTCCCTTCATTAAAGATATCTTTATGTAGACAGGATCACCGATCTCAAACTCGAGATCTTTTCTACGAATATTTGCATAAGACTTCTATCATCTCTAAGCAGCCCGGAGTCTTTCTCTAAACTAGACTTTCACTAAGGAGTCCATGAATGAACACTATGCATACCTGGGTTTAGACTCTCGATGTTCTTAAACTTGAAGAATTGGACATCCCTTATTTCTTGAAGAATATTAGATTTTTTTCTTAGAGATTAAAGCTAGAGAGAAACCCTAACATTGGTTGTAAAGTAATAATAAACCAAATGGCTGAAATCGAATATAATTGGGTATATATATAGGTGGGTGGTAAATGACTAAAATACCCCTATTCAAATGACTTCTAAAAAATTGAATGGGACCTGCGATGGTCCGTTGCTGAGTTGATGGTCCATCAGCCCTGACCGTCGTTTCTAGGCTGAATGAGGGTCTCACTGTCTTAGATGTGATAGCTTCGGCAACGGTCTGTCAACCTGCCCATCGCACCTTATCTAGAAGGTTGCCTCACTGTTTCCCTTGCGACGGCCTGAGCGATGTTCTGTCGCTAGTCCGATGGTCCGTCAGCCTGGCCCATCACTCTTAGGCAGAAGGTAGTTCTCACTGCCTTGCTACGATGGTCGTGCGCGATGGTCCATTTCTATTTCAACGGACTGCCGGCCTTACCATCGCATATGGGAGGTTTTACTACCTTATGTATTTTATCCATAACTTTGTCCTCCAACGTCGAATTTTGACAAAATTGGTATCGTTGGAAAGCTAGTTCAATTTCCCACTTGAAAAAAAGTGAAAATCTTAAAATTATCATTTCTACCATAGTGGATTATTCTTTCAAATTAAATTTTTAACATTCTTGAGACTATTTCAAGCTAGTATAAAGTACGGGGTATTACAATATCTCCTCTCTGAGAATATTCATCCTCCCATGAGACTACGAGTGAGGGGAAAGAATAACCAAGGTACATACTGAACATCAATAACTGGAACATGATCTCATGATAGACATGACTGTCAAATAGGACATGCATATCTGATGCATGTGTAACTAATTCATGAATGGATGACTAGGTGCTCTGATGAACTAAGTTTCTCTCAATGAGAATGCATGTCTAATGCATAATTATATAACTGAATCGATACATGAATACATGACTGAATATGCTATGTTACTTAATACCAAGTTTGTGAGGAACACTGAACATGAAACTGGGTAAGCTTATGGTGAACAATTAACTTGAGCTTGATCTGAGTTAACGGAGAAGAGGTGAGGATACTTGGTACTCATGTCTGCTTCTGCTACCGAAGTATCTCCCTCGACGTACTAATTTTTCCAAAGAACTTTAAATTGAGGTAATTTTTTGTTCCTGAGTCTTCGAGTTTGGTAGTCTAGGATTTCAACCATAATATCTTCATAAGAGAGGCTATTCTGAAAATCGATGCTCTGAATAGGGACTATAACTGTTGGGTCACCTATACATTTCTTGAGAAAAAAATATGGAAAACTGTATGAATTGAGGCTAGATCTGAAGGCCATTTGAGCTCATAAGATACCTTGCCAAAGCGACTGAGAATCTTAAAGAAACAGACATATCGGCGACTGACCTTTCCCTTCTTGTTGAATCATTTTACTCCTTGGTTACAGCGTGCTCAGTCTTGTATTTTCTTTCCAGTGCACTCCACAACTCTTTTGATATTTTCATTCCACTATACACGTTGTATAGGTCATCTTGGATTCCACTTAGAATGTAATTTTTGCATAGGAAATCATAGTGTTTTAACGCCTCTATAACGATAAATTTTTCCTGGTCCGAAGTTCCTTCGGTCACCTCTTGAGCTTCTTCAAATGTAAATCTTTGAAGACACAACATTGTAAGGTAGAAGAACATCTTTTATTTCCACCTTTTAAAATCAACACCCGTGAATATTTTTGGTTTCTCCGTTAGTGCCATTGAGTGGTGAGCACTCGTACGACTTGTTATGGCAACATTAGTTGCAGCCATACTCATCCCAGCATTATTAACAAGACTGTCAGTATTCACTTTCCTATCACAAAAAGACAGTCAACTTTAGTATATCGAAATGCTACAAATAAAGTTGTAGTAATTTTAAACATCCCTTGTTTCTAGTTTAGCGATGAAGCTTTTATGACTTCCAATCGTTAACCGAGTGACCTTTAACTTGTGATGAAGTTTTTATGACTTCAAATCACTTGTTAACTTCAAACGGAGTAGAAAGCATAAATCTTTAATCTCTAGAAACCAAACAATACAGATTCTAGATTATTTCCTTAAGATTGTTGTATCGGGTACACAAAATCTGTTTGTAAGTTCAGTAAACTTCATCACAAGTTCAAAATGTTTCAAGATCACTTATGAAATTTTCCAACACGTTTAACACAAGTTCTCTATGAACTACCAAACAAGTGTGTTATATTATAAAGAAATAAGATGAAGCAGAATAAGCAAAGTCCTTCTAATTCACAAAGTGTCCTTAGGAAATAGTTCCCCTCAAGTACCCCAAGGTTGCGGAATTTCCTCCCAAGATAAAATGTCTTCACAAATAGAAAGTAATGGTACCTCAAATGTTTTGGTTTTCTTCAAACTGACTCGATGGGAGATGATCAGACAGAGTTTTTAAGAAGACAAGAAGTGTTTTAATTCAGAAAATTTTTCATATCAATCCTGTGGAAAAATGCAGGTTTATTTATCCATGAAGTGCCTCTTCATAAAGGAGGAAACGGTTCATCGTAAAGGTATATCTTTTCTGAATAGTCATGTATGTCCATTCTTTAAAAAGTTGTGTCTCTTTCGAGTAGATTTCAACATCGTTTCTGCATGCATGTTAATGGAGGAGCAAAACTGTTGTGTTTTGGATTTTCAAACTGGATTTCTTCCTAAGTTTCAAATAAATTTTGTCCAAAAATATTAATCTTATCGATGGATCATTTGACAAATCCGAAGCCCAAGCCCAAGCTGAGCGATGACAACGATGGCGCATGGTACCTCTTAATTCTTACCTCACTTACCAAGTGGAGATGTGTTTCTCAATATAAACACATGAAAGTTTCTTTCTCCCACCAATATTGGAGAATTTAGTAGACTTTCCTTATTTTAAGCACACTTTTTTTAAGTGTTATCTCAATTTTCCCTCAACTTAATTCCCTCTATTTTCCATTCACACTTTCAATCTTGAACCCAACACATTACACATACATCTCATCAAGTCAATCAATCAATAAATCAACTATGCCTAAAGTGAGAATTAATCAGCTGGATCGGTAATATGAATTTTCTATACTCACCTGTTCCTTCAGAGCATGATAAGTGTTCTCAAAGCTAGAGATTCTCAAATTAATAAAAAGGGCAGGTCGGAGCATCAAGTATCCCTCCTTCAAGTAGGGTAGAGGAGAGGCCTCCTCCACAGGGGCTCACATAAGTTATTGATTCCACAGATCGAACAAATGATCTATAGGTCACACAGAAATAACTTTAACTTTAGCTCTCCTTTTGGAAAACTACCAAATAAATATAGGGAGAAAGTGCTAATGTTAATTAAAATGAATTTATTGTGCAAGAAGTCCAAAAAAGTTTTTCACATTCACAAAGGTAAAATCTACAAGCAACAATCCATATATGGAAGGTTTGCAATTATATTTCTAGATTTCAGGTACACTCCAAGAAAGTTAGAAACATCGAATGTCAAAGGTTAGATCAGGATGTTGCTCTACGAATTTCAATTTTCAATCAAAGAAAAATGAACTAGTACTCAAAATTCTATTTATCCTTATCAAATTTCAGACACACATTATAGTAAAGCCTGTTGATTGTTCAATTTCCATCCAGTTTGGAGGCTTCATTTCCTACTATTTAGTTCAAAGAAAACTAAAAAATGCATTATTTACAATGTTGCCTACTAGAGTGTAATGAAGACCCTTTGATACTCCTGGAATGATTAAGGCTAAGTTATTACATTCCATCTAGTTTATTATTTCACCTTCCTGATTGTGTTAAGAGAGAATGATTTGATAACACAACAAGATCGTTGAGGTTTTACAGAGGAGTAAGATCCTTCACAACTTTATCCATGGAAGGGTGAGATTTAGGATCCCTGCTTAAGCAAATACAAGCTAGCCGTGAGATCTTTTGCACCCCTTTAAGGATTATTTAGCTCCAGACGAGTTGATAAAACTTTCTCTTGTCAAATAAATAAGCCTTGCCCATACTACAAGATTTTGTTCTTCACTCGGGCGCCTTTTTTTCATAGACCTCCCGGTTAAAATATCCAAGGGCACAACCCCAAAACTAAAAACATTGCTCTTTTCTATCAAATTCCCTGAGAAAATACAAGACAAGTTTCATCAACTGTCGAAGTTCTTAGAACAAGAAGCCATTAAGAACTATGTGATCAAAATAAATTGATTAAGTCTCGTTCAAGACTATCATAGGATATTGATCATTCATGTCTAAGATAAAGTAAAGAAAATTAACAAAAGTTGTTTTACCTGGCATCACATGTTCCGAAGGAGTATATCCATAAGTTTCTTTGTCACCTTGAGGACCATCTTTAGCAAGGCCAAAGTTCGAAAGCTTAGCATTATACTCAATCAAGAAGAATCATCTTAGTGTTGTAATCCCTGGGGGGAAATTATTAGACATCATAATTTTAGATGTTCCTGATCATATACTGAATCAAGTATTATATTTGATGTCTTGAAATCTCAGTTGATGATAGGTTTAGGGACTCATGGAGAAAGGATAAGCCTTTTGCTGCACCAAGTGCAATCTTTATCTTGTTAAATGAGGACCTGGTATGTTTTCCTTTGATACGGGCATCACATATATTGATGTTTGAAAACTACAACTTGGAAAAACCATGGTCTAGGTCCTTTCTGACTAACTTGTTAAGTAGTGAGGAGCTAACACTGCCAAGTCTTTTATGCCACAGGTCAACATTTTTACTTTGACCACAAAGACAAGTAATATCATCACCAGGAACTGAATCCATATTATCAACATATATTTTCTTGCACCTCTTGACTCTAAGAATAGCCTCACCAAATTGGAAACCGATGATAGTGCAACAATAAGACAAAAATTTAACTTTATTGCGCTTATCATAGATTTCAAATACACTGAGTAGACTATACTTTAAGCCATTCACATAATACACATTATCAATAGCATGTTCTAGAGATATTCTAATTTTTCCAAAACCTAAGATATATCTCTTTTTTCCATCTCCAAATGAGACACCTCCACCTTGAAGTGCCATTAGTAAGAAAAACCATGCAGTTTTTATAGTCATATATTTTGAACATTTACTATCCATGAACCAATTGTGACTACTTCCTCTTACTCTCTCCCCCAAATAGGGATTATTTTTTAGGTCTGAAAATCCATTTAAGTCTGATATCTAAAAGAGGGACAGGGGAGCAATCAAGGCTTGTTTGTCCAGATAGGCAACCTAATTTCCTTATATTTTGAAAAAAGATGAGATCCTTTATTAAGATGCCACCCTTACTGAACATAATTAGAAAAACCTATTTTCACCCTTAGTTGGCTTAACAATCCCTTTTTATAAGAATACTTCTTCCACAATGAGTACACAAAAAATTGTTAGACACAGACACATATTTATAGTGGGGATTGTAAGTGGGATTAACATTTTAACATCCTAGACCCTTGCCATTTTTTGATATAACTACTCAAATTAGCTAAAATCAGATATAAAGTGGTCCATTTCTAAGATTTGTTAAGTTCTTCTTTAACATAGACTAGGTCCCTCTCTAGCTCACTATTTTTTTCAAGAGAGACAATAAGAAGTCCTTGGGACTTGTTCAACCTTTCTTCAAGCTCAATTTGAAGACTACTAGTCTTAACAACCCTTTTAAACAGACTCAAAAAGCTTTATTAGCTTTTCTTTCATTTAAATATTCTTACAAGTCATTTTATGAATTTTTCTCCTAGCTTTGAAATTTGAATAGTTAAAGCAACTTTTCATTTTCAAGATTATCTGGACTCTCCTTAAGAAAATCTTTCTCTATTGCGAGTTCACAAAGTGAATCAATCAATACATTTCCTAGCCTTTTCAATTTCTTTAAGGAACAGTCATTAATGTTTTTCTTAATTTTAAGAAGGGTTACCTCTTCATCTTTATCATCATTTGCTTTTGCCATAAGAGCAAAAAGAGAGTTGAAAATATTGTCATCTTCTCCCACAAAGATAATAGAAACATCTTCTAGGTGTTTTGACTCATCAGACTCACTAGATGAGTCTCCACAAGAAACTAGAGCTTGCTTGACCACATAGTCTGCTACAGCTTTTCTCTTAGATTTGTTTGGGAATTGGTCTTTCCTTTTGTTTTTGTCTCTTTTTTTACATTCATTCTTATGCTTTGAGCAATCCTTGATAAAGTGATATGGTTTATCATATTTTGACTACACTCATTTCTACCAATTGACTTTTTAGTATTTTCTTTCTTGTGAAATCCACTATTCCTTTCATAGCTCTTATAAATCTTTGAGCAAAGTAAGCTACATCTTAATCATCTTTACTAGAGTCAAATTTTGAAGCTTTAAAAGTCGAAGCTTTTTCTTTCTTGGTTTATTTCTTCTCTTGGTCTTGTTACCTTTTTAGCTCATATATTTTCAAATTACATATCAATTCATCCATAGTAAGGGTATTGATATCTCAAGCCTTTGTTATTGCATTGACTTTTCTTTTCCATGACTTTGGCAAGACTCCAAGTAGTTTCCTTACTTATTTAATGGATAATATTACTTTTTCAAGACAATACGACTCATTTGTAATTGTAGTTAACCTGATATGCATCTCTAGAATGATCTCGCTTTCCTTCATAGTGAAGACTTTATATATTGTGGTGAACATATCAACTTTACACTCCTTGAACTGACTTCTTCCCTCATGTGTAGTTCTCAAACTATCTCAGATCTCTTTAGTTGATTCACATGCAGAAATTCTATTGTATTCATCAAGGCCTATTCCATACATAAGCAAATTTTTAGCTTTGAAGTTTTTCTCAATCTTCTTTCTATCAGCTTTATCATATTCTTTATGAGACTTAGTAACTAGTCTTTTAACATCTCCTTCAGTAACCTTCTTCATGAGAATCTGTAGTCCATGAAGAATGACATCCCATAGTTCACAGTCTTCGTCCATAACAAAGTCATGTATACGAGTCATCCTCTAACCATAGTATTTCTATAAAAATGAGGAGGATTGGTGGTTGATTGACCTTCCGCTAGATTTGTTCAAGCATCCATCAACGCAGGATCCTCTCTAGGTGTTAACCATTTAAATAGTACACTCTCTAAAACCAATTATTGACTTATAAGAGTTTACAACAAGTAAAAGAACCGGTCCTTTACACACTAAATCAGTAAATAAACAATAGATAGAGTGTCTTTGATAAAGGACACTAATGTTTTACGTGGAGACATCCTTACTTAATGGAGGAAAAAATACGACCTGCCTTATGGTATTTCCCACAAACTCTATTATCTTCAAACCAAAACATGATTAAGACTCCAATAACCATAAGGATTAAACTCTTAATCCTATCTACCTTGTAACACTTTTATTAGAAGACTTGTGCAACAACTCTACACACATCAAATTGCTAATTCTAGTTGACTCTTCTAGGTAACTCTACCCATGATGACATAAAGCATAATGAAGAAAACTAGACTAAACAAAGATTGATTCAAGTATCTATCTCTAGTTGATACGACTAAACCTAAGAACATTGACAATACCAACACCTACTACCATTTATAAAACACTACTTTCCTTTAAAACATAGGAATAGGTTTATAATTTAAAAATAAAAGACAACAATTTAAGAATTCAACAAAGACTAAATGAAAATCGACCAAGTACCTTGTTGAAAGTGAGCAATAATTTTTTGGAAAGGCTTTTTCCTGAGAGCTAAATCTTTTTATTGCAAAAACTAGGTTTTGCTCTTATCACATCTTCCTTTTATTAGGGAAAGAAAAACCTTAACCGTCTGCTATTGGTACTTCTTGGGTAGTCCGGTTGCACTAGTGAGATAGTGTAACAAGTTATCCTAAGCCAACCGTTGTATTGGCATACTGTTAAGCAATTGATTTAAATCTATATAAAATGACCGAGTTTACGGTGCAGAAATATAATTATAATGGAATCTGGGAAAAATAAAATACTGATACAATTTTATATTTTGATAAATCTGAAGAACAGAGCTGAAGTTACATGACTAGCACTAATTGACATATGTAAAGCCTCTACTATACTAACTATAGATAGCTGGGACACAACCACAACTACTACTTATCAATACATATGAGTAAGAAAGTAAAGAACATAAATAACATCTAACTGGAATCCCCAAAGTAGGAGGACTTATCATCTGCTGGCTAGAATCTACAATTTTGTCTAATCATGATAGATGGACTACAACTGAACTGTAGATACATTATGAGACAATGTAGCATATAGATGTATATGTGGATCAGTACTTTTGGAATGTACTGAGCATATGGGGGTGAACGCATAAGTAAAACAATGTCCCAACATCATCATAATTTGCAAAATAATGCATACTAATTGTAGATGACTCACATAAGCTGTAACATATGAAAACTAAGTATCATAATCATGATAATGAGTAGAAAAACATACTATATAAATCTAGTGAGTCATAACATTTAGTTTCTAAAAGTTGTATTAGTGTTCTGTTTGAAAATCATGTTGTCTAAGCGTAGAAATGACTCACTTTTATATCTGAAATTTGAAAGTTGAAATCTGCAGCTAATGTATTTTATAAAGAAAAATTTGAATAAAGCTGTGAGCCTTTACACTTAGTTCTAAAATCTTTCTATAAGGAACTCTTTTAAAAGCTTTCTTTAAGGGAGGTTCTTCTAACTGAGATAAACCATGTGAGCTATCATGGAGTCCAACATCTTGTTCCCCTATGGGGAATACCTCACGATGGGGAGAGGTGTCATACTCTTACCAGGGAGTATAGCCTAATCTAAGTGATCACATCTGTATCTATCATCCATATAGAAATAGAAATAATCTAATAATCTAAACCTACATTGGCTCGTTGTTCTAGGGCATGAGAACATACCCAACTCGGTGCTAAATACTACTCCATTTAATCTGTATGCTCATTCTATTGGAAATCCACTTTCAAATCTATTATAATGGTTTATTATGAAAGCTAACTGTATAATTGCTAAGTTAAACTGTAATTTGAAACTGTAAAGTGGATTTAATGTCTAAGCTAAAATCAATGATCAAATCTTTATCAAAAATCTAAAAATAATCTAATCATATGGTGCTTATAGCACAATCAATCTTGAAATAACAATATCCAATTAGGGCATAGTGACCCATGCATTAAATTCATGTTAAAGCATCATAATGTTCATGCTTGATACTGTAAACATTGATAATTCAACTTAAAATCTGGAATTTACTATAATACGTATCAAAATACGAAAATAGACATGCAATTCAACTTGTAAATTACTTGAAATCTCATAATCTTGCAAATAACAATAATGGGTATGAACCCTAATTTGAAAATCATTTATATTTATACAAAATCATATAAATTCATAATTTTGGGCACAAGGATGAAAGAATATCCTTGTTCATAAATCCCAGATACTTTAATTAATGAAACTGAAGAGAACACTTGATTTTGGGTTTTCAATTTGTGCTCTTGAAGATAGATTCTTGATTATCTTGAATTGAAAACCCTTAGTTTTGAGCTATCTTGAAGATTGAATGGAGGAAATTGGATTTCTTGGAGATTAAGCTTTGGTATTCTAGGGTTTATTTTAGAGAGAATTGATGAAATAGGACCATATAAGACTTAGAATGGGCTTAATCCCATGTTTTTCATGAATTTGGGGTTTGGGAAAAGACCAAACTATCCTTTTAAAATCAACTTTGGAAACTGGAAATCCTAATTTTGGCAGGTAGCGGACGCGGTGGTAATCGCAGTGTCATACTGAATAAGGGAAAAACATGATTTTAAACTTCACCACGACGTGGTGAAATCACGTTGTGTCACTGGAGATGGACAAGTGCAAAAATGCTCTTCTCCGCGATGCGTTACCAGCTCCACCGTGATTCTTGGCACGTCACAGGCTTATTGTGGTGAGCTACTAGAAATGGACAAATGGTAATCTGGGCTTCACCGAGACTCGGTGCTGCTTATTTTCAGAGACTGTCTTCACTAAAAGTTTCATAACTTCTCAACCAAGTATCAGATTGAGCGAATCAATATCGTTGAAAATTCTACATGTACCAAGAGTTATTCATTTTCAAAGCTAACACTTGACATTCAAGGAGATAAACAGAGCTAGGAAAAGTATGGGGTATTAGAGATAGTGCCACCAATCAACTACAAAAGTGATACAACATGCGCTAGCACATACAACAAAAGGACAACTTGATAAATGATGGACTAGATCCCTTGTTGAGATTTGTCAAATTATCAAAATCAATACTATACCACCTAGTACATGCTCTTAACTATTCTACTAACTAACTAGCCATCTAATCCTTCTAACCCATAACTGATCAATCACCTAATCTAAAATAGGAATTGTAAAATAAGGGATATATGAATACTCCACTATTTTAACAATCCTTGTCCTCAAGGATTGAACTGTTAGATCCATCCATGATTTATCCTTAAGAGTTGCTTTCAACCATTTAACCAAAAGTTTAGTGGAAACTCTTTCTCTCTTCTTATGAAGTGAAATGCCCTGAGCCTACCCTAGACGTGACACGATACTTGAAATCATAAGTGGACCAAGCTAACTCTTGTTCTGTCATGAAACATAAAACTTGAAGTGAAAAGTAACGCAAAAGCTAAGACATGGGCTATGACTGAGAAATAAATATCTGAAGTTTGGATACAACTATCTGACTATCTATGAAGCCTCTACTAATACTAATTAGTCACTAGGACAAGCCCCTAAACTATCTCTAAACACCTAAAATAGACAAAAATAGAATGAGAACTCTAAATAAGTTGCCCTCGAAAGATGAAGATTCGCCAACAACTGACTAAAATTTGCTTGCATTTGCAAGACAAGAAACTACGAGTAATACCTAGATCTACATTATGAAACAAGGTAAGAACAAAAAGTATACGTCAGTACTTTGAATGTACTGGCATGTCAAGTAGTAAAGTAAAACAATTTTAGCATCCAAGACTAATTAAGCTAGAAACTATGACTTTAATAATATAATCATAAATATAGCTGAATAACTGAACATGTGACTGACTAACTTAAAAGCTTAAACTCAAAGTAATATAAGTGAAATCTTCTAACATGTTCATAAAACTAAACCTAAATTACTAAAGTCTAAACAAAACTTAAAAATAATGCTCCATTAAAACTCCCTTTAAACTGGTGGCTTCGCCAAATCATACATTATCTTAAAATAAATAAGTTTTTCTTTTGGGGAGTTTCTCTTAACCGACATAAAAAATGTAAGCAACATGGAGTCCAATGTTTCGCCCACATCGAGAAGAGTTGTCCTATGCCTTTCTATGGTGTAAGACGAAACATAACTTATCAATTCAACTCCTAGTCTGAATGCAAACCTATGGTGGAAACATAGTTATGGGGCATGTGACCTCGGACTCATACCCAACTCAATTCTAAATAATCCTTCCAAAACATACTAGTTATTCATATGTAGTCTTAAAATAACATTTTAAAACCATGCTTGACTGAAAACATAGTATCAAGAGTGTATGCATAGAGAGAGAGAGTAAGAAAGAACGAGAAATTTTTTTAGATGTCCATTGTCCTTTATTTATAGAAGTGGGGCCCTTACGACCATAAATAAGATCTTATTGACATGGCTTCACATACTCCATAAGACACTTGAACTCTTAACTCTGATACAAAGTTTGTCATGCCCAATCCTACACCTTGAACATGAAACGATACTTGGAATCATGAGTGGCCCAGGATAACCCTTGGCCCAGCATGAAACAAAAAACTTAAATCGAAAATCAATATGGAAGCTTAGACATGGGCTTCACTTATATAAATAAATAATGAAATAATCTTATGACTAAGAAATAAATTGTATAAAGTCTAGATTCTAACAATTTATTAAGCCTCTTCAAATACTGATTAGTTACTGGGACAAGCCCCAAACTAACTCTAAACAACTAAAAGGGACTAAAATAGAATGAGAACTCTAAATAAGTTACCCTCGAAAGATTAAGAGGTTCACCAATAACTAACTGAAATCTGCTTGTACTTGCTAGCCAAGAAACTATGAGAAATACCTAGATCTACATTATGAAACAATGTTGGCACATAGCCAGTACTTTGAATGTACTGGCATGTAAAGAAGTAAAGTAAAACAGTTTTAATATCTAAGACTAATAATGCTGAAAACTGTGACATGAATTATATAATCATAAATATAGCTGAATAACTGAAAATATGACTGACTAACTTGAAGGGTGAAACTCAAAGTAATATAAGTGAAATCTTCCAACATGTTTATAAAATTAAAAGTGAATGACTAAAGTCTGAACAAAACATAAATATAATGCTCCATTAAAACTCCATTTAAACTGATGGCTTTAACCAATCATACATTATCTTAAAATAAGTAAGTTTTTGTTTTGGGAAATTTCTTTTACCCGACATACACCAAGTGAGCAACATGAAGTCCAATGTATTTTGCCACATTCAGAAGAGTTATCCTATACCTTGTCAGGTTGTAAGATAAAACATAACTTATAGATCCAACTCTTAGTATAAAGGCAAACCTACAATGATAATATAGTGATGGATCTGTGACCTCGGAATCATACCCAACTAGGTGCTAAATAATCTTCCCAACAAATACTTACTGCTCATAATGTAGTCTTAAAATACTTTCTAAAAATTATACTTGACTTAAAATGTCATATCAAAAGTATATATATATATATATATATATATATATATATATATATATATATATATCTATGAGCCTTGGCTCTAATTCTTTTTAACTTTTTGAGATATTATTACACCCCTTTTTTAACAAAAAAGATTCAGATTTTAGGTTTGAAAGGGTTTTTATTATTGAGTGACAAAAGGATAAAAATTATTTTGAAAGGATTCATTTTACAATTAACTTAGAGTATCCACTTGGAATAAATAGGGTGTTCCAAGTCACCTTTACAAATCCTTTTTCAAAATAGTTTGACTCTAAAACTGATTCGCGAATAGAGATTCCGGCTAAAGAATTCTATTGACCTAGGGAAAGGTGTTAGGCATCCCTCGGTCTCGTGGTTCAACCATGTTCATTCTATAGAGTATATCAGCTAGCATGAACACACAAACATGAAAACAAACAATCAAACAAACAAAACCAAAATTAGTGTCCTGTTTAAATTATACAGTCCCAAAAATAAAAAAAATGCGGAAATGTAAACCGACTCTATTCTAAACTAATCCTAAACTAAACTCTACCCGATGTTCCAGGCATTGATCGTGCACCATCTTCAAGTACAACTTTATAAGACCCCATAAAAATTCTAAGCTTAACTCAGTCCTTTAGAGCATGAAAAGAGGTCCCAAATTTGGAAATTTCAGCTAAGTGTTTACACTTAGAATTAGTTTTATCCTTCATAAGTTGGCGATCTTATTTCATGACCCATATAACCTTAAAATGTTGATCCTTAGATTGAATCATGATCAGGTATGTCAATAGGTCACTTCAGGTAATTTTTGGATTTTTCAAACCTCATTTGAATCAAGTTTGGATGACAAAAATAGTGGGTCGATACGATCTCAATGCGCTTCATCGCCCATTGCATCGACAAATATTTTCCCAACCTTGGAGTACAAATTCCAGTGAACCAACATAAACTTAATGTGGAGCGTTAATCATCTCATCGATTCCAATGATATGGCATAATCAATCTGCGCATCACTAGGCACGATTTATGCTCTTTTAATACTAGTACATTCCACATACTGATGCATTCTTTTTCTTTGCGCTATGATGTCTCATATCATAGGTTCGTACGCTCAGGTTCCTGACTACGCATAGGAAAATTCATATTCAGCCAGCAGTGTCAAACTTAGTAGTGACTCCTCATCTATCGAGGATATATTTTTATTTTAATATTTCAGTAGTTGGAGTTAGTTGGGGGCTTGTCCCATCAACTCCATAATTCAGACAATTCAGTTAGAGGATTTTAAGACTAGACTATTTCAGATAGTATTCAGTATTTCAGATATTTTCATCAGATGTTATATTTTTACCAGTATTTCAAATTTAGAACCTTATGGAATTTTAGCCTATTTTCCACATTACTTTCAGTATTATTATTCACTGCTCAAAGAAAGTACCAGTCATGGGTTATCTTGTGGTCCTTCAGGGTCTTAAGCATCATGTAGCATCCGGGGTACCAACCCAGGGCGTTACAAACTTGATATCAGAGCCTAAGGTTAAATAGAGTCCTAGGGAGTCTAAAATCTACGTCTAGTAGAGTCTTGTGCATAAGTTTATAGCACCTCACACTTATGGACAAGAGGCTATGAGGAATTTTTAGGAAAAGTTTCCCTTCTTTCAGTCTTCATATCGTGTGAGTGATCATGAGCTCAAGTTACTCTCTCTATATAATCCTTTTCTTACTTCTATTTACAGAATATGCCTCTCAAAAAGAACAACAGAAGGTAAATAGAAAACCAGCCAGCACCTCCACCCATTCAGGCAGATCCCCTGGACGAGCATGTCTTTCACGCAGAATTCAGAGCATCTTTCACTACTCTAGCTCATTCTATGGTAGCCCATAATGATCTCCTAACTGCCATTCCAGCCAAACCAGTGGCCAATAACGCTGCAACTAGAATACAGGACTTCACCCAAATGAACCCTTCATCTTTTATCGAGTCTAAGTTAGATGAGGACCCATGGGAATTCCTTGATCAGGTGTAGAAAGTAACATATATTATGGGGGGACTTCTAGTGAGAGTGCTAAGTTGGTCGCATATTAGTTGCAGGATGTGGCTCACTTATGGTTTAAGTAGTGAAAGGCAGAAAGGGCCGTAGGTGTAGGGTCCGTAGAATGAGAGAAGTTTGTTGCTACTTTACTAGATAGGTTCTTCCCACTGGAGTTGAGGGGAGTGAAGGTTTTGGAGTTTATTAATTTGAAGAAGGGTAAAATGATAGTAAACAATTATTCTTTTAAGTTTACTCAGTTAGCTAGATACGCTCCTCATGTAGTGGCAGATAGCAGATCTAAGATGAGTAAGTTTATGTCGAGTGTGTCTAATGGTGTGGTCAAGGAGTGTAGGACCACAATACTGATTAAGAAGATTGACATATCTAGGATCATGGTCCATGCTCATTAGATAGAAGAGGCTAAGAATAAGGACAAAAAGAGGGAGAATAAGAGCTAAAACAGGTTGCTTCAACTTCACTCAGCCTAAGTTAGAGGGCGGAAATCATTTTCAGTTCTGCTCAAAATCATCAGTTTCAGCTCTGTCCTCAGCCAATGCTCTAGTGTTAAAATTCAATAACCGGAATAAAGATAGGGAACTAGGTCATAAACCTCAGGGCACTGTTAGCAGTGCCTGAAAAAACCCTCTTTGATGTGGCAGAAATCATCAGGGTATCTGCAGAGCTGGAAGTGATGTGTCTTTCGGATGTGGCAAGCAAGGATATAGGATTAAAGATTGTCCTCAGTGAGCTTCTCAGGGTCAGTATAATCATCCTTTAGCTCAGTCTAGTTGCCCAAATCAGCAGGGTGTCGCTTCTAGTGCCACCAGTGGGCAACGCCAAAACAGACTCTATGTACTTCAGTCCCGATAGGATTAGGAAAGTTCTCTTGATATGGTTACTGGTATGTTACAAGTTTATCATTTGCATATTTATGCTTTGCTAGATCCAGGAGTTTCTTTGTCCTTTGTAACTCCTAATATAGCTATTAACTTTAGAGTTATTCCTAAAATCCTAGAAGATCCCTTGTCAGTCTCTACCCAGTAGGTAAATATATCATATCTTGATGTCATTCTTGACATGGATTGGCTTCATTCATGCTAGCTTTAGTTGACTACAGAAATAGAATTGTCTATTTTCAATTTCTGAATGAACTTGTCCATAAATAGAGGGGTAGTACCTCAGCAATGAGGGGTCATCTTGTTTCTTAGCTTAGGGCAAGAAAAATAATATCTAAGGGATGTGTCTACCATCTTGTTTGAGTTCAAGACTCTAGTTCATATACCCCTAATCTTGAATCGGTGTCAGTAGTATGTAAATTTCCAAATGTGTTTCCCGAAGATCTTCCTGAGGTTCCTTCCGAGAGGGAAATTGACTTTGAAATAGACCTTCGTCCAGATACCCATCCCATATCTATTCCTCTATATAGAATGGCTCCAAAAGAACTTAGAGAATTAAAAGAACAGTTGAAGGATCTCCTAGATAAGGGATTCATCGACCCAGTATATCTCCTTGGGGTGCACTACTTCTATTCAAATGTAAGAAAGATGATTCTCTTAAAATGTGTATAGACTACCATCAGCTTAATAAAGTCACGGTCAAGAACAAGTATCCACTTTCCAGAATCAATGACTTTCTTGATCAACTTCAAGGTGGCAGTTATTTTTCTAAGATAGACCTTAGATCAGGCTATCATCAGCTCAAAGTCAAAGAATATGACATTTTGAAAATAGATTTCAAAACTCGATATGGACATTTCAAATTCTTAGTCATGTCATTTAGTCTTACCAATTCTCTAGTAGCCTTTATGGACTTGATGAACCGCATGTTCAAGTATTACTTGGACATGTTCATTATAGTCTTTATTGATGACATTATTGTCTACTCCCGCAGTGAGAGTGATCATACAGTCCATCTCAAAATAGTATTACAAACTCTCATAGCCCATATGTTGTTCGCCAAATTCAGTAAATGAAAATTTTGGATAAGATCAGTAGCCTTCCTTTGTCATATCATTTCCGATGATGGCATTAGAGTTGGCCCTCAAAAGATTGAAGCAGTGAGAAACTAGTCCAAACCCATCTCTCCATCAGATTTAGGAGTTTCTTGGGTTTGGATGGATATTACCGATAATTTGTGGAAGGTTTTTCGTCTATTGTATACCCCATGTACAGATTGACTCAGAATAAAGTCAAGTCTCAGTGGTCAAATTCATATGAAAATAGTTTTCAAGAATTGAAGACTCAAATCACTATAACCCCAGTCTTGACTTTACCAGTTGGTTCAGATGGATTTTTGGTATATTGTGATGCTTCCAGAGTTGGTTTAGGATGTGTTTTGAAGCAGATAGGTAAGGTCATAGCCTATGCCTTTAGAAAAATTAAGCCCCATGAAAAGAACTACCGTACTCATGATCTTGAGTTAGCAACGGTGGTGTTTTCCTTAAATATTTGGAGGCACTATTTGTATGGGCTGCATGTTGATGTGTTCATAGACCATAAAATCCTTCAGTATGTTTTTTCTTAAAAAGACATAGGAGGTGGTTAAAGTTGTTGAAAGACTATGACATGAGTGTTTTGTATCATCCGGGTAAGGCTAATGCAGTGGATGATGCTCTCAGTATGATTTCTATGGGTAGTATTAATCACATGAAGAATGGTAAAAAGAAGTTATTTCAGGAAGTTCATCAGCTTGCCCGACTAGGTGTTCTCTTAGTCGATTCAGCAGAGGGTAGCATATGGATGCATAATAGTTCAAAATCATCTATGGTTTATAAAGTGAAAGAAAAATAGGATAGAGATCTCAGTTTAGTTAAACTAAAAGCGGCAGTCATAGATCAGAAAGTAAAGGTATTCTCCCAGGGGAAGATGGTCTGTTACGCTGCCAGGGTATACTATGTGTGCCATGTGTGGGTGGCGTGATATAACGGATTTTTGTAGAAGCGCATGGTGCATGCTACTTGATTCACACAGGTGCCACCAAGATGTACTGCAACTTGCTGGAAGTCTATTCGTAGAGTGGGATGAGGAGAGACATTGTAGAGTTTGTAGCTAAGTGCTCGATATGTTAGCAGGTTAAGATCGAGCATCAGAAGCCTAGTAGAGCTAAGCAGGAGTTTAGTATTCCCACTTAGAATTGGGAGGAGGTTAACATAGATTTTGTGATGGGTTTTCCCCATACTCATCGTCAACATGATTTGATTTGGGTCATTAGGGACAGGATGACCAAATTATCTTACTTCTTACCAGTTCATACCTGTTATTTAGTCGAGGATTATGCCAAGCTCTATATCAGAGAGTTGGCCAAATTGCACGAAGTTTTGTTGTCCATCATTTCAGATAGAGGTATATAGTTCACCTATCATTTTTGGAAATTCTTCCAAAAGGTTCTTGGTACCCAAGTTTATCTCAGTACCGCCTTCCACCCTCAGACAGATAGTCAAGCAGAAAGGACCATTTAGACTTTGGAAGATATATTAAGAGCGTATGCCATGGACTTTAAAGGTAGTTGGGATGACCACTTGCACTTGATTTAGTCTGCATATATTAATAGTTATCATTCCAGCATTCAGATGGCTCCGTTTAAGGTACTCTATGGTAGGAGATGTAAATCTCTAATTGGTTGGTTCGAAGTATGTGAGGCCATAGTAGTAGGGACTGATCTAGTGTTTGATGCCTTAGAGAAGGTTCAGTTGATTAGAGGAAGGCTTAAGGCAACTCAGAGCCAACAAAAATGGTATGCAGATATATGAAAAAAGGATCTCGAGTTTGAGATTGGTGATTATGTATATTTGAAAATCTCTTCTTTGAAAAGAGTGAACAGTTTTGGCAAAAAGTGGAAACTTAGTCCCCGATATATTGGTCCTTACCGAATTCTTAGCCATTTCGAAAAGGTAGCTTATGAGCTTGAGTTA
The DNA here is from genome assembly GCA_030864225.1 of Capsicum baccatum var. pendulum. NCBI lineage: Eukaryota > Viridiplantae > Streptophyta > Magnoliopsida > Solanales > Solanaceae > Capsicum > Capsicum baccatum. Next base: position 37,283,050 of record CM061556.1, read on the forward strand.
CCTTATGATTTAGCTTCAGTGCATCCAGTGTTTCATGTCTCCTTGCTAAAGAAATGCATAGGTGACCCAGCAGTTGTAGTCCCTATAGAGGGTATAGATATTCAGAACAGCCTCTCTTATGAAGAGATCCCTGTTGAAATTCTTGATCATCAGGTTCACAGTCTGAGGAACAAAGAAGTTCCTATAGTCAAAGTTCTTTGGAAAAATCAGTCCGTGGAGGGAGATCCTTGGGAAGTTGAAGCAGATATGCATAACAAGTATCCTCACCCCTTCTCCGCAAACTTAGAATCAGCTCAAGGTAACAACTTTTCCTTGAATTTACTCAGTTCCATGCTTAGATTACCTTTACAACTCTGTATCGGTTCAGTTGTATAGCATTCTTATATCATCCATACCTTCATGAAATAGCTCAGTTATGTGCCATGCCTTCAGAATTTCATTCATGCTTCATATATGCATGTTCAGTGTGAAAACTCAGTACATCAGTAGTTTCAGTCATAAAATCATGCCTCAGTTGTGCATGTCCAGTATTATAAATTTCGTCTATCAGTATTCTCAGCTGAGTTAGTCTCATTCGAGGATGAATGTTCCCAATGGGGAGATATTGTAAGACCCCACAAAATTTCAAAGCTTAACTCAGTCCTTTAGAGCATGAAAAGAAATCCCAAACATAGAAATTTCAGCTAAGTGTTTACACTTAGAATTAATTTTAGCCTTCATAAGTTGAAAATCTTATTTCATGACCCATATGACCTTAAAATATTGATCCTTGGATTGAATCATGATCAGGTATGTCAATAGGTCACTTCAGGTGATTTTTGAATTTTTCGAACCTAATTTGACTCAAGTTTGGATGACCAAAATAGTCGGTCGACGAGATCTCAATGTGTCGCGTCGCCCATCGCGTCGACAAATATATTCCTAGATGCAGAGTGCAGATTCCAGTGAACCAACATGAACTTGATGCGGTGAGTTGGTCATCGTATCGATGCCATCAACGCAGTTTGTTGATCCACGTGTCACTGGGCATAATTTTTGCTCTTTTAATTTCGCGTCCAGAGGGTAAATGGGTCCTTTTTTCACCTTATATTAGCCTCCAAAACATGAGATTAAGACTCCCTAAACGTAAAATCCCTCATTCTTTCTTAAAGTTTCTCAAGAACAAACCCTAGGGGATCTAATTTCAAATTCAAGCTTCAAGAACAAACCATCAATCCTTACGAATTCTACTACCAAGGTATGTTAAGTGTTCATCTATGTGTTCCTTTTACTCATAGAGTCCAAGAATCTCTTTCTAAAAACTACAAGCTTAATGAGTCATGATTTACATACTTAAATTGGATTGTATTCATGTTTATGGCATTATTTGAGTTTTCAATCCATGATTAATTGCAAGTTTCATAAAATTGAAATAGTATGTTTATCAAGTTGTGAAATTCCTAAGTTATAATCCTTGAATTAGCAAGTTCGGGGTTTTAGTTACAATGTTTATGTGTTACCCATGGTTATATGCATAAATTTATACTCCCCAAGTGTTTGACCGAATATCCATACAAAGTAAATGGTGAAATCATGGCATGCTAGTATATGCATAAGTTTATGCCTTAACAAGTGTTTGATAGAATATCTCTATGAATGAATTATGGACAAGTGAACATTTTTATGTTTTCATGATCATGTTATACTCTACTTTTCATGCTATCGAGTCCTAGGGTATTAATTACTCGAAAATCTAGTTGTTGACCTAGATCTATAGTATTTATAGGATAGTCTTAGAAATATCACAACTAGTAGTACTCAGCTAGTACAGAACTCAGTATATTCAATCAGACATTAGAACTAAGCAAACTCAGTCCAGTTTAGTCAGCTCGATCAATAACAGTTTAGTCCAACCTAGTATAGTTTAGAAATCTATTCAATGCCTATTCAGTTGGGAGTAGGATTCAGTACCAAGTGAACCCAGGGATGGGGACTCACCTGCTAGTAGAGGGTGTAATCCTTAGAAGAAATCCTTGTATTCCAGAACTACGCAGCCAGCGTAGGTTGGGACATCAACCTACCATATTGAGGTTTGATGACGTTTTTTACCTGCCAAATTGAGGGTACCACCGTTCTCATTCAAGAGAACTTGCCAGATTAAGGGTGATTCTTCAGCTTGTCATTACCCGTGGCATGGTACTGACACCCTTCCAACTGGGGTTACAAGTTGAACCCTAATCAGTTCAGAGAGGGGTATGTCAGTTAGATGATTACTTCCCACAGTTTAAGCTTCAGTCTCATTATAGAACTCAGCTCAGATCTATAGAATTGGGACTGTCAGATGCAGTCACTTAGTTATCAGTAATTTAGTTATCATTAACTTTAGATACTAGTTGATCAGTTACCGGAACTCAGTATTTAGCTTCAGTAAAAACTCAGATACAGAATACATGTATATACACAATATTTCATGGTCAGTATTTACAGCAGTTTCAATTATCTATGTGTTCTTATATCCAGTTACTTTATATTATTAAGCCAGTTACTGTTCATGCATATGAACCCTTGCATTCAGCCTTACCTCATCTAGCATACCCGTATATTCGACGTACTGACGCATACTTTCTCTTTTCTCTATGATGTCTTATATCATAGGTTCAGACGCTCAGGTTCCTGACCAAGGATAGACAGATTCAGATTCATCCAACAGTGTCAGACTTAGTAGTGAGTCCTCATCTATCTAGGATATATTTTTATTTCAGTATTTTAGTAGTTGGAGTTAGTTGGGGGCTTGTCCCATCAACTCCACAATTCAGACAGTTTAGTTAGAGGCTTTTTAGACTAGACTACTTCAGACAGTATTCAGTATTTTAGATGTTTTCATCAGATGTTATATTTTTACCAGTATTTCAGATTTTGAACCTTATGGTATTTCAGCCTATTTTCTGCATTACTTTTAGTATTATTTTTCAATTCTCACAGAAGGTACTAGTCATGGGTTATTTTATGGTACATCGGGGTCATAAGCACCATGTAGCATCCAGGGTACAGACCCAGGGTGTTACAAACTTTCTCGAGGCATTTCTCAAAAAAGCAACACAGATACCTTAGGGCATTCCCCAGCTAAATGAGTACAATTGAGTCAAATGAGATAAAACAAAACCATTCAACACATATTTCAAATATTTCATCAATCCACAAGTTCTAAATTTGCCTGCCCGAGCCTACCATTTGCCTACCTGGCTCGACCTATCACATGATACTATCGATGAATCAAAAACACCACAGTATTCTCTTTATCAACTATCAATTCCCACCCTAAGTATTGATTTTAATGCTTGATTAGGATAGATATCATGTCATCAAACAATACATAATCACGCAAATCTAACCATGAATCAAAACCAACAACTATTCGCACCATCAAATGCACGAAAATCAATTGTATGATGAAATTATGAGATGATGAGATAGAATTGGACCTCAATTGTTGATTTCAATATATAGAAGATAGAACTGCACTCATAAAACCTTGATTATAACCTCGACAGCAAACAAAATCTACCTTGGTATCAAAAAATTGAGACCCAAAACTAATCATAATGAGCTGATCGAAATAAAGAAACCTAAATCCCCAAACTAGTATTAAGACCGATGAATCAACACTGAAAACTCAATAAACAAACCAAACCCGTACTCAAAACTATCGCATAATTGATTCAAAAGAGGACCGATTTTATTGAGGATTTCACTACTGGTTCACATTTTTTGGCAACGGTATAATAAAGGGTGACTGGCAGAGTTTTCCCGGTGGCAATTCTGGTGAGGGTTTCTCCAGAAAACACCACCCTTGATATTTTCCTCACTCCTTCAAGCTTTCTATTGATCTTCTCTATTTTTTTGTCTATTATCCCTCAATTCCCTTTTCCTGACACTCAATTTTTACTCTATTTCTCTCTCCAGTGTGTATATATGTGCGTTCTCACTATTTATGTGTATTCCATGGTGTGTAAGGTTGTGTGCATTATTATGTAGAAGAGCGTGGTAGTGAGGTCTGTGTGAGAATTTTGTGTGTGTATGTGGTGGTTTTCTTGTTAGTGAATTTTTTGTGTAATAGAAAAAAATGGGGTTCTTTATATATATCAGAGTTGTGTGTATATATCCTCCAAAAATAGAAATAGTGAGTGTATATATGTATGGTTGAGAGGACGGTGGGTGGGTGTTGTGGGAATTCCCGTGGTGTCCTTCTTTTTTGTTATGGAAAAGGAATAAAAAATGTGAGTGGGCATGGGGTAGGGGTAGGGGGCACGTGGAAGGGGTAGGGGTGGTGAGGTGTCTGCTTTTAATTGGAGAGGTTGTTATTTGTTGAGAATTTTATTATTTTTTGTCCTTTTGTGAAGAGATTATCACATGGGTGAAATTTTACAGTAAAGTGGGGGTAAATGGCTAAAAACACACTCTCGGGAAGGACAAAATTACGTGTCTACATCATGCCCCTCTTTGGATATAAACATAAAGTGTTTTCAAGTAAAGAAGTAGACAAAGAGATAGAATTTTGACCCGACCATTATTCAAAGGAAGAAACAACAGGAAAAAGGACAACCGAGTTGGAGAGTCGAGTGAGATCCTATCGAGGTTCCAGTCTGCGGCTCTGTCGTTACATCAAAAATACTAATTACAAGTTAAAAACATAAATAAAATTACAAAAGTCCTATCTATGAAGCTTTCATTGACTCTTTACTTGCTATTTATCACCCTATTCTTCAGGCCGGCTCCTGACTTTCAATTTCTTTACCCCATTCTCCAGGCGGGCTCTTGACTTGCAATTTCTTTAACTTGTTGCTTGGTTTTCAATTTATTCACCCTGTTCTTCAGGCGGGCTCCTGACTTGCTATTTTTTGATCTGTCTACTTTCAAATTCTTCACCTTATTGTTTGACTTTCAAGTTCTTCACCTTGTTGCTTGACTTTCAACTTCTTCACCTTGTTGCTTGACTTTCAATTTATTCGCCCTATTCTTCGGGTGGGCTCCTAAAATCACATCAAAACTAGAAAGAAAATTATCCCAAACAAATGTTATTATAAAGAGAGATTCCATTTACCAGAAAATTAAAGTTCCAAAAATAGGAATTAAATTTTTTCCCCAGTTTATCATCAGGGAACTTTTGTGGCAGTCACATCATAAATACTTGAAAAACCCAAACAAAGAAATGCACCTTCTATGGGTTAATTGGAATGATTCAAATAGAAAGAGCATTTTCTAGGGGTCAAAGAGAATGTCTTGACTAGAAAGTACATTTTCTAGGAATCAAAGGGAAAGACTCAACTAGGAAGTACATCTTCTAGGAATCAAGGGAAATGACTCGACTCGAAAGTACATCTTCTAGGAATCAAGGGGACTAACTCGACCAAAAAGTATATCTTCTAGAAATAAAGGGGACTGACTCGACTAGGAAGTACATCTTCTAGGATTCAAGAGGAATGACTCAACGAGGAAGCACATCTTCTAAGAATCAAGGGGAATGACTCGACCAGGAAGCACATCTTTTAGGAATCAAGGGGAATGACTAGACCAGGAATTACATCTTCTAGGAATCAAGGGGACTGACTCGAACAGGAAGTACATCTTCTAGGGATCAAGGGGATTGACTCAACTAAGAAGGAAATCTTCTAGGAATCAAGGGGAATGACTCGAATAGGAACTACATCTTCTAGGAATCAAGGGGACTGACTCAACCAGAAAGTACATCTTCTAGGTATCAAGGGGAATGACTTGACCAGGAAGCACATCTTTTAGGAATCAAGAGGAATGACTAGACCAGGAAGTACATCTTCTAGGAATCAAAGGGACTGACTCGAACAGGAAGTACATCTTCTAGGGATCAAGGGGACTGACTCGACTAAGAAGGAAATCTTCTAGGAATCAAGGGGAATGACTCGAATACGAACTACATCTTCTAGGAATAAAGGGGACTGACTCAACTAGAAAGTACATCTTCTAGGTATCAAGGGGAATAACTTGACCAGGAAGTACATATTTTAGGAATCAAGGGGAATAACTCAACTAAGAAGTACATCTTCTAGGAATCAAAGGGACTGACTCAACCAGAAAGTACATCTTCTAGGAATAAAGGGGACTTACTCGACTAGGAAGTACATCTTCTAGTAATCAGGGGGAATGGCTCGACCAGGAAGTACTTCTTCTAGGAATCAAGGGGAATGACTCGACCAAGAAGCACATCTTTTAGGAATCAAGGGGAATGACTAGACCAGGAAGTACATCTTTTAGGAATCAAGAGGCACTGACTCAACTAGGAAGTACATCTTCTAGGAATCAAGGGGGATTGACTCGGCCATGAAGTACATCTTCTAGGAATCAAGAGGGACTGACTTGACTAGGAAGTGTATCTTCTAGGAATTAAGGGGACTAACTCAATTGGGAAGTACATCTTCTACGAATCAAGATGAATGACTCAACTAGGAAGTACATCTTCTAGGAGTGAAGTTTCAATTTAATAAGTGTATCACCTAGCAATAGAAAACCAAAATACTTGGACAAGGAAGTGTGTCTCCAAGGGATATAGGATGATGAATTTTACCATGATTTGATTATCAAACCTGTGCAACAACATTGCTTCCTATATTTGTAGAAATGAGACATTGCACACCTTGATATTTATGCTTGAAATTCCTTGATTTGAAGGTAACATACTTCCTGTTTCATCGAAGAAAACATATGAGTTTAAACATGGTGGCTGATTTGTGGCCTTGGGTTTTGAGGCAATTTATCTTGCTCTCATCACATCTAAATCTTGCTTCCAATCATTATAATTTTTCATTGCCTTGTTTCACTACTGATCCTAACTCAGAATATTAAGAATGACTCTGAAACAAACATAGTATCTCTATTTTCCAGGCTTCTCAGATAAACCCTTTGAACCTTGGTATTTTCATGAGTTCCCAAATTTGTCTATTGATGAAACTTTCTGCATGCCTTATTTTGGCTCACTATCATGTTTCTTTCATGTGTTGGCTTTTTGTCTTGCTTTATGTAATTAAAGAAGCTGGTAGCCAGTTTTGAAATCTTTTCTCACTTATTATGAAATGGACTTGATTCAAATACATGAGAAAAATGATAACAATTGAATGACTGACTCAAGAAAATAGAAATAAAAACATAAAGAAGAAAGAAAATACAATGAATATCCCACCAAAATAGAGAAAAAAAATTATCTGAAAATGACAGTCAACCCTAATGATTTTGATAGCCTGTTGGATTAAGTTATCTGATCTCCCATCTAAAATTTCTACAAATTGTTCTTGAGTTAATGGCCCTAAAACTGAGTTACTTCCTAGGACTAATTGCATTCGGAGACCTCATTCGGCTAGTGACACCTTGGAGGGTTTTCGCCAACAAGCCTCTCTCATTTTCTTTTTCTCACGACACCATTACCTTAGGGTATTCGAGAGGGTTTTTCACTAATGAGACTCTCTTATTTTTATTTCTCTTAACTCACAGTCATCTCACGGTACCTGTGAGAGTTTTCACTGATAAGACTCTCTCATTTTTATCTCTCTTAACTTACCATCATCTTATGATGCCCCTGAGTGTTTTCAAAATAAGACTCCCTCATTTTTATTTCTATCTTGATTCTACTGAGGAGGACAAGTAGTTCCCAAAATGCGTTATAATATGCATTGCATTCTTAGCCTTAATATTCTCAAAAATTAATCTGAAGGTCTTTAGTTGTAACTTGTCTTTTGGATAAGGTTAGAAAGAAAGGATGACATGAGTCTCAAATGACACTTGAAGTGGGGTAGGACTTACAACTTTTGGAATCGACTCAAACAATGAGGATTAACTCATGCCCCAGTTTCTTTTGGCTAGGTGATTCTAAATTATTTATTTGGTTAGACCAAGCCCTGAGTAGGATAGCCTACGTATCTCACTCCGGAGAGAGGAGAATGAGGTCACACATAGTTTTGATGACTTGTTCTTTTGCTTGATTTTGATTTATTTTCTTCTCTTTTTCTTTTTATTGACTCTTTTCTCTTTGAAACTTTTTCTGACTCTATTTTTCTTGACACTTATCTCTTTTCTTCCTTTTTGACATATTTTTCCCTCTTTTTTATTTATTTTTGAAACTTTTCTTACTCTATTATTTTTCTTGACACTTTTTTTAGTTTTGCTAACTCTATCTTAATTCCAAAAATGGGGTATGAAAAAAAAAAGACTAAAGCTCAAATAGGGTAAACAAAGGATGACATAATGTTTGGATAGCAGAATGAAATGCCTTCGTCATATCAATCCTTGAAAAATGTAAGTACATATCATGCAATATGAAATGAAAAATAAAGATCATTTGTGACACTTTAACAATACTAATTTAACTGAGCATTTGTAACACTTCTTCTTCCACACTTGTAAACATACAACTCCCCCTTTGTTGTACATCCCTACATCGAATTATCCATTCTTTTGTGGAGCTGATTTTCTTTCTATTCCTCTTGATATTGGATCACACATCCATGGTTTGACCTAATTGAGACATGCCTTTCAATTGATGACCAAGTTATTCTTGTGATTCTCAAAATAATTGCCTTAATTTTGAAAAAAGGATTCAACATGGTCTCAAAATTCCTCAACACTATCTATTTTCAAAGATGCTCACTTTTTATAACTTTAACCCTCTGATTCAATGCTTCATGATTAAATTGAATTTTAAGATCTGGCTAAAAATTCCGCAAGTATGTCATAACACTAGAACCAACATAAAATGTATTGTGTAAAGAAAACAAACAAACAATTTAAAATAAGACAAAACAACAAGGGACACCACATCTAATTGAAAGGAAAACTAGAAGGGTTAAAACAAAGATGACAGAGAAACAAAAAAAGATAAATTTTGAACTACAACCCTGAAATAATTTTAAAAATGGAAAGGAAAACAAAACAAACTACCAATAAAATCCTTCCAAATAAGGAGATGAGTGACTTCCCAATTGCTAATCTTGACATCTTAGCCACTAATTTGCACATCATCATGACTAGAGCTTACACCACTGTCTCTTCAACAAATAAGTTCTGGATCTCTGTGCTTAACTCATTTTTTTCCACATAGTATGCATTACCGTGTGTGAGTGAAGGATTTTGTGTGACCTTCGTGGTGTCAATGTTTTGTGCTATGATCAAATTTTTTGAATCATCCTTTCTATTTCTCTTTTCAAAGAACTACAACCTTCAACACTATGACCCTAAACATTAGAATGATATGCACATCATACATGAGGATTAAAATTTCTTAAAAGTGGATCAGGAGTACACTTGTTTGGTGGATATCCAAAGAGGGAGCCTTAGTAGAAGGTTGAGCAATAAAAGCACAAACAGTATGTGGTATTGTGAATATGGTAGGCTTATCTTGAGGAGCTAAATAAAGAATGGTGGAAGTATTAGGGGGCATTTGACATAGAATGGATTCTGAGGCATGCTGTAGTGAATCAACAACAGTAGGAAACTAACTTTGCAATTGTGATAGAAGATTCAAGGTATTTGTAGGATCAATAGTGGGGAATGGAGGACGTGGCAGCCCACTAGCCCAATCTTCATACATTTCCATCCTTTGTTGCCTTAGTTTCACAATCTCTTGCTTTAAACTCTTATTTTCATGACTCTTTGTTTTATTCATGATGTCACTCTCTATATCCATGTTGGACATAGCTAACCCTTCCGTGGATTTGGTGTGATATGGAGGACCAGCTACAATACCAAAAACCACCACCTTAAACTTACTAAACAAAATATAACAAATGTGTTAAAGTTTAACACTTATTCAAAACCTCTTTTTCCTTTTTTATTTGAAAAACTCACCGAACCTAAGAAGGGAGCCTACGTATATCACTCTCGAAAGAGGAGAATCAGGTGTGCGTAGTTCATCAAGTTTGGCCAAAAAAGGGCCCATCAACACTATTTCTTTTTCTTCTTTTTTTAAAAAACTTTGAGAAGAAAAGAAAATAACAAATTGTCAAAAGAATTGACGAAAATCTTTTTTGAATTTCCAATTTTAAACTCCCTATACAAAATAAAACCTATGATTACCAAAGAAAGATCCTTTTGGGTTTTTCGATTTTGAATTTCATATGACAATGAAACTAAAACTATTAAAGAAAAATCTTTTTGTACTTTTCCTTTAAAGATATATATATGAAACACCTCCTCTAAATGAAGAGTGAAGGATTACAGTCACAACCTTTATGACCTTCATAAGTTGGCGATCCTATTCTACAACCCTTATGACCTTAAAATGTCGATCCTTAGATTGAATCATGATCAGGTGTGTCAATAGGTCACTTCAGGTGAGTTTTAGATTTTTTAGACCTAATTTGAATCATATTTAAGTGACCAAAATAGAGGGCTGATGCGATCTCGATGCGTTGCGTCGCCCATCGCATCGTCAGATAATTTTTCCTCAACTTTCAGTGCAATTCTAGTGAACTAATCCAAACTCGACATGTTGCATTGGTAATCGTGTTGATGCCATCGACGCATCATGCCAATCTGCGTATCACTAGAAAAGTTTTCAATCATTAAAAACCTACTTACATAGGGGTAATTAGGTCATTTTCCACCCATATTCAGCCCTAAAAACATGAGATTAAATCATTCCTAGGGAGAAACACTCACTTTTTCTCAAATCTCTCTCAAGAATAAACCCTAGGGCTTTTGATTTCAAATTCAACTTTAAGAACACACCATCAATCTTTACAAATTCAACCAACAAGGTATGATAGGTGTTCATCCAAGGGTTTCCTTCCACCCTTGGGGTTCAAGAACCCTTTTCAAATTACAAGTTGGTTTTTTTTCATGAAATTTATGCTGAATGTGATTATGTTCATGATTATGATGTAGTTCGATTTATAATCCCTGATTAATTGCAAGTTTCTTGAGAATCAAATAGCATGCGTGTGTGTTGTTATATGGTTTCGTGTTAAAGGTCCTTGAATCTGTGAGTTTAGGATTTTGATTCATGATGCTTACATATTGTAGAATTTCCAGTGTATAAAGTATGCTCCCCAAGTGTTTGATGAATTGTTCATATGAGTTGAGTAATGAAATCATATCATGCTAGAATGTATACAAGTTCATGCCATGCAAGTGTTTACTAAAATGCCTCAATGAATAAATTAAGACAATATGTCTAGCTACCATGTTTTCAAGATTGTACTATATTTTACAATTTACGCAATCGAGTCCTAGGGGTATCTAATACTCAAAAATCTAGCTGTTTACCTAGATTTACAGTAGTTTCAGAATAGTTTTAGTGATGTCACATATGGAAACACTCAGTCAGATAATAGAACTCAGTGTATTTAGTTAGTTAGCAGAATTCAGCATACTCAGTCAGTTAATAGAACTCAGTGAACTTAGTTTAGTTTAGTTAGATAGCATGATTAGTTCATTCAAGCCTAGTACAGTCTAGAAACCAGTTTAGTAACTTTTCAGTCGGGAGTAGGAATTAGCACCGAGTGAATCTAGGGATGGGGGTATTCCTATTAGAAAAGGGTTTGACTCTTCGTAGTAATCCTTGCATTACAGAACTATGTAGCCAGCGTAGGTTGAGATATCTTCCTGCTAGTCTAGGGTTGATGCATCTCGTACAAGTTTTCCTGCCATCAAGGGTTGACGAAAGAGCTTCCTTCCAGAGAGGGTTAACTCATAGCCATTATTAATATCCCTCGGTAAGGAGCTAACACCCTTCCAACTTGGGTCACAGGTTGGACCCCAACTCAGTTTATAATTGGGGTATATCTGTTAGATGAACACTCCCATAATTTCATTTTTAGTTTCAAACTCAATATAAATTCTCAGTTCATATTCAGAATCAGGACTGTCAAATACAGTCACCTAGATCAGTACCAAACTCAATTCAGTTCTACCAAATCAGGACTATCAGAAATAGTCACTCAGTGAACAGCAATTCAGTATCATTAAATTCAGATGTTAGTTATTCAGTTATCAGAATTCAGTAGCTAGTGTAACATGATCTCAGTTACAGCATGCGTAATCAATATTTATAGTAGTTTCAGATATACATGTATTATCAATCAGTTTTATCCATGTTACTCAGTCAGTTATTGCTCATGCATATGAAACCATGCATATCATCCTACCTCACTTAGCATACTAGTACATTAATATTACTGATGTATACCTTTTTTGCTCTATGTGTCTTATATCATAGGTTCAGACGTACGGGCTCCTAACCACACTTAGTAGCCCAACTTATCAGCAGCCGACTAACTGGTAAGTCTACAAAGTTTGAGTACTGAGTTATTATTTGAGCATTTTCATTATACTTTTAGTATTCGAAGTTAGTTGGGGACTTATCCCATCAAATTCACCTTCAGACAGTTAGAGGCTTTCAAACTAGAGAATTTAGAGACATACGTCCAGTTTTCAGTATTGCCTTATAGTATTCAGTATTTTGATTTTAGTTTTGAACCTTATGGCAATTTCCACCTAATTTTTCTATTATACAGTATTATTGTTCAGTGATTGCAGCGCGTACCATTCATGGGTTAGCTTGTGATCCTTCGAGATTATGAGCACCGTGTGGCATCCGGGGTGCAGACTAAGTGCATTACAAACTTGGTATCAGAGATAAAGTTCAATAGAGTCCTAGGAAGTCTGAAAGCAGCACCTAGTAAAGTCTTGTGCATGGGTGTATAGAGCTCCACACTTATGGACAAGAGTCTACGAGGTATTTTAGGAAAATTTTCCCTTCATATCGTGCGAGTGAGCATGAGCTTAATTTACACTTTCAGTCTTATACTTTTCTTACTTCCATTTACAGAATATGCCTCTAAAAAGAACAACAAAAGGAGAACAGGAAATTAGCCAGCACCTCCGCCCATCCAGCCAAATCCTCTGGACGAACATGTTTCTTATGCAGAATTCAGAGCCGCTTTTACCACTCTATCTCATTCTATGGCATCCCATAATAAATTCCCAGCTGCCATTTTGGCTAACCCAGTGGCCAATACTACTGCAGCTAGAATTCAAGATTTCAGCCAATTGAACCCTTCAATCTTTATCGGGTCTAAGTCAGAGAAGGACCCACAGAAATTCTTTGATCAGGTGCAGAAAGTCACAAATATTATGGGGGTGACTATGAGAGAGAGTGTCGAGTTAACCACATATTATTTGTAGGATGTGTTTCACTCATGGTTCAAGTAGTGGAAGGCAGAGAGGGCCACAGATGCAGGGCCTGTATAATAGGAGGAGTTTGCCACTGCTTTTCTGGATAGGTTCTTCCTACTAGAGTTGAGCGAAGAAAAAGTTTTGAAGTTCCTTAATCTAAAGCAGGGCAGCATGACAGTGAAACATTATTCTCTCAAGTCTACTCAATTAGCCAGATACACCCCTCATATGGTAGCAGATAGCAGATCTAAGATAAGTAAGTTTGTATCTGGTGTGTCTAATAGTGTGGTCAAGGAGTATAGTACTACAATTCTTATTAAAGAGATGGACATATCCAGGCTCATGGTCCATGCTCAATAGATAGAGGAGGCTAAGAATAAAGAGAAAGAGAGGGAGAACAAGAAAGATAGGATAGATAGCTTTAACTTCACTCAACCGAAGTCGGAGGGTAGAAATCGTTCTCAGTTCTGCTCAAAATCTTCAATTCTAGATCCGTCCTCATCCAGTGCTCCAGTGCTGAAATTCAAAGATGGCAATAAAGATAGGTCACCAGGCCCAAAACCTCAGGGTAGTGTTAGCAGTGCTCGAACGAATCCCCTTTTCCAAAAGTATGGTAGAAACCACCAGGGTGTCTACAAGGCTGGCAGTGATGTATGTTTTGGATGTGGTAAGCCAGGCTACAGGGTTAGAGAGTGTTGTCAAGTGGATTCACGGAGTCAGCATAATCATCTTTTAGCTGAGTACGGTCTCTCAAATCAATAGGGTGCCGCTTCCAGTGCCACCAATGAGAAACTCCTAAATAGGTTTTATGCACTTCAGTCCCGACAGGATCAGGAAAGTTCTCCTGATGTGGTCACTGTTAAATTACAAGGTTATCATTTGCACGTGTATACATCTAGGAGCTTATTTGTTCTTTGTAACTCCTTATATAGCTATTGACTTCAGAGTCAGTCCCAAAATACTTATAGATCCCTTCTCAGTCTCTACCACAATGGGTAAATCTATCATAGTCCAACAGGTATACTGGAACTGTCTGGTTATGTTATCTCAAAAAGCCACTTCAGCAGACTAAGTAGAATTAGAGATGATCAATTTTGATACCATTCTTAGAATGGATTGGCTTCATTCAGGCTATGCTTCAGTTGACTGCAGAAATAGAGTCATCTATTTTCAGTTCCTGAATGAACCTGTCCTTAAGTAGAGTGGTAGTACTTCAACACTTAAGGGTAAGCTAGTTTCCTACCTTAGGGGAAAATGATATCTAAGGGGTGTGTTTATCATCTTATTCTAGTTAAAGACTCTAGTTCAGAGACCCCTAATCTTGAGTCAGTCCTAGTAGCATTTGAATTTCCAGATGAATTTCCTAAAGATCTTCCAGGAGTCCCTCCTGAGTAGGAAATTGACTTTGAAATAGACCTTTTTCTAGATACTCAGCCTATCTCTATCCCGCCATACAGAATGGCCCCAGCAGAACTCAAAGAGTTAAAATAACTATTGAAGGATCTCCTAGATAAGGGATTTATCAGACACAGCATATCCCCTTGGGGTACACCAGTTCTATCCGTGCATAAGAAAGACAGTTTTCTTAGAATATGTATATACTACCATCAGCTAAATAAAGTCATAGTCAAGAACAAGTATCCACTTCCCAGAATTGATGACTTGTTTGACAAAATTTAGGGTGCCAGTTACTTTTCTAAGATAGACGTCAGGTTAGGTTATCACCAGCTCAGATTCAGAGAATATGACATTCTTAAAATAGCTTTCAGAACTCGGTATGGTTACTTCAAATTCTTAGTCATGTAATTTGGTCTTACCAATGCTCCAGCAGCCTTCATGGACTTGATAAACCGCGTGTTCAAGCAGTACTTAGACATGTTCATCATAGTCTTCATTGATGACATTCTAGTCTACTCTCATAGAAAATATGATCATGCAGACCATCTAAGAATAGTATTACAAACTCTTAGAACACATCAGTTGTTCCCCAAGTTCAGTAAATGCAAATTTTTGCTAAGGTCAGTAGCTTTTCTTGGTCAAATAATTTTTGATGATGGTATTAGAGTTGATCCTCAAAAGACCAAAGCAGTGAGAAACTGGACCAGGCTCATCTCTCCATCAAATATCAGGAGTTTCTTGGGTTTGGCTGGCTATTACCGATGGTTTGTTAAAGGATTTTCATCTATTGCATCCCTTATTTCTAGATTGACTCAAAAGAAAGTCAAATTCCAGTGGTCAGATTCCTATGAAAAGAGTTTTAGGTGTTAAAG
Source organism: Capsicum baccatum var. pendulum (assembly GCA_030864225.1). Lineage (NCBI taxonomy): Eukaryota > Viridiplantae > Streptophyta > Magnoliopsida > Solanales > Solanaceae > Capsicum > Capsicum baccatum. The sequence continues at coordinate 37,298,496 of CM061556.1, forward strand.
ACTCGACTCACTACAACTAGTGTTGACTTTACCGGATGGTTCTGATGGGTTCATGGTATATCATGATGCTTCCAAAGTTGGTTTCAAGTATGTTTTAAGGCAAAGAGGTAAGGTCATAGCCTATGCCTTTAGACAGCTTAAGCCCCATGAAAAAAATTACCCCACTCATGATCTTGAGTTAGCAGCTGTTGTATTTGCCTGAAAAGATTTAGAGGCATTATTTGTATGGGCTATATGTAGATGTGTTCACAGACCATAAAAGTCTGTAGTATGTGTTTTCTCAAAAAGATCTGAACTTATGTTAGAGAAGGTGGTTAGAGTTATTAAAAGACTATGACATGAGTGTTTTGTATCCTCCAGGCAAGGCCAATGTAGTGATTGATGCTCTCAGAGGATGTCTATGGGTAGTCTTTCTCACGTGGAGGATGGTAAGAAGAAGTCAGTTCAGGAAGTTCATCAACTTACCTAACTAGGTGTCCGCTTAGTTGATTTAGTAGAAGATAGTGTGTGGGTGCAGAATAGTTCAGAATCATCTCTAGTTTTCAAAGTGAAGGAAAAGCAGGATAAAGATCCCAGTCTAGTCAAGTTGAAAGAGTTAGTCAGAGATAAAAAAAATTGGAGTTTTTCTCCCAAGGAGGAGATGGTGTGTTGTATTTCCAGGGTTGGCTATACTTGCCAGGTGTAGATGACTTGAGGCAACGAATCCTTGCAGAAGCGCATCGTGCGCGTTATTCTATTCATCTAGGGGCCACTAAGATGTACCATGATTTGCGAAAGGTATATTGGTGGAGTGGGATGAAGAGAGACATTGCAGAGTTTTTGGCTAAGTGCTCTATATGTCATCATGTTAAGATCGAGCACCAGAAACTTAGTGGTTCCATGCAGGAGTTTAGTATTCCCATGTGGATGTGGGAGAAAGTGAACATGGACTTTGTAATGGGTTTGCCTCGTACTCATCACCAACATGATTCGATTTGGGTCATTATAAATAGGATGACCAAATCAGCTCACATCATACCAGTTCATACCTCATATACAGCCAAGGACTACGCCAAACTCTATATCAAAGAGTTGGTCAGATTGCACGGAGTCCCAGTATCCATTATCTCAGGTAGAGGTACCTAGTGCACCTTTTATTTTTGGAAAGCCTTCCAAAAGGGCTTGGTACCCACATTCACCTCAGCACAACCTTTTACCCTTATTAAGATGGCTAAGCGGAAAGGACCATTCAAACTTTAGAATATATGTTAACGGCGTGTGTCATTGACTTTAAGGGTAGTTGGGATGATCACTTTCCCTTGATTGAGTTCGCATATAATAATAGTTATCATTCCATCATTCAGATGGCACCATTTGAGGTGTTCTATCGGAGGAGATATAGATCTCCCATAGGTTGGTTTGAAGTGGGTGAGGCCACAGTGGTAGGTCTTGACTTGGTATTTGATGCCTTAGAAAAAGTTCAGTTGATCAAGGAAAGGCTCAAGACAGCTCAGAGCCGATAGAAATCATATGCAGATATATGAAGAAAGGATATCGAGTTTGAGATTGGTGACTATATGTATTTAAAAATCTCCCATATGAGAGGAGTTAAGAGGTTTGCCAAGAAGGGGAAACTCAGTCCCCAATAGTCGGTCCTTACCGAATTCTTAGTTGTTTCTAAAAGGTAGCTTACGAGCTTGAGTTTCCCTCACACTTAGCTTCAGTATATCCAGTATTCCATGTATCCTTGCTAAAGAAGTGCATAGGTGACCCAGAAGTTGTAGTCCCCCAGATAGAGGGCGTTAATGTCCAGAAAAGCCTCTCTTATAAGGAAATCCCAGTTGAAATTCTCAATTTTTAGGATCGCAGACTAAGGAACAAAGAGGTTCCCCATAGTCAAAGTTCTTTGGTGGAATTAGTCCGTTGAGGGAGTTACTTGGGAAGCAGAAGTAGATATACGGACCAAGTATCATCACCTCTTCTGTGGAAACTCAGACTCAGCTCAAGGTAACAGTTCTCCTTGAATTTACTAAGTTCCATGATCATATTACCTTTACAACTCTGTATTGGTTCAGTTGCATAGCATTCTCATATCACGCATACCTTCATGAAATAGCTCAGTCATGTGTCATGTTTTCAGTGCTCAGTCATACTTCAGTTATACATGTCAGTATGATAACTCAGTATATCAGTACCTTTAGTCGTGTAATTATGCTTCAGTTATGAACGTTTAGTCTATATATAAATTTAGTCTATCAGTATTCTCAACTTAATCGGTCTCATTCGAGGACGAATGTTCCCAGGAGGGATATTGTATGACCTCGCAAAATCTTAAGCTTAACCTAGTCTGTTAAAGCTTGAAAAGAGGTCTCAGACTTTAGAAAATTTTAGCTAAGTGTTTATACTTAGAATTATTTTATCTTTCATAAGTTGGCGATCCTATTCTACGACCCTTATGAACTTAAAATTTCGATCCTTGGATTGAATTATGATCAGGTGTGTCAATAGGTCACTTCGAGAGAGTTTTGAATTTTTCGGACCTCATTTGAATCATATTCAGGTGACCAAAATAATGGGTCGACGCGATCTCGATGCATCGCGTCACCCATCGCATTGACAGATAATTTTTTCCTAATTTTTAGTCCAATTCCAGTGAACCAACATGAACTTGATGCGGCACGTTGGTTATCGCATTGATGCCATTGGTGCGGTGCGTCGGTCTGTGCATCACTGGATACATTTTCAGTCATTAAAAACCCGAATCCAGAGGGGTAATTGGGTCATTTTCCACCCATATTCATCCCTAAAAACATGAGATTAAATCATCTCTAGGGCAAAAAACACTTGCTTTCTCTTAAATCTCCCTCAAGAACAAACCCTAGGGATTTTGATTTCAAATTCAACTTCAAGAACACACCATCAATCCTTACGAATTCAATTAACAAGGTGTGTTAGGTGTTCATCCAAGGGTTTCCTTCCACCCTTGGAGTTCAAAAACTCTTTTCAAATTATAAGTTGGTTTCTTTTGTGAAATTCATGCTGAATGTGATTGTGTTCATGAATATAATGTAGTTGGGTTTATAATACTTGATTGATTGCAAGTTTCTTGAGAAGCAAATAACATGTGTGTGTGTTGTTATATGGTTTCATGTTAAAGGCCCTTGAATCTATGAGTTTGAGATTTTGATTCATGATGCTTACATGTTGTAGTATTGTCAGGAGTATAAAGTATGCTTCCCAAGTGTTTGATGAATGTTTATGTGAGTTCAGTAATGAAATCATATCATGTTAGCATGTATACAAGTTCATGCCATGCAAGTGTTAGATAAACTGCCTCAATGAATGAATTGGGACAATGTGTCTAGCTACCATGTTTTCAATATTGTGCTATGTATTATAATTTACGCAATCAAGTCCTGGGGGTATCTAATACCTACAATCTAGCTGTTTACCTTGATTGATATTAGTTCTAAAATAGTCTCAGTTTTTTCACGTACAGTAGCACTCAGTCAGATAATAAAACTCAGTGTACTCAGTCAGTTAGCAAAATTCAGCATACTCAGTCAGTTAATAAAACTCAATGAACTCAGTTCAGTTCAGCTAGATAGTACGATCAATAATAGTTTAGTCAAGCCTGGTACAGTCTAGAATTCCAGTTCAATGTCTTTTCATATGGGAGTAGGAATTAGCACCGAGTAAACCCAGGGATGGGGGCATTCTTGTCAAAAAAAGGTTTGACTCTTAGTAGCAATCCCTGCATTACAGAACTACGTAGCCAACGTAGGTTGAGATGTCTTCCTACCATTCTAGGGTTGATGCATCTCATATGAGTTTTGTTGCCTGCGAGGGTTGACAAAAGAGCTTCCTGCCAGAGAGGGTTAACTCATAGCCATTGTTAGTATCCTTGGCAAGGTGCTAACACCCTTCCAACTGGGGTCACATGTTGGAACCTAACTCAATTCATAGTCGGGGTATGTCGGTTAGATGAACACTTCCATAAATTCAGTTTTAGTTTCAGACTCAGTATAAATTATCTATTCAGATTCAGAATAAAGACTGTCAGAAACAGTCACTCAGATTAGTTCAAAACTCAATTCAGCTCTACAGAATCAGGTCTATCAGAAATAGTCACTCAGTAAATAGTAATTCAGTATCAGTAAACTCAGATGTCAGTCATTCAGTTATTAGAATTCAGTAGCCAATGTTAACATGATCACAATTACAACATGTGTAGTTATGTGCATATCATTGCATAATCAACATTTACAGTAGTTTCAGATATATGTGTATTCTCAGTCAGTTTTATCCATGTTACTCAGTCAGTTATTATTCATGCATATGAACCCATGCATATTAGCCTACCTCATTTAGCATACCAGTACATTCAAAGTACTGACGCATACCTTTCTTTTACGCTATGATGTCTTATATCATAGGTTCAGACATACGGGCTCCTGACCGCACTTAGCAACCCAACTTATCAGCAGCAAATTTAGTGGTAAGTCCTCATAGTTTGAGGACAAATTTGTTAATTGAGCATTTTTAGTATTCAGAGTTAGTTGGGGACTTGTCCCATCAACTCTACCTTCAAACAGTTAGAGGCTTTCGAACAAGAGAATTTACAAATAGATATTTAGATTTCAATATTGCTTTTCAGTATTTAGTATTTTGATTTCAATTTTGAACCTTAAGGAAATTTTTGCCTGTGTACAGTATTGTTGTTTAGTGATTATAGTAGGTACCAGTCATGGGTTAACTTGTGATCATTCAGGATTATGAGCACCGTGTGGCGTCTGGGGTGCAGACTCGAGGCATTACAAGAATAGTCCCAGTAAAGGTCAAGAATAGTAGTACTCAGTCAATAACAAAACTCAGTGAACTCAGTTCACTTTAGTCAGTCAACACGATCAGTGTCAGTTAAGTCAATCCTAGTACAGTCTAGTCATCAGTTCAGTGTCGAGTCAGTTGGGAGTAGGATTCAGCACCGAGTGACCCAGGAATGGGGCATTTCTACTAGCAAAGGGTTTAACCCTTAGTAGAAAACCTTGCGTTGCTAAATAACAAGCGTAGGGTAAGTCGCCCTCCTGCCAGACAAGGTTTGACGCAATCATATATATATATATATATTTCATAAGTCTTCCTGCCATATTAGGGTTGACCCAGCATTGTTAGTATCCCGTGGCAAGGTGCTAACACCCTTCCAACTGGGGTTATAGGTTGGACCCCAAATCATCCTATATTGGGGTATGTCAGTTAGATAAACACTCTCATAGTTATAGTTTCAGTCTCAGTATTTAGTAAAGAACTCAGACAGTTCTACAGAACCATGGCTATCAATTATCAGCTACTCAGCTATCAGAATTGAGTACTGAATTTTAGTATAATCTCAGATACATGATGTATATCTATATGTGCAGTATTGGATGCTCAGTATGTTCAGCAATTACAGTTTTGCATATATATTCATGCATTTACTTCATGATGTTCATTCAGTCAGTTATCACATCATGCATATGAACTCACGTAGATCAGCCTTACCTCACTTAGCATACCAGTACATTTCACGTACTGATGGATACTTTTTTTTGCGCTATGATGTCTCATATCATAGGTTCAGATACACAGGTTCGTGATCATATTTAGCAGCTCAGGATATCAGCGGCATATTCAGTAGTGAGTCCTCATTCATGGAGGATATTATTTTATTTTAGCATTTCAGTAGATTTAGTAGGTTTAGTGGTCAGATTTAGTTGGGGACTTGTGCCATCAACTTCATATTCAGACAGTTAGAGGCTTTTGGACTAGATTACTTTAGACAGATGTTCAGTACTTTCAATATAATTATCAGTATTCAGTATTTGTTTTCAATTTATGAACCTTATGGCATTTTCATCCTAACTTCCGCATATATTTCAGTATTATTATTCATTGGTCACAATAGGAACTTGTCATGGGTCAGCTTGTTATCTTTCGGAGTCGTAAGCACCATGTGACGTCCAGGGTGTAGACTCAGGGAGTTACAATCTTCTTCTATAGTATAATTAATACAACCTTCATAGGTCTGCGTCTGTGTGTGTGTGTGTTGAGACAATACAATATATATATGATACATATATACACAATACTGATACAATACGATATAATTGTAATGATATATTTTTTTTTCAATGATGATACAATTCCTATACACATCCTATATAGATACATATTTTAAACAACTTCTATATACATTCTATACAACCTCTAGCCGCAATAACTATTCAGATACATATTCTATACAACATTTATAGAGTGTATGTATACATCACATACAAGAAAATATATTCTATATAACAATTATACAATTTTAATACACAACCTTTAGTTACAAATGATTATACAGATAAGTATTTTATACAATAACTATAGAGTTTCTATATATGCATTTTATACAATAACAATATAGTTTCTATACACATTCTATCTAATTTCTATTCACATATCTTATATAGATACATATTCTATACAATAATTATACAATTTCTAAACAATTGCATTTAATTTTCTCTAGAAAAAACAGAAAATTAAATTGGAGCCCAAAAAAAAAAAAAAAAAGAGTAGCAACTCCCTGGAAGAAATATTCATGCAAGTAACCCATGTCATAGGTATAATCCCTATTAATGCTAATTGGAAACAAACAAAAATAAGAAAACAGAAGCGACCCATTAGTGCCAAAGAAGTCCAACGTTGAAATGACTATTGATTGAAATTACTTTGACCGACTTGCCATAAAATTTCAATGGCTCAAACATCGGTGATTAATTTTGAAAAAGGTCAGTCCAAGCCTTTTTTCCATTACGTTACACTACATGTAATTCACCTAAAAGCCCAAGGCCCAAAGTAAACTTTTTACAGCGATTTTTAAATTGTAATTTTAAACTTGACTATATCAAATAATCATTCAATATCATTAATGTGAGGCGGCTTTTAAACTCCCACAAAATTAAAAAACTTATCAGACGTGTTTATAGATAATTAGCATTTCATTAATCACCAATTAAATATTTACAAACCAACTAATTCACCACAACTATCAATCTTGATAAGAAATCAATGCTTCTACAAAAACTTCACGAAAATTGCAGCGAGCTAACGAAGACGTTTGTTTTGAATGCAATTCAACCAACAAAACTTTTATGAGGCTCCGGTACCTTTTTGAAACAGGGATTATGGGACTCATTTGTTAATTTAAAGTTATAAAATAAAATCATAAAGAGAGAGAAAGTAGCAAAAATTGAAATTAGACTTTGGGATCCACACAAAAATGAGTTAAATATATATAAAAGTTATTGAAAGTGGAGGAATAACGTATTGATTGATCATTTCAATTTTCAACCAACAGTTTACACTTTTGGACTTCTCTGCGTCTTCTCAACATAAACATTTGCTTCTAAACCAGAAAATCTCTTTTATTTTTTATCTAAATACTTTTATTAAAAATCAAGATTGCATGTTCATCTATTGAAATTAAACTTGCAATTTCTTTAGTGTTCAAATATTGGTTTGCAATTTGGGATGGTGCTAATGCTTTGAAAAAAGGTTGACATTTCTGTTGAAGCTAAAAAAAGAATTGAAAAGTTGTTGCCAAATTTTGGTTCTTTCCCTCAACTCTAGCTCAATTACTTGGTCTTCGTCTGCCACTTTCATTTATCCATATTTTGAAGATAAGAATTTTTCTTCATCTTTATGGTTAATTTTTTTTCTATATCTCCACATAATAAGAAAAAGAGGTTCTATAGATGAGTAACAGAATTTAGATCTCTACGAATCTTGGTTTAAATGTCATTGTTAATACCAAAATAGCAAAAGTACTTCTCATACAAATGTTTGTGTTGTCCAAAAGAAATAAAATTTGGTGTAGAATATATTTCAAAGATCTATTGAATTCTCTTTTCATTGATGCCAATATTTGCTAATGTATTGTTTGAGCCATGGCTTTGCATGAAAACTTTAGATTACAAATTCAAATTTTGAGTTAATAATTGGCTGAATTTATTGTATGAATCTCCATGTAACTACAGGTTTGATTTTTTAAAAAAAATGAAGCTTAGTAGATGAATTTTAACAGAAAAAAGGATCAAAATTAATATATAAATAACATAACAAAACATCGCTTCTTGTCCATAGACCTCCTACCGGTTAAAATCTCCAAGAACAGAACCCCAAAACTGAAAACATCGCTCTTTTCTATCAATGCCCTGAGAAAATACAAGACAAGTTTCATCAATTGTCGAAATTCTTAGAACAAGAAGCCGTTAAGACCTATGTACTCAAAATAGGTTGATTAAGTCCCGTTCAAGACCATCATAGGATATTGATCCTTCATGCCTAAGATAAAGTAAAGAAAATTAATGAAAGCTGTTTTAGCAAACCCAAAGTCCGAAAGCTTAGCATTATACTCCTGCAAGCAGAATCATCTTAGTGTTTTAATCCTGGGGGAAAAAGTATTAGACATCATTATTTTAGATGTTCCTGATCACATACCTAATCAAGTAATATATTTGATGTCTTGAAATCTCAGTAGATGACAGGTTCGGGGCCTCCATGGATAAAGACTGCGTCTTTGACTGGACTAAGTGCAATTTTTATCTTGTTGAATGAGGACTTGGTTTATTTTCCTTTGACACGAGCATCACATATCTTGATTTTTCAAAGATGCAACTTGGAAACACCACAATCTAGGTCCTTTCTAAATAACTTGTTAAGTAGTGAGGAGCTAACTTAGCCAAGTCTTTTATGCCACAAGGTCAGCATTTTAACTTAGAGCACAAAGACAAGTAAGATCATCACCAAGAACTGAATCCAGATTGGCAACATACATGTTCTTGCACCACTTGGCTCTAAGAATAGCCTCACAAAATTGGAAACCAGTATTAGTGCAACAGCCAAACAAAAGTTTAACTTCATTGCCGTTATCACAGATTTAAGAGACACTGAGTAGACTATACTTTAAACCATTCACATAATATGCATTATCAATAGCATGGTCCAGAGATTTTTTAATTTTTTCAACACCTAAGATATATCCCTTCTTTCCATCTCCAAATAAGACACATCCACCTTGAAGTGCTATGAGCAAGAGAAACTAGTCAGTTTTTCTAGTCATATATTTGAAACATCCACTATCCATGAACCAACTATGACTGCTTCCTCTTACTCTCTCCTACACATAAGAATCATTTGTTAGATCTGGAAACCCATTTAAGTCTAATTTCCAAGAAGGGGACAGGGGAGCAATTAAGGCTTGTTTGTCCAGACAAACAGCGTAATTTCCCTATACTTTGAAAAGGGACAGGTCCCCTTTTAAGCAACCTCTCCTACTGAACATAACACGAAAAACTCATCCCAACCCTTAGCTTAGCTTGACAATCCCTTTTTATATAAATATTTCTTCCACAATGAGTACACAACAAATTATTAGATGCAGACACATATTTATTGTGGGGATTGTAGGTGGGATTAACATTTTTACATCCTAGACCCTTGCCATTGTTTGATCTAACTAGTCAAATTAGCTAAAATCTGAGATAAAGTGGTCCATTTCGAAGATTTGTTAAGCTCTTCTTTAACACAGCCTAGGTCCCTCTCTAGCTCAACATTTCTTTCAAGGGAGGCAGTACTTGGTACTTGTTCAACCTTTCTTCAAGATAAATTTGAAGACTACTTGTCTTAACAGCCCTTTGAAGTAGTCTCAGAAAGCTTTATTAGCTTTTCTTTCATTTTAACATTCTTAGAAGTAATTTTATGAAATTGTTCTCATGACCTGAAATTTTAATAGTTAAAGCAATCTTGTTATTTTCAAGATTATCTGGACTCCCCTCAAGAAAATCTTTCTCTATTGTGATCTCACAAAGTGAATCAATCATTACATTTCCTAGCCTTCTCAATTTCTTCAAGGAAAAGGCATTGATGTTTTGCTTAATGTCAAGAAGGGCTACCTCTTCATCTTCATCATCATTTGCTTTTTCCATAAGAGAAAAAAGAGAGTTAAAAATATTTTCATCTTCTTCCACAACCATAATAAATCATATTTTGGGTGCTTTGACTCATCAGACTCACTGGAGGAATCCCCACAAGCAGCTAGAGCTTGCTAGACCACATAATCTGCTACAGCTTTTCTCTTAGATTTGTTTGGGAATCGGTCCTTCCCTTTGTATTTATCTCCTTTCTTTGTATTCCATTTTATGCATTGAACAGTCCTTAATAAAGTGACCTGGTTTACCATATTTGTGACATCACTCATTTCTACTAGGTGACTTGTTAGTATTTCCTTTCTTATGAAATTCACTTCATAGCTCTTATGAATCTTTGACCTAAGTAAGCTACATCCTAATCATCTTTACTGCAGTCAGATTTTTAAGCTTTAAGAGACAAAGCTTTTTCTTTCTTGGGTTCTTCTTTCTCTTGATCTTCTTGCCTCTTTAGCTCATACATTATCAGATTATCAATCAATTCATCCATAGTAAGGGTCTTGATATCTCAAGCCTCCATGATTTCATTTTCTTTTCCATGACTTTGACAAGACTCCAAGTAGTTTCCTCACTTATTTACTGGGTAAGATTACTTTTAAGACAACGCAGATCATTTGTAATTACAGTCAACCTAGTGTGCATCTCTTGAATGGTCTAACTTTCCTTCACAGTGAAGGCTTCATATAGTCTAGTGAGCATATCCACTTTAGACTCCTTGACCTGACTTGTTTCCTCATGTGTAGTTCTCAAACTATACCAAATCTCTTGTGTAAATTCACATGTAAAAATTCTATTATATTCCCTAGGGCCTATTCCATGCATAAGAGCTTATTTTTAAGTTTTTCTCAATCTTCTCCCTATCATCTTCTTTATATTCTTTATGAGACTTAGTAACTAATCTTGTAGTATCTCCTTCTGTAACCATCTTCATGGAAACATGTGGTCCATCAAGAATGACATCCCTCATTTCACAGTCTTCAGCCATAATAAAATATAGTCATGTATACGAGTCATCTGTCAACCATAGTATTTCCATAAAAATGATGAGGTTTGGTGGATGATTGACCTTCCTATAGATTTGGTGGAGCATCCATCAATGCAAGATCCTTTCTAGGTGTTTACCGTTTAAAGAATACACTCTCTAATGCTAATTATTGATTTGTAAGAGTCCACTACAAGTAAAAGGATCGGGTCCCTTACACATTAAATCGGTAAATAAACAAGATACAAAGTAGAATGTCTAAGGTAAAGGACACTCAATTTTTACGTGGAGACCTCCTTACTTAAGGAATAAATATCACGACCTGCCTCACAGGATTTCTCACAAACTCCACTATCTTTAAGCGAAAATGTGATTACAGACTCCAATAATCACAAGAATTAAACTTTTAATCCTATCCACTTTGTAACACTTCTATTATAAGACTTGTGCAACAACTCTACTACACACTTCAAATTACTAATTCTAGTGGACTCTCCTAGGTAACTCTACCCATGATGACATAAAGTATGATGAAGAAAACTAGACTAAACAAAGGCTGATTAGAGTATCTAGATCTAGTCGACATAACTCAACCTAAAAACATTAATACCAATACCTACTATCTTTTATAACACATTACTGTCCTTTAAAACACAGGAATAGGTTTATAATTTATGAACAAAAGACATGGAATTAAAAACTCAACAAATACTAAACGAAACTCGATTGGATCCCTTGTTGAAAGTGAGCAATAGTCTTTTAGGAAGGCTTTTTCTTGAGAGATTAATCTTTTTATTGCAAAGACTAGGTTTTGCTCTTATCACATCTTTCTTTTATTTATGAGAGCAAAACCTTAACCTCCCTGTTGTTGGTCCATCTTGGACAAGCTAGTTGCACTAGTCAGCAGTGTCACCAATCAACTACAAAAGAGATACAACATACGCTGGCACATACAACAATAGGACAACTTGATAAATGATGGACCAAATCCCTTGTTGGGATTTGCCAAATCATCAAAATCAATACTATAACACCTAGTACATGCTCCTAACTATTTTACTAACTAACTAGCCAGTTAATCCTACTAACCCATTACTGATAATCACCTAATCTAAAAAATGAATTGGAAAATAAGGCACATATGAATACTTCACCATTTAAACAATCCTTGTCCTCCAGGACTGAACTTTGGGAATTTCTTACTGAACTCTTGGAGATCCATCCATGAATTGTCCTTAGGAGTTGCATTCAACCATTTGATCAAAAGCTTAGTGGAAACTCTTCCTCTCTTCATACAAAGTGTCACACTATGAGCCTACTCCTAGACTTGACACGATACTTGGAACCATGAGTGGCCTAACTTAACCCTCGGTCTGACATGAAACATAAAAATTGAATTAAAAAGCAATGTAGAAGCTGAGACATGGCTACACTTTTATAAATAAATAATGAAATAATCTTAGGACTGAGAAATAAATATTTGAAGTCTGGATACAACTCTCTGACTGTCTATGAACCCTCTATTAATACTGATTAGTCACTGGGACAAGCCCCTAAGCTAACTCTAAATAACTAAAAGGGACTAAAATAGAATAAGAACTCTTAAAAAGTTTTCCTCGAAGGATGAATATTTACAACCAACTGACTAAAATCGGGTTACACTTTCTAGCCAAGAAACTACGAGAAATACCTGGATCTACATTATAAAATAATGTAGGCACAAGAAGTATGCGTCAGTACGTTAAATGTACTGGCATGTAAAGCAGTAAAGTAAAATAATTTTAATATGTGAGACTAATAAAGCTGGAAATTGTGGCATGAATAATATAATAATAAATATAGTTGAATAACTAAAAATGTGATTGACTAAATTGAAGGCTGAAATTCAAAGTAATATAGGTGAAATCTTTTAACATATTCATAAAACTAAAACTGAATGATTAAAGTCTGAACAAAACTTAAATATAATGCTCCATTAAAACTCCCTGTGGCTTCGGCCAATTATACATTATCTTAAAATAAATAAGTTTTTTTTTTGGAGAGTTTCTCTTAACCAACTTACACCATGTGAGCAACATGGAATCCAATGTCTTGCCCACATTGAGAAGAGTCGTCCTACACCTTGCAAAGGTCTAAGACAAAAAGTAACTTATGGATCCAACTCTTAGCCTGAAGGCAAACCTACGGTGGCAACATAGTTATGGGGCATGTGACCTTGGACTCATACCCGACGCGATGCTAAATAATCCTCCCAACACATACTAGCTGCTCATAATGTAGTCTTAAAATACTTTCTAAAATCATGCTTGACTTAAAACATCGTATCAAGAGTATATATGTATCTCTGTGAGCCTTGGCTCTAATTCTCTTTAATTTTTCTTAACTTTAACTTTTCAAGATACAATAAGATTGTTAATTCTCTTTTCAAGGCATGATATATCATAAAGATCCCTTGCAATTTTTTCATGAACATATACTTGAAAACTATAAATGAAAATGTATGAAAATCATGAATAATATAATGGAAAAGGGTCAAAAATACCCCTGAACTATCTGAAATGGATCAAAAATACCCCTCATTAATTTTTTGACTTAAAAATGCCCCTTCGTTAAATATTTGGCTCAAAAATATTCCTTCCCTTAACATAATTCCACCAAACATGCCGCCTAGGTAAAAAAAACCACGTCGTCATGTCACGCCACCATCCACGTGTAATTTTTTTTATCTCACAAGCCTATTTTTCTACTCCAAAAATTGATTTTCTACTATATAAAGGTATTCGGTTTTGGCTCAATTGATTTAGCTTTTGATTGAAGATTGAAAATTTGAATTTTTAGTGCTAGAAGTTGTGGTTGTATGACTTTTCTGATGAAAATTCAACCTGTTGACTTAAGTTCTATTGAAGAACCAACTAAATATGACCCATTTAAGTTGATACCAAACTCACGATTCAAGTGATTATTTGAGAGGCAATTTTCAGAACTTTTGAGATCATCGACACCGGAGAAGCTGGTTACAGGTGAGGATTTTGCTGGCAATAAGAAGGATGTTGCATCCGCTGATAGATTTTGGTGTCATGTCCCTCTATCATTGAAAGAAACGTCTTAGCGGATATTACAAAGATCATTGAGAAAAACAGGATGATAAAGGGAAATGACAATATCACCCGAAAGATGGTTGTTGATGACCTTTTAGCTGGGATATGATGTTTCAATCTACGAGTCTCACTGGGAGAGAACTACTTCAACTCCTGCTGAATTCAACAAATGTTGAAATATTTCCTACAGGAAGTTATGAATATATTGATGTGGTGATTGAATGAGAATGACTTCTAATCGACATTGATTTCAGATCAGAATTTGAAATAGCAAGGTCGACTAGGTCATACAAGGCACTTCTGCAAGTGCTGCCTAACATTTTTGTAGGGAAAATCGATCATCTTCAGAAGATTGTTCACTGGCTAGCAGAGGCTGCAAATCAGAGCTTGAAAAAGAAAGGAATGTCAAATATTTTTAAAAAATATAATTACATGTGGATGGTGATGTGGCATGGCCATACGGCTTTTTTTTCTAGGTGGCATGCTTGGTGGAATTCTGTTAAGGGGAGGGGTATTTTTGAGCTAAATATTTAACAGAGGGATATTTTTGAAAATAAAAAATTAACGAGGAATATTTTTTATCCATTTCAGATAGTTCAGGGGTATTTTTAACCATTTCTCATTTTCAAAATCAACTTGTTTTGAGAAGTATTTTACCAATTGTGTATTTAAAAAAGGTAATACTTTTAATGAGAAATAATTTGTGTTTGGCCAATAAATTTTAAAAAAGTACTTTTGAGCAACAATTACTATTTGACCAAACTTTTAAAAGTACTTTTAAGTATGTTTTTATGAAATGTGCTTTTTTAAAAGTTTTTAGGGGAAAAAAACTACATTATTAACTTATGAAAAAAAAATTCGGCTACTCTCTAGAAACACTTAGTTTCTTCCATAAGCTTGTCAAACACTTCAATTTTTTTTTTTTAAAAAAAAGCACTTTTCACAAAAAAAAAAAAAAACTCTTTTGGAGAAAAATAAGCTTTACCAAATAGGCTATTACCTATTGTTGGGGTAACCATTCGGTATTCGGTTCGGTGATTCGATAATCGATATTTGAAAGTAGATACCAAATACCATACTTATAAACATCGATTTAATAATTCGGTAATCGGTAACTTAAACTTCGGTTCGGTACAGTTTTGGGTAATACCATATTAAAGTTGGAGATGTGCAAATGTACGTTTAAACTTCAAATAGTATATTTAATAGAAATCCTATTTAGTATTTATTTTGTTGCTTTTTCACGAATATATTACTAAGACCAAGAGATTCTTTGGATGACTAATGCTATTGTCTATTGAGTTGGTTAGACATATTGTAATATATATATATATATATATATATATATATATATATATATATATATATATATATATTCGATAAATACCGAATACCAAATGGTATTAATATCTTATACCAAATTCAATCCCGAATATCGAAAGGTTGAAATTTTACTCTCAAAGACCATATCAAATACCGAATTACCGAATATCAATTACCAAATTTTTTGATTCGATTCGTTAATTCAGTTTTCGGTATTTTATGCCGAACGTTGCAATGTCATAGGTTTTATTGCCGTTGACGAAGCTTCTATTGCTCGTTATTATTATAATATCCATTCATTCTCCGGTGAGGACAACGCTAGTCTTCTCTTTTAGCAACTTGGATGTATCCCCGCTATGTGTTATGAATGGAATGCAACCAGTTATGGTAAAGCAACCCAATACTATATGAAGTGGCTATGTGTGAGATACAGGTTAATACATAGCATATTCTAGGAAGAATAGGCCTATGCAAATTATGATAATTTCTTTGGCAAAGGCTATAATTCTCATCCCAAATTATCTCTAAAGTAGTCCTGGCATCCTCTTACACTACTATATATTCCTATTCATCATATTGTAATTTCTCCTTTCTGTATTAATCAAAGTTTATTAGTTTCTTTCACTCTATGTATTGATTGTTGAGGTGGGAAATATGGTTCATTACACTTTGTGCCTTGTTTGATCTTGATATAGTATCGCTCAATACTATGATTTAGTGCTGCTTGTATTGCTTCAGCTATTGTCCGAAAATCTCTGAACCCATCTTGAGAAACAATTGCATAGGTGTTTCTATCAATTGACTTTCACAATGTAAAAGTGTGACTCATAAAAGAGTTATAGAAATAAACAGCGATGTTATGAGATGCAATTATCTTCTCAGTCAAATGACCTTTCAAGTTTCACGAGGGACTAATTATTGTGAGGAAGAAATGATAGAAAAAATGAGTTAAATTATAGGAATGGAATACTTTCTATTAATATTGGAGATTATACTAGTGAAAATATGCTAGAGTTTGTGACCCGAATTTTGTTGATCCGACCCTAAAAAGTTTGTAGTGAGTCACGACCCGAACAAGGCTTGGCCGGGATGAGCATCTCGAGCTGTGAAGGCCCAAGCACCCCTTTGTTAACAGACAATCATACACACATTCATACAATCGTAAAGAGAATCTAAAAATGGATTCATACGAAAACATGAACAATAACATCATACGACTGTAAAGTCAAAGAATTCAATAAAATCTTCAATATCATCTAATATCTGTCTGCGAAATCTCTAGTACATCAAAACCAGTCATCATAACTAAAACTGGGACAAGGACCCCAGTGGACCTAAACCAAAATAAATAACATATGACAGAAAGAAATAGGTCTTTCGGAATAAAGAAGGCTCACCAATTGCACACACACTTCACTTCTGGCTGAAAACTCTACAGCTTTGCAGGACCTCTAGAGGAATATAGGAGGTCAATACAATTGTACTGGTACGCAGAGCAATCCAAAAATAAAATACAACTTTTATATAACATAGATGAGATCTATTATAAAATACTTTAATGCAAAATCGTTTTAAAACACAAGGGCATAGTATAATGATTTTTCAACAAAAATACAACACTATTGAGCTAGATGGTACACCCTACCATTTCACATTTTCACCGACTGCCAAGTCTCGGTTGCCGCCAAGATTAGAGTATTAGTGAGGGAAGGACACACATCAGGGTGCCACAACCCCAATCAAGTCAATATGTCGTGGTTGGGCTAAAGATCACAAAGCAGGGCTCCTAACCATTGGTCCCAATTTGGGATGACATAGTACTAGGTATATAAGATCACATAGCAGGGTACCAATTTTCTGTGTTGATAATTCACGGTTTCCAGTATAGAGTCATCTGAATCATGCTTTCTTCGGGTAACCATCTAACTCACATCAATTTAATCTTTAAGTTTGATATAAGACAAAACATGCATCATACTCACAATATTCTCTTCCTCTTTTCATTCGAGGCAATTTCTCCACCTGTTTTATGCAAGTCATTATATGAACACCAATAAGACTCCTATACACCAAACATATGCATATCGATTCCCCAACACGAAATAGTCAAGAAACTTCAACATTTACCAAGTAGTACAACATTAGCCAAAGACACTTTTTCATGATAAAAAAGGGTTTTAAAACTTATGCTCTCAATACTTTAACAATAGCATTATGTGGGGTTCATAAACATCATCATGGGGAATAAAGGATTCATAACTCATGTTCATAACACCTTTTAAAATTCAAGTCACATGTCCATAAATTCAACAATTGAGATATATAAGCAAACAACCCCATGATCTATCAATATTCTTCTCAAAGCCATATCATAATGCATGCTTTTTGTGTTAAAATGAAACCCCACTTATAATGGCATACATACTTACATAATTATAAAAAATCTTGTTTAAATTCCTATCAAAATCATGCCCATGAGATTTAGGACAACCCCACGTACCTTAGATTAATTAGTTTAGAGAGAAGAACTCGAATCTCGATTTGTTTCTTGGAAATCTTGAACATAGAGGTTGGTTCTTGATTCCTTCTTCTTGGAAAAAAATCCTAATTTTGATGTTATGGATAAATAAGAAGTTATGTCCTTTGATTTGATGTAATTAGGTGTTAAAAAAAAGTTGAAAAGACCCAAAAATCTCTTTAAAAACGATTTTAGATCGCTAAACGAAGGTTCGGGACGGTTTGGGCGACGAACTATCACCCAGGGATGGACCGTCCCTCAAACCGTCGCTTTTTGGCCAGAAAACAGACTTACTACCTCAGTTGCGATGGTTTGGGCGACGGTCCGTCAGCCTTCCCACCGCACTTTGGCAGTTTGGATAGCTTACTGTATAATGGTCATAACTTTTACCTCAATATTGGATTTAGGAAAAATTGGTGGCATTGGAAAGAGGACTCAAATACCTTTCATTTGATATATAGTAGGCCCTCTAATTAGATATATACAAAAAGTTATGGTCAATTGAAATTGACCCAAGTTTAAATGCTCACCAAAACTCAATCGATAGGAAAGATTTCAACTCGTCCCTGAGTTAAGGGACCTCTATGATCCTAATTCATGCTCAACTAGATTCCCACACAATATAGTTGATTAACACACTACATTCACATTGGATTTATGGCTTTTGGATTATTTACGGGTAGAAATAACAGTTTATGTCCTAGCCCGAAATGCGGGGTGTTACACAGTGTGACCCATGTTTGTGATTTTTCATGGGGACTGTGGTGGTAGCAAAGGGATCGGGCCTATCGGCCCGATCCCGAAGCACACCACTGATCCCATTGGGGTTTCGGGGGTGAAACCCCAGCGTTATGGACCTGTATATTTTTGGGTCTAGGACTTATTTGTATGCACGTATTATATAAGTACGTTTAGTGATCTATTTCGGATTGTTCTCATATACACGAAATTGAGACTATCGTCTCCATATTGTACTCCTCTCTATTATAGTGAATTCCTCTGCCTCTCTGCCCGTGGTTTTTCCCGCAAGGTTTTCCATGTAAATCTTTGTATGCTTATTTTTCCTTTTGCTTATGGTTTGCTTATTTTGTCCGATTCATAACAAAATATGTCATCTTTTTACGGCTCTTTCCCTAGACAACCAAATTAATGTCATTTTCATTTTACTTACAGTGTAAGTATGCAATTGTAGGATATTTTTTGTTCCAAAGTATAATAACAATATCACTTCCAGTCGATGTATCTTTTCTTATTTAGAGGGAATATTCAGCTCGTGAGTTGTATGAATTTTTTCATAACGAATAAAACTCAAATGCTTTTTTTTTAAGAATTCAACAATATTTGTTTGTAATGAAATTTATGTCTTTAAGAGTATAGCTTTGGTATTTTTCCTTAGTAGCAGATTTAGAGGTCAGTTAAAGTCTAACCAGCTGAAGGTTTGAAGTAGTATAATTGATGTACATTTTTTAATGTCATGACAAATCATGGGTTAAGAGTCATATTGGTACTTTGAATGAATATAGAACTTAATTTGTCCTCTTTGTTATGAATTAAGAATAATGTCAATCATCGACTTTTCTGCTTATCTTATTAAGTTTGCCATCCATTTTCTTTGGGTACATTGTCTTAAGTAAGTAAGGCTTTTTTGGGGAAACTTTAGTTGAAACTGGAAGCGATTTCATTTTTTGGCATTTGGCTGCCAACTTAAGAAGAAAAAGCAACTTTCTTTGCAAAACATTTTGAGTCATTATTTTTCGACAATAAACTGTAAATATTACCATACCATCAATAATCAGTAT
Source organism: Capsicum baccatum var. pendulum (assembly GCA_030864225.1). Taxonomy (NCBI): domain Eukaryota; kingdom Viridiplantae; phylum Streptophyta; class Magnoliopsida; order Solanales; family Solanaceae; genus Capsicum; species Capsicum baccatum. Next base: position 37,318,205 of record CM061556.1, read on the forward strand.
ATCTTTGGAGCACTTAGTTTGCCATTGTTCAGTGCAGGGGCGATCTTCAAGGGGAATATACATTTCGAGATAATGGAAGATCCGTGTGAGCTGCACGACCATAAGTTTATGATCTCTCATCTCTTCAATTATGAGGGTCATGCTATTCTGTTTAAGTGGTTTGCCTTATCTGAGATTTGAATGACTTCATTGTTCTTAATCCACTTTATTGACACTCTTAGATACTAGTAAATTATTGCTTGTTGTTTTCACCTGTGTGTACATTGATGCTATTTATCCTGAAAGTTGAATGGGCATTGTTTATTCATAGTTGGCATGGGGTTGGATTTTTTTCCTTATGATGTCTGTAATATGGTGTACTGTGTGTGATTATTATATGTGTGATTTTTGATCATCATGTTCAGATTGTAATAAAATGCGAGCTTCTAAGATGGAAATCAGTCAGTCGAAGACAATTGAGTTTGAGGAAGGATGGGTTTCATAGGAATCAAAAAATTGAAGAGAATTCTAAAATGATAACAAGAATCATTGGGCGCAGAAGAATACATGATGTTATACACTTATCCTCAACATTCTTTGTTCTAGATGTTTGTCTTAATATATGTATTATATTTGTAACTCTTTAAAATGTGGCACACCTGCACTCTTGTCAAGGGAGCAAGCAGAATCAATCAATACTTTTAACATTATAATGAATTCAGTGATGAAATCTTAAAAGTTGAACCCAATAAGTTAAAATCTTGGATACACTTCTGCTTCCTCCCAGGATCACAACAATGTTGGTGGACCACATTTCAAAAGCCACAAATATAACACAGTTCATAGATACCAAGCAAATAATCTTTGATACATAAAGACAAACTCTAAAAGCAGAGAATGTTAACGATACGTGTATAACATCATGTATTCTTCAGTGTCGAATGATTCTTGCTGTCCTTCCAGAATTCTCTTTAATTTGATTCCCTGCTGCATGAAACCCCATCCTTCCTCTAACTCAATTAGCTTCGACAAGTTCATTTCCATCTTACAAGCACACGTTTTGTTACAACCTGAATATGAAGATCAAAACTCACACATATAATAATCACATACGTTACACCATATTACAAATATCATAAGGAAAAAAGGAAAAATAAAAGCCAACCCAATGCCAACTGCTAATAAGCAATGCAAATTCAACTTTCAAGAGAATTAGCATCTGTGTACACTATTTTAGGTAGTTATTATGTTTCCACTATTTTAGGAGTTTAATTTGAACGTTCATCAGGATAGTGTCCATCGTGGGAGGGACTCTATTGAATCCGTTATTTTCTTTGTGTATATACTCCAGTTTATCATTGATTAATAAAACAGTCTTTTGATTCATCTTGCTCAAGTTATTATATGGTATCAGAGAACCCACCTCAATTCTTCTGAGTTTTTTTTTTTCGATCCTCTGTCTGCCACCACAACCTCACTCTTAACAAGCCTGAGAATGTGTGGAATGCAGACTCAGCCACTGGAAGTAACTCTAGCATTGTTGTTCAGTTTAATCCTGTGTCCCAGTTACCGATAAAGCTTGTTGGCAGCCATAACTTCTCTACATGGAAAGCCCAGATTTCGATGCTCATGCATGGGCACAATCTGTTCGGCCATCTTGATGGCTCTTCTCCGGCTCCTTCGGCCACTATGACACAAAATAGCAGACAAGTGGAGAACCAAGAATACAGCATCTGGTTCCGCCAAGATCAATTGATCAGAATGCCATAATGGCTTCTATCGATCCGACAACTGCCGCTGCTGCCTCCAGTGCTAAACTTGCTTGGGACTCCCTGCATCTTGCTTATGCCAACAAGTCCCAAACGTGAATTTTTAGCCTTCCTGACCAGCTCGCACGCCTACCAAAAGACTCACATCCAGTAGCTGATTATCTCCATCAAGTGCGCTCTATCTTCAATGAGCTTGCCACCGCTAGTGCTACGGTCGCCAATGATGAGTTGGTAGTGAAAATTCTAAGTGGTTTTGGGTCAGATTTTCGTGAGATTTCCACTGCCATTCGAGCAAGAGATTCCATCATCTCGTATGATGAGTTGTATGTGAAACTAATTGACTATGAGCTCTTTCTTAAACACGAGGAATTGAAGAAAGAAACCAGTGCAGTAACTGCTGCTATGGTAACTCACAACAGATCCACCAATACCAACAACCGCACTTCTCGTCGAACCAACGACAGCTCACAATGGTGTTTGAACAATCGCACAAATGCTCCTGCACAAGGGCTTTCCACCAATAACCCTGTTCGTTGTCAGTTATGCAACAAACAAGGTCATACTGCAAATGTTTGCCGATCACAGTCTCACAATCACTTAGAGGCAAAGGCAATTTTTTTTCAGGTAAACAAGCTGCAGAAAACCAATGGATTGTCGACTCCGGTGCTACTCATCATGTGACAACAGAGCCTACCAATCTTGAAGAATATCATGGTTCAAAAGGCAAAGCTATGGGCGATGGTAAAAGAATCCCAATTACTCACCATGGTTCTACTAAATTGATACTTTGTGTGCACCTGCTATCAAACAAAATATTGTTTCTGTATCAAAATTTTATCAAGATAATCTAAACTCCATTGAATTTTTACCATTTTCTTTCTTTGTGAAGGACTTGAAAATGCGGGCTATGCTAGTGTCCGGACGGAATAGGAATGGACTCTATAATGGCCCAATTTCACGGTTATTAAGCCTACTGTTCAAGTTGCCTCTACAACGGTTCCTCGCCAAGTCTGGTACCGTCGCCTTGGCCATCCCCATTCAAGAATATTGAACTTTGTTTTGAATAAATTTTCTCTCCCAGTTTCATCAGTGAACAAGTTTACTTTCTGTAATTCTTGTTGTTCTAATAATTTTCAACATTTCCATTCAACTACTTGTCTCTAGTTAGTACCGCACCACTACAAATACTTTTTAGTGACTTGTGGGGTCTATCACCAGTTCTTTCAATTGATATAAATGTTAGTATTGTGTTTCCATTGATCAATACACCAGGTATATTTGGTTGTACACTCTTAAAAAGTTTCATCCTTCAATGGAAAAATATTTTAAGAAGAAAATTGTCTCCTTGTATACTGATGGAGGAGGTGAATATAAGAGTCTTGATCCATATCTCAATTCAAATGGAATTGAACACCTTGTATCACCTCCTCATACACCTCAAAGAGTGGCCATAGAGGAGCGTCGTCATCGGCACATTGTTGAAACTGCCAAAACACTTTTACACGAGGCATCCTCGGTTGGTGCCAAAGGGTTCACTCACTGGACAGGTCTTGATTACCACTGTACTTTCAGCCCAATTGTCAATCCTACGACCATTCGTGTTGTTCTTTCGCTTGCAGTTCGGCACAATTGGGTTTTACATCAATTGGATGTCAACAATGTCTTTTTACAAGGCACACTTGATGAAGAGGTTTTTATGAAACAACCACCTGGATTTGAGGATGCATCTAATCCCTCACACGTTTGTCATTTGTGTAAGGCTATCTATGGTCTCAAGCAAGCGCCTCGCGCTTGGTACAATGAACTAACATCCTATATTTCTTTTTTGGGATTTATTAAGTCTCACTCGGATCCTTCTCTATTTGTTCGCCATGACTCTAATGGTGTTATTTATCTTTTAGTTATGTAGATGACATCATCCTTACAGGAAACAATTCAACAATGGTTCATCAGGTTATCTCTTCTTTTGCTTCTCATTTTTCCCTTAAAGATCTTGGTCCCTTATCCTACTTTCTTGGTGTTGAGGTTCACCGATATGAAAAAGGCCTCCTGCTTTCACAAGCAAAGTTTGTGTCACATCTTCTCCACGACCTTTTGATGCAAGACTGTAAGGGTGTTTCCACGCCCATGAGCTCTTCTCAATGTCTTATGCAAAATGATGGTACTCCATCTCATGATGCTACTGAATACAGGAAGGTCGAAGGAAAGTTGCAATACTTGTTTTTACTAGGCCTGATGTTTCTTATTCTGTGAATAAATTATCTCAGTCTATGCATGCCCCATCTGACACTCACCGGAGGGCTGTTAAACGCCTCATTCAATATCTCAAAAGCACCGCTAATTATGGTCTTAGAATTGCCCCAAGAACCAGTCTTGATCTCTCTGTGTTTTCTGATGCTGACTGGGCTGGAAACCTCACTGGTCGAAGTTCCACAAGAGGTTTTATTATTTTTCTGGAGTGTACCCCAGTTGGTTGGTCATCAAAAAAACAATGTACCATTGCCCACTCATCCACAGAAGCAGAGTATCGAGTTGATGCTAGTGCAGTTGCTGAGACTACATGGGTGAAAAATCTTCTGAAGGAACTCCATGTCAAAATTCTCACACCACCTACCATTTTTTGTGACAACCTTGGTGTCACCTACTTATGTGAGAACCACAATCTTCATAGACGCATGAAGCATATAGCAGTTGATTTCCACTATGTTCACCAACAAGTTACCGACAAGAGTCTTACCTTCAAGCACATTCCTACTTCCGACCAGCTGGCTGATTCTCTCACCAAACCGCTTCCAAAAACCTCATTTCATCGCCATTTGTCCAAGCTAGGTGTTGTTGCACACCATCTAGCTTGAGGGGGGTGTATTAGAATATTGTTTATTACTGTGTTTTCTTACTATTACTGTATTAGTTTTACTGTATAGATAGTTATTATGTTTCCACTATTTTAGGAGTTTAATTTGAACATTAATAGGATAGTGTCCAGCGTGGGAGGGACTCTTTTGAATCCATTATTTTCTTTGTGTATATATTACAGTTTATCATTGATTAATAAAACAGTCTTTTGCTTCATCTTGCTCAAATTATTATAAAAGCAACATGCAGCAACTTCCCCGCAGCCAAGAGTGTCAATAAAGAGGAATGAGAATCATGAACTCGTTCAACTATCAGGAAGGGAAAAACACTAGGTGATTTTCCCCCCTCTATCCAAGCCTTGATGGATAAATCAGTTACTTGTAGCACTCAGTGTTGGTTGAATCCTTGATGGATAGATGTACCATCTGAAATAAAGCGAGGTGCAGATAAGTTGGCCCAAACACAAGAACAATATATCCGGTGTAATTTCAAAAGTGGGTCTGGGGAGGGTTCGACCATTGCACTACCTTTGTGGGATTGAGAGGTTGTTTCTAATCGAAACTCAACTAAAAAAGGTGTAATCAATGCATGCTTGAAAAGAAAATAACGGCATCAAAATGACTATATAGATAGAGAAAATAATGTAACAGGTAGTAATGGAAATTGAAGAAAAAATTCAAGACAACTATTAACTAAATCAGAAACTGAACATTCGTCCTAGCTTTAATTGCATAAACGATAAAACATCACTAATCTTCGAAAATAAAACTATCCTTAGCAGCCACATGTAATGGTTCATAATTAACAACTTCATGTGATTCTTCAAAATTCAGACTTGGATTGTTCTAATTTCCAACACATACTATTATCATTGGAACTATTTACATCATTAGTTTCCTCAGAAACATTATATATCTCGGAAGAACAAGTCTCAATAAGCTTCTTCGTTATAGCACACAATACATAATCTCTACGTTTCTCATCAAACTTATGGAGAATAACATTAGAGAGCTCGTACTCCTGCATGAGCCAGTAGTGTCCATCGTCTTCTTTATGCTCATTATTAATAATGTAACGCATCTTCTTCTTGCATCTAATAACAACTGTTGATGATGATGAGTTGTAATGAACTGGTTTTCCCTCAGCTTTTTGTTTCCAACTGCCTTTGCTTTGTAATGAAGTAGCGATAAAGACTGTCATCAGCAGCACCACAAGGTACTCCATGACGATAAATCTTCGATGGTTATAAATCCTGAATCATTCATCTCTTGTTTTTCCATGAATTTATGCAAGAACGTAAGTCCTTCCATATCAGCTGGATGAAAATGGAAACCCAAATCTATATCCTCTTTCTACTCCATGACTCGATTTCTGAATGATGATGGTGTGTAAGCCTTGAGGGAAGTTAGGGTTTCCGAATGACGACGGTGTGTGAGCCTTGAGAGAAATGAGAGTTTTCTTTAGTTGTTTTATGACAAAATGGGCAAGGGTATTTCAAGAAATTTATAAAAAGAATAATTACGTTGTATACCTATTAGGTTAACATTATTATAAATATTGGCCCAACTTTTAAATCTTTACATCAAATGGTCCACTTTTTCTTCTTCACCTCTTTTTTTTTTTAGATTTTTACATGAATTATATATGCATGTTGTCACGATCCGAACCAAGGCCCTGACCGTGACGAGCTACCCGAACCAAGAAGGCCCGAGAGCCCTTCTCTAAGTGGCAATCATATACTCAATTTATATACTATATGACAAATGCAAAAATACATAACAATACGGAAACATGGTCACAATCTTACTTCAACTGAACAATATGAAATTTCCTTTATAAACCTTCGAAAATACATGTCACCAGTCTGCGAAATCTCTAACAATTCTAAAACAACTTATGTCTGAAACTGGGACAAAGGCCCCCAGTCGAACCATTAATCAAAATAAAATGACAATGACTTATAACTAGGCCTCCCAAAATAAGGGAGGTTCACCAACTGACACAAACTGCCACATCTGACGAAACAACTCTACTGCTTAGCGGGATCCGGGGACTGTGCCTCAGATCCTGAAATATAAGGGTCAATACAGATGTACTGGTATACAGGGAAATCCAAAATAATATATTTTTATATAACATAAGTGAGAGCAATTCATAAAATATTTTACATATAATATATACGAAAACACATAGGCACATTTTAAATACTTTGAATCATTTCTTTGAAAACCCTGACCTACTCTTTATCTTACTTCTGAGTTAGATGGTACACCCTACAATCTGTAATTCCACGGGCTATATGGAATCCACCCTTGACTCAACGGCCAAGCCCCCAATCCAAGTTTGCTGCAAGGATTGGAGAATCTATAAGGGGAGGCACGCAAGACGGCATGGTGCCATGATCCCCAATCAAATCAACATGTCATGGTAGTGCACAAGTCCACACAACATGACTCTTAGCTATAGTCCCAATTTGGGATGACATGAATCAAGGTACACAAGACCACAAAGCATGGTACCATAACCCCGTGTCAGCAAGTCACAGTTTCAAGCACAGAGTTTTCAACTCGTACTTTCTTCAGGTAACCATCTAACTCTCTTTAAGACCATTTTTAATATTTTCTAAAAATGCATCTTTCTGAAATCAAATTTTGAAAATCTGAGTAAAAGTTGTCCTTTAATCTGTTCTGAATCTACTATGGCATTCATTGTCATACCAAGACTTGCAAGTCATATCTCTACACCATACATTATCATATTACAGCTCTTTCATTCAAACAATGTTTAGACCACCAATTTATTCAATCAGTACAATAGGATTCATGTTTTCAAAACATATGTCAAACCCTCCAAAGATTCTCTTTTTTCAATACATCAACAAATGGTGGTCAATTTCTCAAACAATCATGCAGTTCCTTTATTATCACATTTAGCATTTAAAAAAATAAGAAATTATGCCCCTTTTTAATTCATAATCAACATAAAATCCATATAAGTTAGTAAACCCATGGTTTATGCTTCAAAACATGCAATTGGATAACCCTTAACTTGTAGATCAACAAATAACATAACGAGAGAGAGAAATTCATTCTTCATGCTCTTAATTCATATTTTCTAACTTCAAACGCATACATACACATCATATATATATATATATATGAACAAAAATCAATCTTTAAGGGGAAGGCCTCAAGACCAAAACATTATATCGTTAAAAAGGATTCATAATGCATAACCTTTAAATTGTTCATAATTTTTGAAACATACTAAAACAATTTAAACATGCCCATATAGTTTAGGAAAACCTCACGTACCTTAGTTGCGAAGAATTCATGAAGAAATTTTGAAAAGATTGGACCTTAAGCTTGATTTCCCAAACCCTAGTTGTTTTCTCCTCTTGTGTTCTTAAAAGATGAATTAGGGATCTTAAGAGAGTTAAAACAGTACTAATAAGTTTAATTTCGTTCAAGGATGATTAGGGACGGTTTTGAAATTTAAAAAGACTTGGTTGACCTTAAAATGACTTAAAAATAAAGTTTTTACGCCCTTGGGTCATAAGGCATGCGACGCATTGCATATGGCCTAAGCTAGGCAATGCCACGCTTTGTCCATCGCCCAAAATAGGCTGGGCGTCGCACTAACCACCGCCCAAAATGGGTTGGGCGATGCATTGCCCATGGAACAACAATTCCAGTAGCCTTAGGCAATTGTTAGGCGATACACTCAACTTTGGAAAGCCATAACTTTTCTCTCGGGTATCGGATTGAGGCAAAATTGGTATCGTTGAAAAGAGGACTCAAAGACCTTTCATTTGATATATAGTAGGCCCCCTAATTAATTACTCCCTCTATTTCAAAAAGAATGACCTACTTTTACTTGGCACAAAGTTTAAGAAAATAAAGAAGACTTTTGAATCTTGTGGAATTAAATTAAAGTTGTGCCCAATGTACCAAAATGCCCTTTAATCTTATAGTCCTAAACATGTCATGTGGAAAGCTGAAATTAATGTATTGCCAAAAAAGTAAAGGGTTCATTCTTTTTTAAATAGACTAAAACAGAAATTAGGTCATTCTTTTTTAAACGGAGGGAGTATATAAAAAAAGTTATGGTCGATGAAACTTGACCCAAGTTTAGACGTTCACTAAAACTCAATCGATAGGAAAGCTTTCAACTCGTCTTTGAGTTAAGGGACCTCTATGATCTTAATTCATGATAAACTAGATTTCCACACTACATAATTGATTAACACACTAAATTTGCATAGGAATTATTGGCCTTTGGAACTATTACGCGTAGGAATGACGGTTTACATAGTACGGGGTGTTACATTTTCTCCCCCTTGGGATCATTCATCCGTGAATGATGGGTAGGGACTTGTTGAAGATCTACAAGTATGGAATAAGGAATGTAACCTCGCATTGAATATTTTTCCTCAACAAAATATGCAAAGGCATCACACAATATTCATGATAACCCCTAGAGAAACGGGTAAGCACAAAATCTGAGATAATGAAACTTGACATCGACATAATCTTGGCATGTGTTTTATGGCACATGATTAAAACATTTTAAGATATGAATTTTTCTAAGAGTCCTCGGCCTGATTAAGATTGGTATAATACATGAGATAAGATTCTCGCAGGACATAAGAATATTAACATTCTCTTCTTACAAGATACAACGAAAAGACTTAAACTTAGAGACACTACTTGTCTATGCCCCAAACAATAAATTACATGCCTCATCATTTCCAACATACAATCCTTACCATACACATCTAACCACATAGCACATAGGTTTGTGTTTTTCATCAATCACAACATTCAAGCCTAATCATTACTTCACCCACTATATGGATCTCCCCACTAAGACCAACAATTTCAATCACTCTCACAAATACTTACACCACATCTCTCCTTCTTAGCTATTTCACACAACAAAAGTTCACCTCCTTCTTTTTCCTTTCACCTATAACCTTGTCTCAAGAATCACATCAAAATTTTTCACCTACAACGACATCAACTCCCCCACCTAACACACTTCTACGCTTCCATAACCATCATCATAATAACATATAGAGGGTCATTAAAGGACTTGATGATAACGCCCAAACTACAGCTCTCGTAAGAGTGTAAGCGGTCGCTGTCAAATATAGAACCCAACTTAGTTGGGTGTAGAATCCCACAGGGAATACTTGGTCACTAAGTATGCAACTATTAGTAGACTGTTGGTCGAAAATTCTATGGAAAGGGGGGATTTAATTGTAGCGTGAATTAAGAGTATCAAAGTAAAAACGGAATGCTTTGTTTAGTAAGATTTAATCACAGAGAAAAATAAGTTAGGGTTATGTCCATCTTATGAATTCTACGTATCTATTAACTATGAGTTACTAGGAATTCAGACATGCATGCACTTATAGAGATTCGTATTCTAATGGTAAATCCTAGTGTCTCTCGACCATCCAGGATTATTTCACTTTAACTCTCTCGAGCTTAAAGTGTATAACTAACGGTACAAATTCTCCAAGATGTTAATCCGATTAAGGCACTAACGTGTAAACAGGGGTTGGTAGCCCTATTTCCTTGTCACACTCTCTTTTCCAGACATGTAACTTTTCTCTCAAACAAGTTAATGCTATACTGGCGTATTCTATATGTTTGCAACCACAAGAATGAAATTAAGATGAAGAGAGTAATGATATAAGTAGCATACGTATCAAGAATTCATAAACTCATAGCAATAGATAGTATATCAAAAGGCTTCCATAACCCTAACAGAGAAGTTTAGCTACTCATAATCACAACAGGAATCCACGAAGACATCATCATCATACCAAGATTATAGCAATGTCACGATGAAGATGGATTTACGTCAATATGAGATTGACGTGATTTCCTCTCTTGCCGTTTTTGGTAGCGTGTTTTCTCTGTTGGTAACTTACAGAATCTGTAAACTGAATAATACTAACGTGTCTATAGAAAAGTAAAATCAAAAGTATGATAATGCTTGCATGTTGAAAAATTTAGCAAATAGGGTTTTTATAATATCCTTGTCATATTCCTACTAGGTTACTGCTACACCCTTAAGTATGAAAAAATATTGTTTTTGCCCTGGACAGATTCTCCATGCATCATATTTAGTCCTCAAGCTTCCAAAAGCTGTCTTCCATCTTATGCGAAGGTTTCCCTTTGCTACCGAAAGGTCCACAAAGTGCTGAAATCTTCATCATTAATACCTGAAAACATACTAATCACGTTAGTTAGCTCACTTATAGGAAAATGGACTAAAAGTGCAGGAATTATATATTTTATCCTCAAAACTTAGCCTAAAATATGGGTAAATCATGGTGCTTAGGCATGTAAATACGCCCAACATCACCTGAGCACAAGGATCTTGAAAGGGAGTAACACTATTCAGTTATAACATATACTTATTGCACTACTGAAGGTGGTACATGAGTTGAAGATACGATATAATCACGAAGTATTTCATATATCAAGTGTTTGGATCACAAGTGGAGAGTCGTTCTGGCATAAACTCAACATATAACGAGTTCTTAGGACAACCACCGTGAGAAACATGAGAGCTTACATTATGAGTCTTAAACATGACTTTGGAATTCATGAAGTGGATGATTTAGGCAAGAACTTCTACTCGAACCTATCGTTTTTCATTTTAAGAGCTGAAATAGTCATGAGTTCGTACAACTTTATCATTTTGGCTAACCCCGACATAAAATGAATCGCTAACATATGAAACATAGTTCCTTAGAACCAATTATGATTTGGGACACAGATTTATAGTTCATGAGCAACATACATAAAGCTTGGATACTAGGAATATTGGATCACTAAGGGACATTATTTATTATAGTTTGGAAGTCAAGACATGACATGAGTTACATAGACTACTCAAACCTTAGACATAGGTTGTACTTGGATACATAACGTAAGGCATTAGCAGAGTGACCTCTTAGATTGAAGTAGGAGGAGTTTGCTTGAATAGAAATAGATTTATCATGAATCTTACTTGAAACTTGACACCACAAGAAAATTCGAGAACTACTTTAACTTATCATCTCCACCTTAGATCAAAGTCATAATCCTAGACTTTTGGACATGACCTCTCATCAAATATATATCCACAACTCTCAACACAAGAGATATACCACCACACACAGAACCGCTAAACTCTCTTTGATAAACTATACTTTGAAGGCCTCTTTTTTCGAAAGTGCTACTCTTAGCTCTCGCTAGCCTCTATAGCCATTACTCTACAACTCCCACTCTCATGAGCATATGCCTTCACACTCCTTATCACAAAGGGGTACTAGTATACATATGAACACAAACTCCCCTCCATAAATTTTTTTATACAAGGACACTAAATTCATTCTTGGACATCCCCTTCAGGTACACTAATCCTAATATCCTCCAACCCACAAAGTCATCAATTTATGGCTAACGTTATCATGGGCATGGACATCCATGCTTCTAGACACAGATCACTTCATCTTCAACTCCTTAGAATACTTACCATTACACCTCTAATCACATAACTTGCAACTTAACAAAATTTGTAAAACTATACCCAAGGAGCATATTGTCCACCCATACTTCCTCAATTCAACTCTAAATAACGCTATACAACAACTCCCTATACTTCTCCATAATACAAGATTCGAGAATGAAATCAAGGTACACATGACACTCATATACATCACATCTTATCTAATAATATGCTACCTCAAGGTTCAACTTGTTCTTTTATACCTAGGCCCTTATCTACTTAATGACTCAACCATAATTGATCATTTTTTTATACTAGTCCTCATGTATATAAATATCACAATTATCCAATCCTTTTTCCACAAGTGGTCAACGTAAGCTATTTCATACCTCACATCAAGCCTACTAATTCATTCTCACAAAATATGCATTATCAATCTTGAGCTACTATTATTATTACTATAGTCCACATCTAAAGTTCAAGCCTATTGTCTAACAACACCAATCATATGAAGCATGTCACATACTATACTAATCAATCGAATAGAATTATCAACCTAATTCTCTTATTTCACTTATCTATGGCCCATAAATTCATCCTCTCCATGACATTTCTACTATACCTCGTGTACTACATACCTTCTTACATGTAGTACTAATTTACAATGACTAGATAAAAGATGATCAATGGGTAGAGTCACATAATAGGGATAGTCGATCTTAATATTATATCATAACCCATTATGATCTTATCAACATATTCTACTTTCTCACATCATAGTTACCTACCCATGCATACATCACAACTATCTTCAAAATTTCACATACAACAATGAGTCTATACTTATAACTTATTGGCTAATCTAATTATTTCCATTCACAGCCTATAATTGATTTCCATAACCACCATAACTATCCACTCTAGGCTCTTCCCTGTTCTGATTAGATATTAATCATAAACAAACACTTTCTCTACAGACTACCATACGATCTGCTAATATTGCTACCACAATAATCTATCACCATAAAATGGAAAATCATCCCTCAATCAATGGTTATACAACTAAAACTATTTATTTAGTCAAAAGTCACCCTCACTCTGACTTCTAATCTTGTGACTTCATATCACCAACTTATTGGCCCAATCTCACTACCAATAGGTCATGATACTTTAATATATACTACTACTTGGGTGGAAATACAGTTCTAACATTTTGCTTTACATCATTACCCTTATGCATGACATTTGCAATAAGAATTTTTATAGGGACTGGATACACTTAATACCTCAAGCTCAAATGCATGATTGATGTAGATAGGGGTATACGCTTAAATCGGTAAACTTTACAGCACTTGTGGACTCATCTCAAGTCCTTGTGTAATTTCATAACATTTATGACTCAACCAGAAAGGACCACATCATTTAGATTCTAAGATTCTACACTTGAATCACCTCGACAATGAGATATATCTAAGAATATCAAGGTAAGGAAAGAATTGGGATAAATTTACCTTCGTATGGATGACACCATAGCATAAACTAGAGTATGAAAGAGGAACATTCTGACTCCATAGTACGAACTAGAACATGAAGAAAAAGAAACACTCCAAAATGTCTAGTAGCCTACCGCTTATAAATGTGGCGCGCTACACACCCATAGACAGGACTCTTCCCGATGCAATTTCACAGAAACCCTAGGAACATGAACCATGCCCTGATACCAAGTTTGTCATGAACCAAACCAAGGCCCTGGCCGTGAAGAGCCTCCTACACCAAGAAGGCCCGAGAGCCCTACTCTAATTGGAAATCATATACATAATTCATATACTATATGACAAATGCAGAAATACATAAAAATACAGAAACATGGTCACAATCTTACTTCAACTGAACAATATGAAATTTTCTTTATAAACCTTTGAAAATACATGTCACTAGTCAGTGAAATCTCTGATAATTCTGAAACAACATATGTCTGAAACTGGGACAAGGCCCTCAGTCGGACCATGAATTAAAATAAAATAACAATGACTTATAACTAGGCCTTCCAAATAAGGGAGGCTCGCCAACTGCCATATCTAACCAAACAACTCTACTACTTAGCGGGATCCCGAGACTATACCTCAGATCCTGAAATATAGGGGGTCAATACAGATGTACTAGTATGCAGAGAAATCCAAAATAATGTATTTTTATATAACATAAGTGAGAGAAATTTATAAAATATTTTGCATATAATATATATAAAAACAAATGGGCACATCTTAAATACTTTAAAACATTTCTTTGAAAACCCTAACCTACTCTTTATCTTACTTCTAAGCTAGATGGTACACCCTACAATCTGTAATTCCACGGGCTATATAGAATTCGCCTTTGACTCAATGGCCAAGCCCCCAATCTAAGTTTGTCACAAGGATTGGAGAATCTATAAGGGGAGGCACGCAAAACAACAAACATGGTGCCATAATCCCTAATCAAGTCAACATGTCATGGTAGTGCACAAGTCCACAAAGCATGACTCTTAACCATAGTCCCAATTCGGGAAGACATGAAATAAGGTTCACAAGACCATAAAGCATGGTACTATAACTCTGTGTCAGTTAATCATAGTTTCTACCATAGAGTTTTTTAACTCGTACTTTCTTCGGATAGCCATTTAACTCTCTTTAAGCCCATTTTTAATTTGTTCTAAAGATGCATCTTTCTGAAATCAAATTTTGAAAATCTGAGTAAAATTCATCTTTTAGTCTGTTCTGAATCTACTATGGCATTTATCTATTTGGTATCATCATACCAATACTTGCAAGTCATATCTCTACGCCATACATTAGCATATTACAGCTCTTTCATTCAAACAATGTTTAGACCACCGATTTATTCAATCAGTACAATAGGATTCATTTTTTCTAAACATATGTCAAACCATCTGAAGATTCTCTTTTTCAGTATTTCAACAAATAGTGGTCAATTTCTCAAAAAATCATGTAATTCCTTTGATTATCACATTTAACATTTAAGAAAAACAAGAAATTATGCCCCTCTTTAATTCACAATCAACATAAAATTCATATAAGTTAGTAAACCCATGGTTCATGCTTCAAAACATGCAATTGGATAACCCTTAACTTGTAGATCAAGAAATAACATAACGAGAGAGGGAAATTCGTTCTTCATGCTCTCAATTCATTTTTTCAAACTTCAAACACATGTATACACATGATATATATATATATATATATATATATATATATATATATATATATATATATATATATATATATATATATATATGAACAAAAATTAATCTTTAAGGGAAGGACTCAAGACCAAAACATTATATCATTAAAAAGGATTCACAATGCATAACCTTTAAATTGTTCTCAAAACCCTTCATGAGTATATAATTTCATAATTTTTGAAATATACTAAAACGATTTCAACAATACCATGTAGTTTAGGAAAACCCCACGTACCTTAGTTGCAAATAATTCATGAAGAAATTTTGAAAAGATTAGAACTTAATGATTGATTGCCCAAACCCTAGTTGTTTTCTCCTCTTGTGTTCTTGAAAGATGAATTAGGGATATTAAGAGAGTTAAAACATTACTTATAAGCTTAATTTTGTTCAAGGATGATTAGGGACTATTTTGGAATGTAAAAAGACTTGGTTGGCCTTAAAATGACTTAAAAACGAAGTTTTTACGTCCTTGGGCCATAGGGAATGGGATGCATTATCTATGGCGTAAGCTAGGCAGTGCCACACATTGTGCATCGCCTAAAATAGGCTGGGGGTCGCATTGCCCATCGCCAAAATGGGTTGGGCGATGCATTGCCCATGGCATAACAATTACAGTAACCTTAGGCAATTGGTAGACGATGTACTTTACTTTTCAAAGCCATAACTTTTTGGTCGGGTATCAGATTGAGGAAGAATTGGTATCGTTGGAAAGAGGACTCAAAGACCTTTCATTGGATATATAGTAGGCCCCTTAATTCATTATATATAAAAAGTTATGATCGATGGAATTTGAGTCAAGTTTAGACGCTCACTAAAACTCAATCGATAGGAAATCTTTCTACTCGTCTTTGAGTTAAGGGACCTCTATGATCTCAATTCATGCTCAACTAGATTCCCACACTATATAATTGATTACCACGCTAATTTTTCATAGAATTTACCGGCCTTTGGAATGATTACGCGTAGGAATGACGGTTTACATTCTAGCCTGAAAATATGGGGTATTACACATGTCCAACGCTTGTCCCTCATGCGTTAATGATACTTGCATGGCCAACACGTGTCCCACGTGTGTAAGTGAGATATGAATGTGTGACACTTATTGTTGTTACATACATTTGCATTATTATTCTGTATATCTAAATAGCTTATTATCACTTCAGTGTTACACATTAAGAAATAGTGTTATGGTCATATATATCTACTTTATGTGAAATTGAAGTATAAAGTATACATAAGAAATTATTGATCTCTCAACTCAATCACACTATTCCGATAAAAATAGTGAGAGAAGAGTGCAACACAAAGGATAAAAAGTAATTTTTATTAAATTTCAATCACTTCTACAGAAGCTAATGCAAGAAAATGCCATGAATCCAGGTATGTTTACTTGAGTAAATTAAAGTAATGATATAATATATTGTGAAAAAAAATTATTAAGTTCTACGATCCTAAAGCCATGTCAGAGCTACAACTAGATTGTTTGTATTTCAGAATCTATAATCGAAAAATTTCTTACATTATTACCATCCTTCGTTAATTCACAATTTGATTGTTATTGTAGGTTCTCTTTTGTTGATTCGTACCTTTTTTCCTCAATTGATTTCTTTTGGTTAAATTTTATTTTGATGAACTTATTATGGTGAATCGATCGCTCTTTTTTTGGTAAAATTAATGTTAGAGAAATAATTATTGCCAAAATATTTTCCAAATTGACATTAAAAGAAGTGTTGTTAACAATTCTTTTTCATTTTTCCTTTACTCAATATAGACATTTCAGTTTTTCTTGATTACTTTATGACATTATATGATTTTATTGTGCTAGTTTACAATCAAGTTTTGTTGCTACTGTAGGTAGTTTCACAATGTAGTAAGAGGATGCACGTAGAAAGCGGTGTAAACATGAGTAGTAGCAGCACTTTCCATGAAAATAGAAGCCTAATAAGAATTGGAGGCAACATAGAAAATAATAATGAGAAGGTCATTCCTGAAAGTAGACAAGATGGGTTCATGCAGCTAATGCGCGGACTATGAAAATGTAGGCTACCATAGTGCCTACCCATCAAACACCTTTGGCTGGACAACCTCCATGAGAAGCACCGTAGGGTATTTCATGACTATAAATCTTCCATGGCTCTTCATCTGCACCATAGATATCTAAGTTTGTGGTTATAAATTCAGAATCATTCATATCTTATTTCGTCCTGAATTTTAGCAAGAATGTAAGTTCTTCCGTAGCCGTTAGATGAAAATGAAATCCAAACTCTCTTTCAACTCCATGCCTCGATTTTTGAATGATGATGGTATGCGAGCCTTGAGAGAAATCAGGATTTTCTTTTGTTGTTTAAGACAAAATAGATAGGGATCTTTAAAAAAAAATTAAAAAAGAATAATTACATTGTATATCCATTATGTTAGAATATAAATAAGGGAAATCCAAGAAGAAGTGGGCCACTTCTTCTCATTGTATATTCCTATATTTTTATTTTAACCTAATGAGTATACAATGTAATTATCTTTTTTTTTTAATTTCTTTAAAGAATCCGACCCATTTTGTCTTAAACAACAAAAGAAAGTCTTAGTTTCTCTCAAGGCTCACACACCATCATCATTTAGAAATTGAGGCATGGAGCAGAAAGAGGATATAGGTTTTCATTTTCATCCAACGGATACAGAAGGAATTATGTTCTTGCTAAAATTCATGGCGAAGCAAGAGATGAATGATTCGGAATTTATAACCGCAAACGTTGATGTCTATGGTGCAGAGGAAGAGCCATGAAAGATTTACTGTCATGGAGTACCCTACGGTGTTGCTCATAAAGGTTGTGCATCCCAAGGTGTTTGACGGGAAGCCACTGTGGAAGCCTACATTTTTATAGTCTGTGTATCGGTTGCATGAATCCATCTTGTCTACTTTCGGAATGACCTTCTCATTATTTTTTTCTATGTCGCCTCCAATTCTTATTAGGCTTCTATTTTCATGGAAAGTGCCGCTACTACTCATGTCTATGCCATCTCCTACGTGCATCCTCTTACTACACAGTACAACTACCTGCAGTAACAACAAAAGTTATTTGTAAGCTAGCACAATAAAATTATATAATTCCATAAAGTGATCAAAACAAACTAAAATATCAATATTGAGTAAAGAAAAAATGAGTAAGAATTGTTAACAACACTTATTTTAATGTTAATTTGCAAAATATTTTGGCAGTAATTGATTCCCTAAAATTAATTTTACCAAAAAAGAGTGATTGATTCACCATAATAAACTCATCAAAATAGAATTTAAAGCGCGTTCGTTGTTGCCTGTATAGCTTTCTAGAGCAGAGATCTAGCAACGCATTCTAGGCACAGATCATTGGTATTGGATGTATCGTTAGGTTGTGCCGAGTCAAATCTGCTCCCTTTTTTTTCCGTTGCAGAAAAGAGATCCCTTCCCCTCTCTTTCCAAAATGATGAATATGAAGTCCGGGAGGCTGCAGGTACTATGGATCCTCTGACACCCAATCGGGTTGCTTTCCCAGGTCTCGCCGGTGTTGCCTGTAGGTCGTGATGTGCCTTGAGATGGCCGTCTCTGTCCCTCTTCCAGTGGGGAACCCGCTCCCCGGTCGTCGCTCTGCTGCGTCTGGCCCGTCCTCTAGGCACCTTTGGAAGGCAGGGAGTGTGACAAAATTGCTTTCCTTCCTTGACAGCCTTTGCCACATTCCCCTAGCAACTTTAGGTAATATCTAGCTCAAAAAAAATCAATAAAGGAAAAAAAATTATGAAGCGACAAAAGAGAACCTACAACAACAATCAAATTGTGAAATAAATAAGGACGGAGATAATGTACGAATTTTTTTTATTATAGATTCTGAAACACAAACAATCTAATTGTACCTCTGACATGACTTTAGGAACGTCAAACTTAATGATTTTTCTCACAATATAATATACCATTACTTTAATTTACGCAAAAAAAATACCTGGATTCATGGAATTTGCTTGCATTAGTTGTGGTAGAAGTGATTGAACTTTAATAAAAAATGATTTTTCTCCTTTGTGTTGCAATCTTCTAATGCTATTTTTCAGTAAAAACGTGAATTGAGTTGAGAGATCAATCATTTCTTATGTTTACTTTATACTTCAATTACACATAAAGAAGATGTATATGACACAACACACGTTCTCTAAATGTAACACTGAAGCGATAATAAACTATTTATATATAGAGAATAATTATACAAACGCATATAACTACAATAAGTATCACACATGCAGATTTCACTCATGCATGTGGTACACGTGCTCGACATGCAAGTATCATTAATGCATGAGGGACAAGTGTTGGACATGCATAAATAACTCATGTAAATATGTGAAAAAAGCGAAGAAGATGAAGACGTGGACCATTTGATGTAAAAATTTAAAAGTTGGGCATTTGTCAATATTTATAATAATTTTAACCTAATGGGTATACAATGTAATCATCCTTTTTATAAATTTTTTTAAAGACCCCCGCCTATTTTTTCTTAAAACAACAAAAAAAAAACTAACTAAGCTTGGTTAGTCTTGAGCTTCGAAATACTTCATATTCATGGTTTTATGCTCATTTGAAGTTGACTGTAGCAAGATTCTTCTCAAGAAATCAATCGATTAGGAAGGTTTTGACTTGGCTATGAGCTAGAAGTTTGTTGTAGCCTTAATATATGTCTAAATCACTCCTCATACCACCAAAAAATTATGTTCTATTTTACATATACTTAAAACATGGTTTTTTGGGGTGTTACAGTATCTCCCCTTTGGGGTAATTCATCCCCGAATAAAAACTAACTAAGCTGAAGTGTTAGGGGAAAGAGCAGCAATTCCCACACAAAATTTGTATGAGATGAATAATTACATGATAACTGAGTCTGTAACTAAATCATGGATTGAACTAAACTCATGAATGTATGTTATTGTAACGCCCCGATTCTACACCCTAGATGCCACATAGTGCTTACAATCTCGAAGGACCACAAGCTAACCCGTGACTGGTACCTATTATGAGCATTGAATAATAATACTGCTAATATGTGCGGAAGCATAACAAAAATGTCATAAGGTTCATAATATGAAAACTGATAAATACTAATTATGCAATACTGTGCATATACATATAGATATATATTGTATCTGGATCATACTGAAACTAAATACTGAGTTCTAAAAACTGAGATACTGATATCCGAGATTTACTAATAACTATATTACTAATAACTGGGTGACTATTTCTGACAGTCCTGATTCTATAGAACTGAACTAAGTTCTATACTGAGCCTGAAACTAAAATTGTAACTGTGGGAGTGTTCATCTAACCGACATACCCCAATTATAACCTGAGTTGGGGTCCAACATGTGACCCCAATTAGAAGGGTGTTACACCTTGCCAAGGGATACTAACAATGCTGGGTTAACCCTAATCTGGCAGGAAGACTCATGAATTATATATATATATATATATATATATATATATGGTTGTGTCAACCTTAGTCTGGCAGAAGGATATCTTACCCGCTGGCTACGAAGTTCTATAACACAGAGATTGCTACTAAGGTTCAAACCCTCTGCTAGCAGGAATGCCTCCATCTCTGGGTTCACTTAGTGTTGAATCCTACTCCCAACTGAATAGACACTGATCATTATATTGTACTAAGCTTGACTGAACTAACATTGATCGTGTTGACTGACTGAACTAGACTGAGTTTGCTGAGTTTTGTAACTGATTGAGTACTACTATTCGTGATAATACGGAGACTATTCTATGGCTACTATGGTTCTAGGTAAACAACTAGATTTTTTGGTATTGAATACCCCCAGGACTTGATAGCATAAATAGTAAAGCATGGCATGATTTTGAAAGCATAACAATAATTACTTGTTAACAATACATTTACTTAGACATTTTGTCAAAAACTTGAGAGATATGAACTTGTATATGACTGAAAACACATGCTAACGTCATGATATCACTATTCAATTCACATAGGCATTTTATCAAACACTTTGGGAGCATAAGTAATGCACATGATAATGGTCAATACATAAGCATCATGAATACAATACTCAACTTGCAATTAAAAGGTTTAATATAAGGATCACATAATTCAACACACATACTATCTTGATTTTTAAGAAACTTGTAATTAATCATGGATTGAAACTCAAACATCAATACATACATGAACACAATCAAATTACAATATGTAAATCATGAAATCATAAACTTATAGTTTAAAAAGGGTTCTTGAACTCCAAGGGTGGAAGGAAACCCAAGGATGAACACCTAACATACCTTGGTAATCAAATTCGTGAAGATCTTTGGTGATTTCTTGAGATTAGGACTTGAAATTGAATGACCTAGGGTTTTGTTCTTGAGATAAATTGAGAATAAAGAATGAATTTTTCCTTTAGGATGGCTTAATTTCGTATTTTAGGGCTAAATAAAAGTGGAAAAATTGACCTAAATACCCCTCTATACACGGATTTAATTACTGAAAAATGCACCCAGCAATGCACAGATCGACGCATCGCATCGATAGGGTCGATGCGATAGCTGATAGAACGCGTCTAGATCAAATTGGCTTACTATAATTTGCCCACTTGAGCTAGTGACAACACTATCGACATGATGGGAGATGCGACACATCGAGATCTCATTGACTTACTACTTTGGACATCCAAACGTGTCTCAAATGACGTCTGAAAAATTCGAAACTTATTCAATAACACCTATTGACATCCCTAATTATGAATCAACTTAAAAATCAAAATTCTAAGGTCGTCAAGATAAAAAATAAGATCATCAAATTATGAAGGCTAAAAATAATTCTAAATATAAACACATAGCTGAAATTTTCCAAGTCTGGGACCTCTTTTCATGCTATATATGACTAAAATGACTGAGATTTTTGTGGGGTCTTACATTTATGATATGAGAATAGATGGGTGAATATATGAAATGATGGTCAAAGGGACTCAATGCAATTTCACCAACTCTCTAAGATAGAGTCTAGCATCATCCTTCACTAAATCTAAAGTGTTAACTGGCAGAAAATAGGATGACTTAGTCATTTGATCCAGGATAACCCAAATAGAATCATCTTGTCTTTGAGTGCAAGACAACCCTGTAATGAAGTCTATCTTTACCAGTTCTCACTTCCAAGTAGGAATACTAATATCCTAAAGCGTACCACCTAGTATCTAGTGTGATACCTTAACCTGTTGGCAATTTGAATACTTAGACATAAATTTTGAGATATCCTTTTTTATTCCATTCCACAAATAGACTTCCCGTAAATCATGATACATCTTAGTGGATTTTGGATTAATTAAATACTGAGAACTATGAGCTTCTTCTAGAATGCACTGTCTTAAGTTATCTATGTCTTGAACACATAGTCTCTCTCCTGAGAGAAAACCTCAACCTTTTGACACAGGATTGCTTCTTTCAAGCTAAGAAAATTAAGACCACTATCTTGCTTTTCCTTCATCTTATTTATCAGTAAATATTTCAAACCATTTTGAACCAAGATATTACCTTCATTTTAATCAACCAACTAAACTCTCAATATAGAAAGCTGGTGAACTTCACAAAATAACTATCTTTTCTCATCCTCAATATGAGCAAGACTCTCTATAGACAATATACTAAGAGCGTTAACCACAACATTGGCTTTATCTAGATGGTACAAAACACTCATATCATAATCTTTTAACAACTATAGTCATATTCTCTAATAAATATTTATATCTTTCTAGTTAAATACATTTTAAAGGCTCTTATGATTATTGAAGACATCAACATGGAACTCATGAAGATATTGCCACCAAATCTTTAAGGAAAAAATAATTGTTGCTAACTCAAGATTATGCGTTGTATAGTTCTTCTAATGAGGCTTGAGCTGCCAAGAGGCATATGCTACCTTGCCCCGCTGCATCAACACATAACCAAGTTTAAATATTCAAGCATAACAATAAACCACAAATCCATCTAAACCCTCTAGAAGAGTCAAAACTGGAGCGATGGTGATTCGAGTCTTTAACTCCAAAAGATTTATTTCAACCCTTAGCTTGGCTTGAAAATCCCTTTTTATAGGAATATTTCTTCCACAATGAGTACATAATAAATTGTTAGATACAGACACATATTTATTGTAGGAATTGTAAGTGGGATTACCATTTTGACATCCTAGACCCTATCCATTGTTTAATCTAACTAGTCAAATTAGCTAAAATCTGAGATGAAGTGGTCCATTCCTAAGATTTTTTAAGTTCGTTTTTAACATAGACCAGGTCCCTTTTATAATGCCCTACAAAATCCTCTTCCATTTTGAGACTTAGAGCGTATTTGGTAAAGCAAAAATTCGAGTCAAAATATTTCATAAATATCCTCCCAAGTATGAAATACTTTGAATCGTGTAGGAATCTATTTGAGCATGAATTAAGATCATAGAGGTCCCCTAACTCATGGTCGAGTTGAAAACTTTCCTATCGTTCACGTTTTAGTGACTGTCAAAATTGGGTCATTTTCAATCGACCATTACTCCTTGTATATATTGAATTAGAGGACCTACTATATATCAAATGAAATATCTTTGAATTATATTTCCAATAATACTAATTTCGACAAAAACCGATATCGGAATAAAGAGTTATGCCTATTTTACTCCAGCATATCAAGCTGGGAAATATATGATGACGTCATCAGCCTTAGGCAGAAAATAAAAAATTTGGCCATTTTTTGACGATATTTCGTAACGGCCTATCACGAATCTGACGGCCTGTCACGGATGTCGTCAGCTATTTTTCTCAGCAATTTAGAGACATTTTTGTAAGGATATTTTGGTCATTTCCCACCTTTTGTGAGCCTCTAAATATATATGAGAACCCTCATTCAAACCCTAAATTCATCATTTTTCTCTTCCAATTCTCTCAAGAATATCTATCTAGGGTTTTATCAAGAACCTTAATCCTTCAAAAAAATCATCCATAAATTCTTCAAGGTTTTTTCAAGAACTAAGTTCCTTATAGTGTGGGCTTCAAGGATTATTTATTACAAGTGTGGATAGAGTCTCAAGTATTAGGATTCATCCAATTTCAAAGGTTAAGGAATGTAGACGTTGATTCTTGGGTCCCTTTCATCCAAGAAGCTCAAGAACACTTTTTAAAACTAAAAGATTTTTATGTTTATGAGTTGTTAATAATTTGTATGAGTTGAAATTCGTGTTTAATGTTTTGTTGAGTTTTTTCTTTATGTGTTCCTACAAAATTTATGAGCTTTGACCCTAGTATGTGGAATTCATGTGATGTTTGTGATAGACCCTCTTGAAGTTATTTTTCCATGTGATATGTTCATGACTTTTGGGTGTAGAAATGGTTGAATAAGTGAATAATGTTTTCCATAGGTTTGATAAAGATCTTAGGTGAAACATAAGAGCCATTTTAGTATGTTGAATGTGAAACTCCAAATTGTGAGCTAGTCCATGCATGCCTAGTGTTTGATAAAATGCCTTAGTGAGTGAAATGTGCCAAGATAGCATGAAATTCCCAAGTAGGTGTAAAAATCGGTCATGTCTAGTGGTTGTTGAAAGACCCTAGTGAACATGTCGAGATATGATGGTAGTAAATTCCCCGATTATGTGCTCTTTGATGTATGCTAATTTTTTAATACATGTCAAGTGGTTAGTAAGTAAGTCGTGATATGATAGTATGAAGTTTTCCCAAGCCATGTGATACCCAAATAGGTGTTAATACTGATATAGGTATGAAGTACTCGATGTAAGACCTTTTTGAATGGGGTATAATCTAATAGCATGTTTTCTCTATGCTAGTACATGTTGATGATTTCTAAATGCTTGAAGTGACTCTTTAGTAATTGTGGTGATGAATAGAGTTTTGCGATCCTTAAATACTTGAGGTGATGTTTTAATGAACGTTTGTGATGGTGCATGAATGATTGTGATGATGAATGAATGATTATGCTTTACTTTTATGCTATCGAGTCCTAGGGGTATTTATACCCGACAATAGAGCTGTTGTCTAGAGCCCGTGTCAGTTTCTCGATAACTCCAGTCGAGCCATGATTCTCAAAATTCAGCGAACTATAGAACTTTGTATCTTCAGACAAGTACAGAACTTAAGAAAGCTCAGCAATCTCAATTATCTATGTAATATCTGTATCTCTAGTAATCTAGCCTCAGTCCTATAATCAGCTCAGATCTAATAGTATTCAAGTGATTCAATTCTAATCTCAAAAGCAATTCGAGTAATCTATTCAAGCTCTGCATCGTTAGTTAGATCTTTTGAGAAACATGATCAGTATCAAATTCAGTTCAGTTGTGTTCAGTCAAGATTTCAGCTTAGAGTATTTCAGTTGGGAGTAGAAGTGAGCACCGATCAAGGAAAGAGATGGTGGATCTTCCGTTAGAGAGGCCGAGTCGTTAAGAGAAAACCCTAAACTCTAGAACTGTGTAGCCAGCACAGGATACAGGAGTCTCCCATCAGTGGAGGATGTCACCATCAAAGAGGTTTGACTATTATATTACCTCAGGCCGACTTCCTGCGAGGGTCATCGCGTCAGAGAGGCTTGACCAGAGAGGTCTTTAACCGTGGCATAGTATTGACACCCTTTCAGCTGAGGTCACAGGTTGGACCCCACCTGTGGTAGTTTGGGGCATGTCGGTTAAGTAAATACTTCCCAAAATAGGCTTGATCTCCATCTCAAATCCTTTATTTTATTGAGTATTCTTGTTGTCAGATTCGGACATGATCATACTTCTTATCATTGATAATCGCTTCCAGAATAATCTGTTAGCAAAGTTGATCTCTAATTCTGTCAGTCTAAAGAAGTAAGCTCAGAGTTTAGTCCTTGATGTAAGAACATCCAGATCCTCAGTTATCAGTATCAGATGAGTCAGTGATCCAGTATCTCAGTGTCAGTAGTAAGTTCAGTCTGCAGTAAAGTGGTATCCAAGTTTCAGTATCTAGAGTTACGATGATTGTGTTCATGTTCTGTGCATTTATGTATGTGTTCTCATGCGACATTTTCATGATTATTCAGTTTAGATATTGTGCATGAATGAACCCTTGCGTTAGTCTGCCCCGTCTACATATAGTACATTCTTGTACTAACGCATTTGCGCTATGGTGTTTTGTTTGACACCATAGGTTCAGAGGCACAAGATCCAGCGTATCCTCAGCAGTTCAGTCCCAGTCAGCAGAAGTAGCAGTCAGCCATCTTCTTTCGAGGATGAGTCTCAGTTTACTATTATTATTTTAGATTTTGTTTATTTTTAGTTGACGGAGTTAGTTGGGGACATATCCCATCAACTCCACAGTTTAGACAGTTTAGAGGCTTTTAGATAGACGTATTAGTATTCAGTTTTCTGTATTATGAGTATTCATAGATGTATTGAACTGTATGGCTAGTTTTCGCATTTATTTCCGATATTATGCAGTATACAGGTACAGATATCAGTAAAGGGTTAGCTGTGGTCCTTCAGGGTCATAAGCACCATGTGAAATCTCGGGATGGGATTTCGGGGTGTTACAAGCTTGGTATCAGAGCCTAAGGTTCAAGAGTATCCTAGGGAGTCTGAAAAGCCGCATCTAGTAGAGTCTTGTGCATGGGTGTGTAGCGCACCATATTTATGTACAAGAGGCTACAGGATGTTCTTAGGAGCATTTTTTCTTCTTTCAGTGATCATCTTGTGTGAGTGAGCATGAGCTCAAGTTGATCCTCAGTCTAATCCACTTTTTTCTTTCATTCACAGAGTATGCCTCCTCGACGAGATTTTGTTCATGGGGTCGATAATCAGCCCCCTCAGCCAGTAGATCCTGAGAATGAGAGTGTGTCATATACAAAGTTTCGGGCCGCTTTCCAGGCGCTAGCCCAAGTTGTGACTAATGTTCATGGCAATCGTCAGGCTGCAATCCCACCTCAGCAAGATGGGAATTCTTCCGCAGCCAGGATTAGAAGCTTCATGAAAATGAACCCGCTCAAATTATTTAGATCAGTTGTAGGTGAGGATCCGCAGCTGTTTCTAGGGGAGGTGAAGAAGATCACCCAGATTATGCATGTTTTTTAGGAGGAGAGTGTTGAGTTAGTATCTTATAGGTTGAAAGATATTGCTCATGATTAGGTAGTGATGTGGGAGAAAAGTAGAGGGGAGAATGCAGCTCCGTGACTTAGTTAGAGTTTTAGAGTGCCTTTCTAGATAGGTTTTTCTCACTAGAGATGAGAGAGGCTACGGTAGAAGAGTTCATGAACCTAAGGCAAGGTTCCATGACCGTGAAAGAGTATTGTCTCAAGTTTAACCAATTAGCTAAGTATGTTCCTGACTTGGTAGCTGACCCTAGAGCGAGTATGAGTAAGTTTTTGTCTGGGGTGTCGAGTTATGTGTTGAAAGAGTGTAGAGCTTCCATTCTCAATAGATATATGGATCTTTCTAGGCTAATAATGCATGCGCAATAAATTGAGGCAGATAAAATAAAAGAAAGAAAGAGTGAGTAAGAAAGCCAAGACAGGTAGTCGTGGTTTCTCGTAGTCAGGGTCTCAAAGTGGAAGTAGTTCTCAGTATGGTCAGAGATTTTTAGTTCTAGCTCCATCTTCAGCTAGTGTACTCGCACCTGTGTTTGGGGGTATCAAATCTGAGGGAGCGCCAAGCTCCAAAGCCCAGAGTAGTGCTAGTGGTGTTCGTACCCATCCGCGTTGTAGAGAGTGTGAAAGGTGCCACCAAGGTATGTGTAGAGCCAATAGTGATGGATTTTAGGTATGGTAAGCCAAGCCATAGAAGGTGAGAATGTAAAGTACTGACTCAAAGGGGTAGACTTCATGCGTTTTAGGCTCGCCTTGATCGGGAAGGATTTCCTAAAGTAGACCCGGGTATGTTATGAGCCCTTCATCTTTATAACATGAATTGATAGATCCTTTGCTCCCATTTTGATCTTATATGTTAGCACGATTCATGCAAGAGTTTCTAATCTTGATTGGTCAATTACGACCCAGTCTGTAGGTGCCCCGCGCACTGCTTCAGTATTTCAGTGAATTATGTTTAGAGGGACATAGAGTCCCAAGAGGGAGATACTTCATAGTATTATGATAGGCATTCCATTAGATTTATCCTAATGCATGTTCAGATTTTCTTTATGAAGTTAGCATCAGTCATTGTCGCATTGTCAAGTCATGCTTTCAAAAGTCAGCTTAGCCGGACATTCATGCATTAGATATGCACATTTAGTAGAAAGAGTTTAGCTTGTCAGTGTGTGTTCAGTCATGTATTCATGAGATCATCCCATTTATGAGTCCATGCATCAGATATGTATGTGTATTATGGGAATTCAGCTATGAGTATCATCAGTTGAGTATTCCATGCATCAGATATGCATGTCCAGTGTGAGAACTCTATATGTCAGTTATTCCAGTTGCGTTGTCATGATCTGAGATGTTTCCATTTCTTGAGTAAGTTCTGTTGATCTATATTCTCAGTCTATCAAGCGACATTCGTGGATGAATATTCTCAAGGTGGAGATAATGTAATGCCCCTTAAAATCCTCTTTCATTCTGAGCCTTAGAGCGTATTTGGTAAAGCAAAAATCCAAGTCAAAATATTTCAGAAATATCCTCCTAAGTATGAAACACTTTTAATTGTGTGGGAATCTATTTAAGCATGAATTAAGATTATAGAAGTCCCCTAACTCATGATCGAGTTGAAAACTTTTCTATCGTTCAAGTTTTAGTGATCGTCAAAAGTTAGGTCAACTTGAATCCACCATTACTCCTTGTATATATCGAATTAGAGGATCTACTATATATTAAATTAAATCTCTTTGAATTATATTTCCAACGATACCAATTTCGTTAAAAACTGATATTGGAGCAAAGAGTTATGCCTATTTTCCTCTAGTATGTCAAGTTGGGAAATGTGTGACAACATTTCTGACGGCCTGTCACGTTTCTGACGACGTCGTCACATTTCTGATGACATTTCTGACGACATCATCAGCCATAGGCAGAAAATAAAAAATTCAACCTTTTTTTAAATACATTTTGTGATGGCCTATCACGGGTCTGACGGCCTATCATGGATGTCGTCAGCTATTTTTTTCAGCAATTTAGAGACGTTTTTGCAAGAATATTTTGGTCATTTCACACTTTTTTTGAGCCTCTATAAATATGAGAACCCTCATTCAAACCTTAAATTCATCATTTTTCTCTTCCAATTCTCTCAAGAATATCTATCTAGGGTTTTATCAAGAACCTTAATCCTTCAAAAAACTCATCCATAAATTCTTCAAGGTTTCTTCAAGAATCAAGTTCCTCATAGTGTGGTCTTCAAGGATTATTTATTACAAGTGCGGATAGAGTCTCAAGTATTAAGATTCATCCAATTTCAAAGGTTAAGGTATGTAGACGTTGATTCTTGGGTCCCTTTCATCCAAAAAGCTCATGAACCCTTTTTAAAACTAAAAGATTTTTATGTTTATGAGTTGTTAATGATTTGTATGAGTTGAAATTGGTGTTTAATGTGTTGTTGAGTTTTGATTTATGTGTGCCTACAAAATTTATGAGCTTTGATCCTAGTATGTGGAATTCATGTGATGCTTGTGATAGACCCTCTTGAAGTTGTTTTTCCATGTGATGTGTTCATGAATTTTAGGTGTAGAAATGGTTGAATAAGTGAATAATGTTCCACATAGGTTTGATAAAGAGCTTAGGTGAAACATAAGAGCCGTTATAGTATGTTGAATGTGAAATTCCAAATTGTGAGCTAGTCCATGCATGCCTAGTGTTTGATAAAATGCCTTAGTGAGTGAAATGTGCCAAGATAGCATGAAATCCCCAAGTAGATGTAAAAATCGGTCATGTCTAGTGGTTGTTGAAAGACCCTAGTGAACAAGTCGAGATATGATACTAGTAAATTCCCTGATTATGTGCTTTTGATATATGCTAAGTTTTTAATACATGTCATGTGGTTAGTAAGTATGTTGTGATATGATAGTATGAAGTTTCCCCAAGCCATATGATACCCAAACAGGTGTCAAGACTGATATAGGTATCAAGTACTTGATATAATAGTTTCTTGAATGGGGTATAATCTAATAGCATATTTTCTCTACGCTAGTATATGTTGATAATTTCTAAATGCTTGAAGTGACTCTGTAGTAATTATGGTGATGAATAGAGGTTTGCGATCCTTAAATGCTTGAGGTGATGTCTTAATGAACTCTTATGATAATCAATGAATGATTGTGATAATACATGAATGATTGTGATGATGAATGAATGATTATGCTTTCTTTTTACGCTATCGAGTCCTGGGGGTATTTATACCCGATAATGGAGTTGTTTTCTATAGCCCGTGTCAGTTTATTGATAACTTCATTCGAGCCATGATTCTCAGAACTCAGTGAACTATAGAACTCTGTATCTTTAGACAAGTGCAAAACTTAAGAAAGCTCAGTAATCTCAGTTATCTCTGTAATATCTGCATCGCTAGTAAGCTCGCCTCAATCCTATAATAAGCTCAGATCTAATAGTATTCAAGTTATTCAATTCTAATCTCAGAAGCGATTCGAGTAATCTATTCAAGCTCTGCATCGTCAGTCAGATCTTTTGAGAAACATGATCAGTATCAGATTCAGTTCAGTTGTGTTCAGTCAAGATTTTAGTTCAAAGTCATTCAGTTGGGAGTAGAAGCGAACACCGAGTAAGGGAAGGGATGGCGGCTCTCCCGTCAGAGAGGCCAAGTCATTAGGAGAAATCCCTGAACTCCAAAACTGCGTAGCCAGTGCAGGATGTAGGAGTCTCCCATTAGTAGAGGTTGTCACCGTCAGAGAGGTTTGACTATTATATTGCCTCAGGCCGACTTCCAACGAGGGTCATCCCATCAGAGAGGCTTAACCAGAGAGGTCTTTACCCGTGGCATGGTATTGACACCCTTCCAGATGGGGTCACAGGTTGGACCCCACCTATGGTAGGTTGGGGCATGTCGGTTAAGTAACTACTTCTCACAGTTGCAGTTTCAATAGCTATCTTCAGAAATCAGTATTGTCAGATACAGTCATCCATCTCTATAAAGAACTTAGATAGTTCCATTGATTCATGGACCATCCCGTCAGATAGGCTTGGTCTTATATATAGATACTTATTATCATATCTAGAGATCTCCCATCAGATAGGCTTGATCTCAGTCTCATACCATGTTGAGTATTCTTAATATTATATCTAGAGATCTCCCATCAGATAGGCTTGATCTCCATCTCAGATCCTTTATTCTATTGAGTATTCTTGTTGTCAGATTCAGATATGATCATACTTCTTATCATTGATTATCACTTCCGAAATAATCTGTTAGCAAAGTTGATCTCTAATTCTATTAGTCAGAAGCAGTAGCTCAGAGTTCAGTCCTTGATGTAAGCACATCCAGATCCTCAGTTATCAGTATCAGATAAGTTAGTGATTTAGTATCTCAGTGTCAGTAGTAAGTTCAGTCTGCAGTAAAGTGGTATCCGAGTTTTAGT
Organism: Capsicum baccatum var. pendulum; assembly: GCA_030864225.1. Lineage (NCBI taxonomy): Eukaryota > Viridiplantae > Streptophyta > Magnoliopsida > Solanales > Solanaceae > Capsicum > Capsicum baccatum. The sequence continues at coordinate 37,350,104 of CM061556.1, forward strand.
ATCTAGAGTTGCGATGATTGTGTTCATGTTCTGTGCATTCATGTATGTGTTATCATGAGGCATTTTCATGATTATTCATTTTAGATATTGTGCAAGCATGAACCCTTGAATTAGCCTACCCTGTCTACATACTTAGTACATTCCTGTACTGACGCATTTGCGCTATGGTGTTTTATTTGACACCATAGGTTCAGAGGCACAGGATCCAGCGTATCCTCAACAGTTTAGTCCCATCAGCAGCAGTAGTAGTAAGTCCTCTTATTTCGAGGACGAGTCTCAGTTTACTATTATTGTTTCAGACATTGTTTAGTTTCAGTTAATTGAGTTAGTTGGGGACATGTCCCATCAACTCCACAGTTCAGACAGTTTAGAGGCTTTTCAGATGGACATATTAGTATTCAGTTTTCTATATTATGAGTATTCATAGATGTATTGAACCTTATGGCTAGTTTTCGCATTTATTTCCAATATTATGCAGTATACAGGTACATATCTCAGTAAAGGGTTAGCTGTGGTCCTTTGAGGTCATAAGCACCGTCTGACGTCTCGGGATAGAATCTCGGGGCATTACACCTCTCTAGCTTAATATTTATTTCAAGAGAAGTTGTACTTGGGGCTTGTTCAACCTTTCTTCAAGCTCAATTTGAAAACTACTTGTCTTAACAGCTATATGAAACAAACTTAGAAAGCTTTATTAACTTTTCTTTCATTTCAACATTCTTAGAAGTCATTTTATGAAATTTTTCTCCTGGCCTGAAATTTGAATAGTTAAAGCAATTTTTTTATTTTCTAGATTATCTGGACTCCCCTCAAGAAAATCTTTCTTTATTGTGAGCTCACAAAGTGAATCAATCATTACATTTCCTAGCCTTTTCAGTTTTTTTAAGGAATAGACACTGATGTTTTGCTTAATGTCAAGAAGGGCTACCTCTTCATCTTCATCATCATTTGCTTTTTCCATAAGAGAAAAAAGAGAGTTGAAAATACTATCATCTTCTTCCACAGCCATATTAAATCATATTTAGGGTGCTTCGACTCATCAGTCTCACTGGATGAGTCTCCACAAGCAGCTAGACTTGTTTAGGAATCGGTCCTTCCCTTTGTATTTGTCTCTTTTCTTTGTATTCCATTTTATGTATTGAACAGTCCTTAACAATGTGACCTGGTTTACCATATTTGTGACATCACTCATTTCTAGCAGGTGAATTGTTAGTATTTCCCTTCATATGAAATCTACTATTCTTTTTCATAGCTCTTATGAATCTTCGAGCTAAGAAAACTACAACCTAATCATATTTACTACAGTCAGATTTTGAATCTTTAAAAGCCAAAGCTTTTTCTTTCTTGGGTTCTTTCTTCTCTTGATCTTGTTTCCTCTTTAGCTCATAAATTATCAGATTACCAATCAATTCATCCATAGTAAGGGTCTTGATATCTCAAGCCTCTATGATTTCATTTTTTTCCATGACTATGACAAGACTCCAAGTAATTTCCTCACTTATTTACTGTGTAAGATTATTTTTTAAGACAATATGGCTCATTTGTAATTACAGTGAACCTAGTGTGCATCTCTTGAATAGTCTCGCTTTCCTTGACAGTGAAGGCTTCATATAGTGTATTGAGCATATCCACTTTGGACTCCTTGACCTAACTTGTTCCCTCATGTGTAGTTCTCAAACTATACCAAATCTCTTTTGTAGATTCACATGTAGAAATTCTATTGTATTCCTCAGGGCCTATTCCATACATAAGAGCTTACTTTGAAGTTTTTCTCAATCTTCTTCATATCAGCTTCTTTATATTCTTTATAAGACTTAGTAACTAGTCTTGTAATATCTCCTTCAGTAACTTTCTTCATGGGAATGTGTGTTTCATCAAGAATGATATCCCATATTTCATTGTCTTCGACCATGATAAAATAAAGTCATGTATACAAGTCATCCGCCAACCATAGTATTTCCATATAAATAATGAGGTTTGGTGGATGATTGACCTTCTTCTAGATTTGGTGGAGCATCCATCAATGCAGGATCCTTTCTAGGTGTTAACCATTTAAAGAGTACACTCTCTAATACCAATTATTGACTTGTAAGAGTTCACCACAAGTAAAAGGACCAGGTCCCGTACACATTAAATCGGTAAATAAACAAGATACAAAGTAGAGTTTCTAAGATAAAGGACACTCAATTTTTACGTGGAGACCTCCTTGATTAAGGAACAAAAAATCACGACTAATCTCACAGGATCTCCTAAAAACTCCACTATCTTCAAGCGAAAATATGATTACAGACTCCAATGATCACAAGAATTAAACTCTTAATCCTATCCACTTTGTAACATTTCTATTATAAGACTTGTGCAACAACTCTACTACACACTTCAAATTACTAATTCTAGTTGACTCTCCTAGGTAACTCTACCCTTGATGATATAAAGTATGATGAAGAAAACTAGACTAAACAAAGGCTGATTCGAGCATCTAGCTCTAGTCGACACAACTCAACCTAAGAACATAGACAATAACAATACCAATGATTCTTTATAACACATTACTATCCTTTAAAACATAGGAATAGGTTTAGAATTTATGAACAAAAGACAAAGACTCAAGAACTGAACAAAGACTAAATGAAACTCGATCGGATCCCTTGTTGAAAGTGAGCGATAGTTTTTTTGAAAGTTTTTTCTTGAGATATAAATCTTTTTATTTCAAAAACTAGGTTTTTCTCTTGTCACATCTTTCTTTTATGAGGGAGAGAAAAACCTTAACCTCCCCGTTGTTGGTCTATCTTGGCCAGGCTAGTTGCACTAATGCAACAGTGCTGCCAATCAACTGAAAAGAGATACAGCATATGCTGGCACATACAACAACAGGACAACTCGATAAATGATAGACAAGATCCCTTGTTGGGATTTGCCAAATCATCAAAAGCAATACTATAACACCTAGTACATGCTCTTACCTATTCTACTAACTAACTAGCTAGCTAATCCTACTAACCCATAACTGATCAACCAAATAATCTAAAAAATGAATTGGAAAATAAGGAACATATGAATACTTCACCATTTAAACAATCCTTGTCCTCAAGGATTGAACTTTGGGAATTTATAAGTGAACTCTTGGAGATCCATCCATGAACTGTCCTTAAGAGTTGCCTTCAACTATTTGACCAAAAGTTTAGTTGAAAATCTTTCTCTCTTCATACAAAGTGTCACACTCTTATCCTATACCCTAGACTTGACACGATACTTGGAACCATGAGTGGCCCAAGTTAACCCTCGGTCGGGCATGAAACATAAAACTTGAATCAAAAAGTAATGAAGAAGCAGAGACATGGGCTACACTTTTATAAATAAATAATGAAATAATCTTAGGACTGAGAAATAAATATTTAAAATCTGGATACAACTGTCTGACTGTCTATGAAGCCTCTAATAATACTAATTAGTTACTGGGACAAGCCCCCTAAGCTAACTCTAAACAACTAAAAGGGACTAAAATAGAATGAGAACTCTTAATAAATTTCCCTCGAAGGATGAAGATTCACCAACAACTGACTAAAATCGACTTGCACTTTCTATCCAAGAAACTACGAGAAATACCTAGATCTACATTATAAAATAATGTAGGAACAAGAAGTATGCGTCAGTACATTGAATATACTGGCATATAAAGCAGTAAAGTAAAATAGTTTTAATATGTGAGACTAATAAAGGTTGAAACTGTGGCATGGATAATATTATCATAAATATAATTGAATAACTAAAAATGTGATTGACTAACTGAAGGCTGAAATTCAAAGTAATATAAGTGAAATCTTCTAACATGTTCATAAAACTAAAACTGAATGAATAAAGTCTGAACAAAACTTAAATATAATACTCAATTAAAACTCCCTTTAAACTGGTGGCTTCGTCCAATCATACATTATCTTAAAATAAATAAATTTTTCTTTTGGGGAGATTCTCTTAACCGACTTAAACCATGTGAGCAACATGAAATTAAATGTCTTGCCCACATTGAGAAGAGTCGTCCTACACCTTGCCAAGGTCTAAGACAAAAAGTAACTTATGGATCTAACTTTTAGCCCGAACGCAAACCTACGGTGGAAACATAGTTATGGGGCATGTGACCTCGGACTCATACCCAACTCAATGCTAACTAATCCTCCCAACACATACTAGCTGCTCATAATGTTGTCTTAAAATACTTTCTAAAATCATGCTTGACTTAAAATATCTTATCAAGAGTATATATGTATCTCTGTGAGCCTTGGCTCTAATTCTCTTTAATTTTTCTTAACTTTAACTTTTCAAGATACGATAAGTTTCTTAATTCTCTTTTCAAGGCATGATATATCATAAAGACCTTTTGCAAATTTTTCATGAACATATACTTGAAAACTGTAAACCAAAGTGTATGGAAATCATGAATAATTTAATAAGTCATGAAATGGGTTATTTACGAAAATTCATAAACTTTGCCTGAAAATTCAATGGACAAGCAATGAGAATTAAATCAAGGAAAAGACTCCAATCTCATAGAAATTTTACTAAAAATCATAGAACGTTCAATGAATATCATCAAGAAACTAAGAATTTAAATTAAGGATTTCAACTCTTATAAATCCTAACATGATTCATGGCTTAAACTTAAATTATAAATTGAGTTGTGGGGAGAACGGGTTTCCCCACAAAAGGAATAATCTTACATAACTGAGTAATCCAGAAACTTAAAGAAGTTTTGATGGAATCTTGCTTGGAGATCCAAAGCTTTTATTTTTCTTGAAAATTTAGTCTTCGTGTTCGGGAGAGAAGAAGAGGAAATAACTCAAGAATTCTCATTGATTTGGGGCTAAATGAAGTTAAAATAATCAGACTAAGAGGTTATTTGGAGTATAAAGATCATAATGCCCCTAATATTAATTAAAATTTGAAAAAAATTCTCGGAGTGTTAGACAAAGCCTCCTGTCGATGATAGCATCTGGTAACAAGCGGACATGACCTAAATCAATATGGACAGAGGGAAGAATGACAATAGCAACATTTGAACCAAGCTTCCTTTTCATCTGAGAAATGTGGAAGGTGGGGTGAATCTTGGAATTAGTAGGTAAAGCCAAGGTATAAGCCACTGAACCCACTCTAGCAAAGACCTGGAAGAGGCCAAAAAACATAGCAGATAACTTCTGAAAAGAGTGGTCCTTCAAAGACATTTACCTATATGGTTGCGACTTGATAAAGACCCAATCACCAACTACATAAGACCAATCAGTTATGTGCCTATTAGCTGCATTTTCATTCTATTTTGTGCTTGACTCAATGGAACTTCAAACACCTGATGGTAGCCTATGCAACAATGTAATATACTTATATATACACTTAAAACACACAATTTATCCTATACAATGCGAAAATTATTATTGAGAGGATTTGGCATTTGGCTAAAAATGATGTTGACACACTACAACTACTACATGTTATAAATAGCGCACACAAACGTTCTTGGAAAAATTAAAAATGTTCAATTGTTTTCTCTTTTATGTTAAAAATATGTTTGAATAAATTTTAAAACTTAAACGTGTTTAATCTAAGGTTATTTAAAGAGTTGAATAAAGGTGATTATCTTATTGAACTTTCAAGAAAGTACAACAAACAGATAAATACTATAATTCAACATGTGGGGTTGGAAAAGTATAGAATGTATTCTATCATACGTTTGTGGGGCTCCTGGCTCAAAAGAAATGTTATCAAAGCAAGAAAAATATGACAAATTTTGAAGGGGAAGAAAAGCAAAAGATGTACCTTTAGTAAAATTGAACAAGAATGTTGCAAAACACTAATATAACTGAGAATTGACAAGCAATGCATAAATTCACTCTTAAGCAGTGTAATTCCGTTATTTTATAGTGATAGGCGGTAGGTTTTGTGTTAGGGGAATGGACAGAAATGTCACTATCGGCTAAAATAATTCATGTGAATAGCCACTAAGTATGTTATGCCACTTTATGGCCATTGCTGCTCCAAATTCGTTGTTCCTATTTTCTTTTTATCTTTTCAAAAAAAGCTTTATAGCAACTATTAAAAAAATTCACTGTTTTTTTTTTCACTAATTTGTTTTCTTTTTTCGCTGCTCATTTTCTTTTTAAGAGAAAACCTTTTGTTGCTCTTTTCTTTTAATACTTAAATACAAAAATAATATATTTCTTACAATACAATAAAAAAAGAAATTGTATCTTCTTCTAGTGTATTGATACAACCTCAATAGGGGTGTGTGTCTCTCTCTCTCTCTTTACATATATATAGAGAGAGGGGGCGGGGGGGATAATACAATACATATATGATATATATACGCACAATATTGATACAATTGTGATAGATTCATTCTTATTCAACAGTGATACAATTTCTATACACATCCTATATAGATACATATTTTATACATCAATTATACAAATTCTATACAACCTTTAGAAGCAATAATTATTTAGATACATATTATATACCACGTTTATAGATTTTCAATACACATCATATACAAAAAAAAGCATATGCTATACAATAATTATACAGTTTTTATACATATTCTATAAATCTTTAGCTGCAATTATTGTCAGATTTGTACTTTACACAAAACTATACAGTTTCTATACAAATTCTATTCAGTTTTTATATATATTTTATACAACAAAAATATAGTTTCCAAACATATCCTATCTAGTTTCTATACATATATCTATGGATATCGGTACATATTCTATACAACAATTATACAGTTTTTATACAATTGTATTAAATTTTCTCTTAAAGAAAAACAAAAAAGCAGATTGGAGAAAAAAAGAGAGCAGCAACTCCCTTCTGGAAGAAATATTCATGTAAGTAACCCATGTCATAGTCATAATTCCAATTAATGCTAATTAGAAACAAACATAAGAAAACAGAAGCGACACAATAGTGTCGAAGTAGTCGAAAATTAAAATGGTCATTGACTGGAATTACTTTGGCAGCTGGTCATGTAAAGTGCAATAATCCAAACATGGGCCATTAACTTTGAAAAGGATCAGTCCACGTCCTTTTCCCTTAATGTTACACTACATGTAATTCACTTAAAAGCCCAAGGCCCAAAGTGAACTCTTAACAATGATTTGTAAATTGTAATCTTAAACTTGACTGTATCAAATAATGATTCACTACCATATATATGAGGCAGTTTTTAAACTCCCACAAAATTAAATTAACTTTCCGGAGGTGTTTTTTGATAATTAGCAGTTTCATTAATCACCAAGTAAATATTTACAAACCAGCTAGGTTAAGACAACTACCAATCTTAACAAGAAAGCAAAGCCTCTATACAAACTTCATGAAAAAATAGTAGCTATCTAACAATTGTCTAGCTATATAAGGATCCACATATTACTTGTGCTTGCAATGGTATTTTCAATGCACTCAGCAATTTTCTCAGTCTTTACAAATATCATTATATTCCTTTCTATCCACACGGCATATATGAATTTTGTATACAAGCTTGGTTACACAAGCTAGCTTTGGTTTTCTTTTAGTCCTCTGTAGTATATATTGCAGCATACCTCTCAATTATTGATCTGGAGTATCTAGCTTTAGCCACTTCAGGAGCCTACTACACATTCTACAAATTAGTGGTCCCTAGATTCTTTGATTTGTCTACACAACATACAATGTGAAGCTACTTGTAATCGCCACTTCAGAAGTCTATTAGTTGTAAGCAGTCTTCCTTGTACCTGTCATGTTGTGTGAATTTTCAATAGTGTGAAACAACTACAAAGTCATAATTTTTCAACATTAATACTATATTAATTATCATGAGCCATTTAAAATTGACATTAATTACTGTTATATCAGTTCTTAATAGTATCAATATTAATGTAAAAGTTATGAATATTAAATATTTTAAAAAATAAAATAAAATATAATTATTTAAAATAAAAAAAGTAACTCAATATACAAATTCATAACAGATCTCATTTTTTTAAAAGATTTGGACTCGAGGTTCTTTTTATTTATAAATCAGAAAGTTACAAAAATAGGCTCAATTAAGCCCAAAAGAAAAAAGGATCCAGTCCAAACGAGACTGATCCAAAAAGACTCAAACGAGAAAAAAACTTCTATAACATAAGGTGTTCTAATTTTGTCCTCATTATGCCTTCTCCTACTGTTTTCATCCTTTGCTTTGTTCACGTGGCTGTCGGTTTGGGACTTTGTTTTGGTTTTGAGTAGTGGTTGGAGGGGTTGATGGTGGAATAGGGCCATGTCCGAGGGATTGGGGGTGAGGGCTGTCTTGGGAAAGGTTGAGGAGGGGAGAGCAGGGGTGAGTGGGGGTTATACGTCAGGTGTTAGGGTGGCTTTGGTGAGGGGTGTTAGAGGTGGGCGAAAGGTGAGAAATGATAGGTTGAGGGTAGGATCTTGAAACATTAGGACCCTTCAGGAGAAATCTGTAGAGCTAGTGAAGATTCTTAAGAAGAGGAGGATTAATATAGCGTGTGTTCAGGAGACTAAGTGGGTAGGATCTAAGGTTAGGAATGTGGATGGGTACAAGCTATAGTACACTGGAGTGTGAGGTATCGGAATGGAGTGGGAATCTTAGTGGATGAGGAACTTAGAGATCAGGTAGTAGAGCTTATGAGGGTCAGTGATAGGCTAATAAAGATTAAGTTGGTCATCGGGGGTTTTTTGTTGCATGTGTGTAGTGTGTATGGGCCGCAAGTAGGTTTGGAAGAAAAGGTAAAAGCAAGATTTTGGGAGGAGTTGGACAAGGTGGTGAGAAGTGTGCCTAGCTCGGAGAAGGTTGTCATAGCAGGGGACTTCAATTGGCATATTGGGGTCCTTCCGGTAGGCTATGATGTGTATGGAGGTTTTGGTTTCGATGATAGAAATGGTGAGGGAGCTTCTCTGTTGAGGGCCTTTGGGCTGGTGGTAGTGAACTCAAATTTTCTAAAAATGAGGAGCACCATCTTTCGAAGCACGATTGTCAAGACCTAGATTGACTTTCTTCTGCTTATGAAGGGGAGTAGGGCGTTATGTAAGGACTGTAAGGTCATTCCTAGTGAGCATCTTTTGACCCAGCAAAGGCTTCTAGTGATGGACTTGTCTATAAAGAAGGGTAGAAAGAGAAAGGTCGAGGAGGGTCAACCTAGAATTAAGTGGAGTGGCTTGATGACAGTTAGTGCACTGGAAATAGGGGAAAATGTGATGTGTATGGGGTGTGGGAGTGTAGGGGGACGTGGATATTATGTGGGATAGGATTGTCAGCCGCATTACGGAGACTGCTAGAGAAGTGTTGGGTGTTTTGAGGGGTCGGGCAAGCTGTCATAAGGGGGACTGGTGGTAGAATGAAGAAGTGAAGAGAAAAGTGAAGACCAAAAAGGAGACGTATGTTAGGTTGAGTGGGAGTAAAGACGAAGAGAAGAAGTGGGTGAATAGGGAGGTTTACAAAGTAGCAAGGAAGGAGGCTAAGTTAGCAGTTATAGGCACTAAGTCAGCAGTGTTCGAGAGCTTATATGCATGTTTAGAAGAGAAAGACGGGGATAAGAGGTTGTTTAGGCTGGCTAAGGCTAGAAAACGGAAGGGTCGTGACCTCGACCAAGTTAAGTGCATTAAGGGGGAGAATGGTAGTGTTTTGGTGGAGGATGCTCACATTAAGAAGAGATGGGAGGAGAAAGTTAGCCTTTTAAACAAGAAGGGGGACAAAGGTTTTGAGTTAGGAGAGCTGGAGCACTTAAGGAGGGTCGTGATTTCAGTTATTGTAGGCATTTTAAGATTGAGGAGGTCAGAGAGGTTATTCGTAGGATGCGGAGGGGTAGGGCAACATGGCCTGACGATAGCACAGTGGATTTTTGGAAGTATGCTGGTGGGACTGGTTTAAGGTAGTAGACTGATTTGTTTAACAATATTTTCAAGACTGCGAGAATGCCTGAGGCTTGACGATGGAGTACGTTGATCCCATTGTATAAATACAAGGGTGGCATTCAGAACTACAACAACTATAGGGGTATTAAGCTATTGAGTCACACTATGAAGATTTGGGAGAGATTAGTTAAAAGGAGATTGAGGAGGGTCGTATCCGTATCGAAAAATCAGTTTGGTTTTATGTGTGGTCACTCAATGACAGAGGCAATTCACCTGGTGAGGAGACTGGTGGAGCAGTATTGAGAAAGAAAGAGGGATTTACACATGGTGTTCATCGACCTGAAAAAGGTATATGATAAAGTCTCGAGGGAGGTTCTGTGGAGATGCTTGGAGGTGAGAGAGTCCCGGTGGCATACATCCGAGCTATTAAGGACATGTAAGATGGAGGGAAGACCTGGGTGAGGACGGCGAGAGAAGACTTTGAGCATTTTCCGGTTGAGACAGGGTTGCATCAGGGTTCGACCCTTAGTCCCTTCCTTTTTGCATTGGTGATGTACGTGTTGACGCGAAGTATTCAGGGCGAGGTGCCTTGGTGTATGTTATTTGCGAATGATTTAGTACTGGTTGATAAGACGCGGGGGGTGTGAATGACAAATTAGAGGTTTGGAGGCAAACCCTTGAGCATAAGGGGTTCAGGTTGAGTAGGTCTAAGATGGAGTATTTGAAGTGCAAGTTTAGTGACTTGAGGCAGAAGGAAGAAGTGGTGGTGAGATTGGGCGCCCAGGAGGTTTGTAAGAGAGATAGTTTTAAGTATCTTGGGTCTACGATTCAGGGGAATGGGGAGATTGATGAGGATGTTTCTATGCGTAATGGAGCAAGTTGGATAAAGTGGAGGCTCGCCTCGGGAGTGTTGTGTAATAAGAAGGTGCTTCTTAAGCTTAAAGGCAAATTTTATAGAGTGGTAGTCCGTCCGGCCATGTTATATGGATCGTAGTGTTGGCCAGTCAAGTACTCCCACATCCAAAAATTGAAGGTGGCGGAAATGAGAATGTTGCATTGGATGTGTGGGCTTACTAGAGGGGACAGAGTTAGAAATGAATGCATCAGGGAGAAGGTGGGTATGGCTTCGGTGGAGGACAAGATGAGGGAAGGAAGACTGAGATGGTTTGGCCATGTGATGAGAAGGGGCGCGGATGCCCCAGTGCGTAGGTGTGAGAGGCTAGCTTTGGGTGGCTTCAGAAGGAGTAGAGGTAGGCCGAAGAAATACTGGAGGGAGGTGATTAGGCATCATATGGAGCAGCTTCAGCTTACTGAGGACATGACCCTAGATAGGAAGGTGTAGAGGTCGCGGATAAGGGTAGAAGATTATTGTGAGTGTGTGGGGTGTAGCAAGCGGTTATGTGTGCCCCGGTGTAGCCGGATTAGGGATCTTAGAATTGTGTGCATAGGTGTCTTTTGTATGTGTGAGTATGTTATAACTAGGTAGGTGTCCTTTGTATTATTTCATACTTCTTATCTTCTCTCTTTCATGTTGCCCTTGTTTATCGCATGTCGTATTTTCTCTGTTTTCTAGTGGCATTATTTCTTATCTCTGATTTTTTGTTTGTGTCATTCATCCACTTGTTACTATTCCTTATCTTGAGCTAGGGGTCTATCGGAAACAGCCTCTCTACTTCCTCGGAGGTAGTGGTATGGACTGCGTACATCTTACCCTCCCCAGACCCCACTTTGTGGGAATACACTGAGTTTGTTGTTGTTTATTGTTTATCTTTCTTCTTCCTGGTCTTCGAGGATGTCATCATTGAGCTTCAAAAAAACCATGATCTTTGTCTATTTTTCTCAAAGTCATCAATACTTGTGGTCCTTTATCGTGGAAAGAGAGCTCTCTTTCAGCTCGCAGAAGTAAGAATCCACTATTTTCGATTTCTGAGTTTTTCCGATGAACATTAACACCGCAGAAGTAAGAATCCACTATTTCCTATTTCTGATTTTCTCCGATGAACATTAACACTGACATTGTTGAGTTTTCCTTTCAGGTGCGTATCCAGTATATGTATTGGAGTTCCTCAAGAACTCTATAGAGGGTTAGAATTCAACTGTTCTATGTTTTATTCCTCTGTGAGTGTTTGTTTCCTTTATTGCATAGATCCGATGTAACATTTATCTTTGCTGATTTGTCTTCCTTTTTCAGCTGAAACAAAAGCGGGGTTAATCAAGTTGCTCTAGACCTCCGTATTCTGGGACTCTCTGCCGGGTATAGATCTTCACATTCATATTCAATTTCATAACCCTTGACGTTTCCGAGTGTACCTTTTTATTGGCTGACGTATCATAGGCTTGGTAGCTTTCACATAGTTATTTTACTCATTGAGTGGCCAAACCTGATTCTGCAAATATAATAACTGTGAAACTTAAGGTATGTGTGTTGTGCTATGCATGTTAAATGATATTTCTTGTGATCTTCCTTGTCCTAATTTTGAGTGTTGGTATCTGTGTTATATCTATGTTTAAGATTTTCCTTCCCATGGTTGGTTGCTGCTAAAATGTATGAAATTGTAGTAACTCCTCTTAATTGAATGTTGTGTTTTGTCATGCAATCATCTAATTGATTAGTGTCTCTTAATGTGTGTTTAACTTGAATCCTTATTTGAGTCATCAATTTTTTCTTCTTCTTCAATTTTCTCTATAAACTCTCAAAATCTTTGTTCATTCCTTGAGACTGATTGAATCTATCTCTCGAATTATGTTGTTCATGCTTCTAATGTAACAATATCTGAGGGCTTTCAGTAGGGTAAAAGATTTAACAAATTTCACTTTTTTCATTTCGTCTAGAAATTCTGTCAAACTCTTTCTCTCCACAGCACCACTGATGGATTAGAAGTTCTCTTTTCACTGAATTCTTCGATCTCGCTTCACTGGATTCTACAGCTTGCTTTATTGGACTCTTCATCTCGTTTCAATGTATTCTTCATCTCGCTTTTTCGGACTTGCTTCATTGGACTCTTCTTCATCACCAGTAATTTCTCTATCTTTAAATGAAATTTATGAAGTGAAATCTCCAACTACAATTGGAAGCTCAGATATTTTTCTAATTTGTTTTGCTCTTTTTAAATTTAAAATCATCACCGAATATTTTATCTCAGTTGTTCAGATTCTTATTCGTGATACATTTTTATATTTTGGTTCAAGCATTTATTTTCTACAATATATGTTACCTTAGATATATTCAACCTCACTATTAACTATCACAATAGATGTATCAGTCAGGCCAGTGTGCACTTAATTGTATGTTGTGTGATTGTGATGGATTGTTTGGCATTACCATGATTTTCTTATATAGTTTAGTGGAATGAGTGTTGGAATATTATGCTACTTTTTTTAGTTTAAAATTGTTATACTCTTTTAATCCTCAAACATGTTTACATATTATAACAAACAAACATGAATTTCCTAATTGGTGGTGAAATTACAATAAAATTATAATTGAAAATTACAAATGAAGAAAATGAAACTATTTTCTTCTTGGATGAGGTGCGAATATATCATTCTCTTTAAGGAGATTCAAGCCCACTACAGTAAATTATTTCTCCGATTCAACTGTAATTTTCTGGACTTTTTTCCTCCAAGATATTGTTAAGATTTGTCCTGAATTTCCTACCTTACTTGGATTCTATCATAATTCCGTGTTACTTCGGAAAGAATTTCTTAGTGGAAAAGGTTTGCTAGTAGGAAAGATCTCTCTCCTATTAGATTTCTATTAGTTTTTTTCTTTCTTAGAGGAAAGTTTTGTAACTCTATAAATAGACCATCTCTCTTCTCAAGTCATAACACAATAACATCCACAATGTAGTCTTTTAAAAGTGTTGTTTAGGGGAGATTTTCTCTCTCATTAATTTCGATGTTTTTTAATATTAGGTTTTATAATATGTAGGCCAATTGGCCAAAAGATATAATAATTTTATGTTTTTTTAGTATTGTTTTCTTTGTGGTCTGATTTATCGTCTTATAGTTTGCAACTAGTAGCTTTCGCATAACGTCCTCTCGATTTCGAACCCAACAGATATAACAACCTTCTCACAAAGAAGAACTCAACAACTCTGGACAAGAGTTTTAAAGCTCCTAAAAAAGAACACCTCCCTTCAACTAATAAACTCTTTTTCTTTTTCAACTTTTGTAAACTATATATTATCTTATAGGTGAGGAAATCTTCCATGCAATGAATAGGACAAATTAATGGATAATAAAAATGGAATATCAATGTCCTTTAGGTTATAAGAGTTACAAGAGTAATGAAGAGAATAATGATAGAAGTTGCAAGAGCTATAAAAAAAACTTATGTTTACATTCTACCATCACTAACCATGTGTTTAAAGGCACAAGAATTACAAAAAAATGGGAGGTAGAGGTTGAAAGAAAACAGTCATGCATATCGAGGGAGTATGGCATTAAACAACCATTCAAAAATCGTATGTAAAGTGCCAAATTATGGCATTAAAAAGAAGGAATAATGCTACACATATCAACAACTATATAAAATGAAACTCCCACATAATGACTCCCACAATGTTCTTGATACTAACTGCTATGATTAAAGGAACTAAAAAAATATTATAGTTAATATTAAAATACCTAAAAAAAATTTAATATTAAAGTATTGAAAAAAATGCAATCCACCACTCATTTTATTATTAACAAGAGAGTCTGCTAGCTAAAGGAAGACTACCATGCATAATGAAGGTGTGCTCCGCATTAAACCTCCACTTAGTAAAGCAATAATTTTTACTCCAAAGTCATAGTGGTTTCAGACTTGAAATATGACTGCTTAAGGGAAATAAAAAGTTATTGCTTAGACATAATAGTCAAGGTGTTGACGGAGCTTTATAACTAGCACATTACGACCTTGTGTTATCCCAATTTCAGGAGTGTCTTTGAGAATGAGCCTAGTTCTCATAGGAAGCGGCATCTCACACTCACATAATGAAATACATTGAGAGTGCTCCTGTAATTTTAGCACTCCACTTATATGGCTATAGATTTTCATTAAGAGTTTTTTTAAACTCATCCTCACAAATCATTACAGGTAAATGCACTCACACCATAAGGAGGGATAAAAAATATAGTGCATTTTTTTCACAAGTCATAGAAGATTACTGCTGGATCGGTGAAATAATTTGTTGCAGCGGGCTTGAATCTCCTTAAAGAGAGTGAGAAATCTGCGTTTAAACCAAGAAGAAGATAGTTTTATTTTCTTCATTTGTAATTTTATTGTAATTTCACCAATAATTTTAAGGAGATTCAATAGCAATAACTGAAAAATTCGCAGATGTTAAGATGGGAGATCTTAACAAGCCATTTCGGTTCAACGATACTCATTTCAAGAGGTGGAAGGTTAAAGTATTTTTGTACTTGAGTCTTCTCAATATTTCATATGTGTTAACTGAGAAGAATCCAAACAGAGTAGATAACTCTTTCATGAATGATGAAGAACTTATTTTCTTCCAAGAGAAAGTTGAAAAATACGATGGTAACTCCTACAAGTGTCGGTATTTTCTTCTTAATTGTCCATCTGATAATTTTTATGATTATTATGATAGAACTTACTCTAATTCAAAGAAAATTTGGAAAGCACAACAGATAAAGGAAAGGATTTCAGTTGGATTTTGGGATGATGGTAGAGCAGATAGTGGTGCTCGTCTATCAACAATGCTCACATAAAGTGTATTGAATGGTTTCAAATGTTCTAGCTCTTTGTTAATTAACAAATCAACTTTTATCTAATATCTGTTGATAGTACGTTTATTTTTCTAAAGTTTCTACTGTTGTCTCCTAAATTTACATCACATGGCTCTTAACCACCTTTACTTGAAGATGTCTACTTAACATTGAACTCTTACTACTTTTTCATGTAAAAGTAATAGACTACATATATAATTATTAAATACATCTGGGTTATTCTGTAATTAGTTATTCTTCAGCTCTCTATATATACAGCTGTAACCCCTTCAATATCAATAAGATCAATTATTATTAAATTATATCATGGTATCAAAGCTAGGGTTTCTTCTTCCGCCCAAACCCTAATCTCTCCTCTTTTCCGACGTGTGTGCGCCGCCGCCACCGTCTACACCATGCCGCACGGCCTCCCTCCTCCGCCGTAGGTCGGCGCCATGGACAAGGTTGTTGATCCTCTGTCAAATTTACCGTCTGGAGTAAAATTACTGCTCAGGAATCTCCACAATCTCATCCCCGAAAAATTATCTGACAACAACTACCCGGCCTGGGCACTTAATGTCCGCACCGCCCTAGCAGCCAACTTGCTGCTCGGATGGATTGACGGTGCGGAGAAGCCGCCGCCCGAGACAGCCGAGGAGGACGGCGTCATGCTCCCAAATCCCGACTACCTTCCGTGGATGATCGTAGACACTCAGATCCGAGCCTGTCTTCTCGCCGTTATTAGCCCCTCTGTGCACAAACACGCCCGGGGTTTTCTCACATCGGCTTCACTTTGGGACGCACTAGCCACAAGGTACAACTCTGTGTCCACGGCTCATATTTTTCAGTTGCGTGACAGATTGCATACTCTTCGGAAGGGAACGAAGACGATGACTCAATACCTTGATGATGTGGCCTCTATTCTGTCTGACCTAGATGCTGTGAACGAGATTATTCCTGAACGAGACGTGGTGAATGCCGTGATACGTGGTCTTCCGTCTGGATATTCCTCTCTCAAACAGCATATTCGCCTCTCACCTGTCGAAATCACTCTGAATCAACTGTCTGGATGGCTTAATGCAGAAGAATTGAATCTAGACATGGAACACAAATTACTGCTCGGAGAAGCCAGTTCCACCCCTGGCGTCACGGCTCTTTACTTGGCTGGCAGCGGGGGCTCGGCCAGGGGTTGCAGTGACGATCGCCGTAACCAAGGGCGAGGCAGCGGCGGCGGTGACCGTCGGAACGCCGGGCAGCAAGGCAGAGGCGGGCCTCCACCGAGGGACGGCTTCCAGTCAGGCCGCGGACAGGGACGAGGAAACCAGCGGGGGCCCACACGAGATCTTTCGACGTGCCAAATTTGTGCTAAACGGGGCCATTCTGCGGCTAATTGCTGGTATCATTATGATGACTCGCAGAATGTAAATCGCCAGTCCGGAGGATCAAGGGCGATGCATGCGTCCACAAATGCTCAATCTGGCGATTGGTATCTAGACACAGGTGCTAACACCCATGTGACGTCGGATTATTCACAACTTCAAGCTCCTCATCCGTATCATGGCTCAGAAACTATTACAGTAGGCAATGGTCAATCCCTTCCCATCACAAACACCGGCTCTGGGTATGTCTATACCCCAAATGGTAAATTTCATCTCTCAACCCTTCACCACGTCCCTTCCCTCACATCCAATCTTTTATCTGTTTATCGATTTACTAAAGAAAATAACTGCACCCTCATTTTTAATGACACCAATTTCCAGATAGTGGACAATACCACGAACCGGGTGCGGTACACGGGCCGCTGTGAGCATGGGCTATACACTCTTCCATCCAGGTCTCCGTCTGTTGTGAGTCAAGCCATTCTCTCATCCACCTGGCATCGCCAGCTTGGGCACCCATCATCCGCCATCACCAAATCCATTTTATCTTCCTTAGTTTTTAATTTTTCAGGGAAATTACATTGCGAGTCCTGTTCAGTGTCTAAATCTTGTCGTTTACCTTTTTCACTGTCTGAACACAAGGCCACTGCGCCATTTCAATTAATTCATTCTGATGTTTGGGGTCCAACCTCAGTTCCTTCTGTTCAAGGTTTTCGTTATTATATCTGTTTTGTTGATGATTACAGTAAATTCACTTGGCTTTATCCTCTGAAATTTAAATCCGAAGCTTATACTGTTTTTGTCAACTTTGACCGAATGGTTCAAAATCAATTTAATGCCAAAATCAAAATTTTTCGAAGTGACAATGGAAAAGAATTTGTCAACAATACATTTGGTGTTTTTCTTCAAAGTCTAGGGGCTCTTCATCACACTTCATGTCCATATACCCCTGAACAAAATGGCGTTGCTGAGCGCAAACACCGTCACCTAATAGAAACAGTTGTTGCGCTCCTCCATGATTCCACCTTACCTGTTTCCTTTTGGGTTGATGCCCTTGCTACTGTCAACTACCTCATAAATCGCATGCCCACTCACACTCTCTCCAACTCCACTCCATATGCCCGTCTCTACAATCATCCACACGACTACATCCATCTCCGCCCGTTTGGGTGTCTGGTTTATCCCTGGTTGCGTCCACACACTCAATATAAACTTCAACCTCGGTCCACCACTTGTGTCTTTCTAAGCTATCATCCCACTATCAAAGGTTACAAATGTTTCGATCCTGTATCTCAGAAAACATATGTTTCCCGTCATGTTCGTTTTGTGGAGGAACAATTTCCTTACACAAGTCTTTCCTCTACTCCATACTCCCCCAATCCACTTGGCATTGTGCCATTATTTCCGTCCTTTTCACACGCTCATGCTCCGGCTCACTCGGCACCTAACCCGGTACCCCACTACGCCACTACCCACTCGAACCAACCACCCACCCACCCGAACCCCCAAACCCCCCACCCGAACACCCAGCCGACTGCCACACAACCCACCACTTCCCTACATCATACTCCTAACACACATACAGCCACCCCATCCACCGCTGCACATCCCAGCTCCCACGGCAGCCCCACCCAACCCCCGTCCACACATCATACAACTCCACCACCCCTTCCTAATCACCCTCCACTCAACACTCACCCTATGACAACCCGAGCCAAGGCCGGTACCTTCAAACCCAAAGTCTACCACACTCAAATACCCTTTGATGCACATCCCATCACTGAGCCTACTACCTACAACCAAGCCTCCAAAAATAGTTTCTGGTGCCAAGCTATGGATGAGGAATTTCAGGCTCTGAATGAACAACGTACATGGGATTTGGTACCTCTGCCTAGTAACCGAAAGTCTATTGGGTGCAAATGGGTGTTTCGCATCAAACGAAATTCAGATGGATCTCTTTCTCGCTATAAAGCACGTCTGGTTGCAAAAGGGTATCATCAGGAGTATGGTGTGGATTATATGGAGACCTTCAGCCCTGTTGTTAAGCAACAGACTATTCGTCTGGTCTTGTCTCTTGCTCTTCACTATGATTGGTCGCTTCATCAGTTAGACGTCAGCAATGCCTTTCTTCATGGTCATCTTGAGGAAGACATCTATATGGTTCAGCCACCGGGATATGTTAATCCCAACCGTCCTCACTATGTTTGCAAGCTTCGCAAATCACTGTATGGCCTGAAACAGGCCCCACGTGCCTGGTACACACGCCTCTCTACTTTTCTGCAGGGTCTTGGTTTTTGCACCTACCATCATGACAACAGCCTCTTCACCCTTCACTGTTCTCGAGGGACAGTCATCATTCTTATCTATGTGGATGATATTGTTATTACAGGCAGCTCGTCATCACTCATCACTGAAATTACTGAGGCTATGCATCGTGACTTCAAACTTAAGGACCTCGGTCCTCTGGAGTTCTTTCTTGGCCTCGAACTCATCCGCAAATCGGGAACCATATTGATGCATCAGACAAAATATACCCTTGAACTTCTAAATCGAGCTGGAATGACAGACTGCAAACCCGCGGTCACTCCCATGGCAGTCCGCCAATCCCCAGGGCCGAATACTCCCTTTGCCGATCCTACACTATATCGGAGCCTCGTCGGTGGACTTCATTATCTTGCTGTTACTCGTCCGGACATCCAATATGCAGTCAATCGAGTCTCCCAATCAATGCATGCTCCCACAGAACAACACTTTCAGGCCTTGAAACGCATTCTGCGCTATCTTAAAGGTACTCTTCAATGTGGAATTTTATTTCAAAAGGGCTCGTTTGATATATCTGTTTTTTCTGATTCGGATTGGGCTAACGACAAAGATGATCGGAAGTCCACTACTGGATATATTGTTATGATGGGACCGAATCTGATTTCCTGGTGCACCAAGAAGTAAACGCGAGTGTCCCGTTCCTCCACAGAAGCAGAATATCGTGCCATGGCTGCGGGTGTTGCTGAAGCCATGTGGTTACGATACCTTACAGATGCACTTGGCATTCCCCCGACGAAACCACAGATTTATTGTGACAATCAGTCCACTATTTGTGTTACCAAAAATCCAGTCCTTCATGATCGTATGAAGCATGTTGGGTCCGACTGTCACTTTGTTCGCGATGAGGTACTTGCAGGAACGATGGCCACGCACTATGTCCCATCTACTGACCAGCTTGCTGATATTCTCACCAAGCCTCTTCCATTACAGCCTTTTCAGTATCTCTGCTCCAAGCTGCCCCTCGTTACCGCTGATCAGCTTGCGGGGGGATAATAGACTACATATATAATTATTAAATACATCTGGGTTATTCTGTAATTAGTTATTCTTCAGCTCTCTATATATACAGCTGTAACCCCTTTAATATCAATAAGATCAATTATTATTAAATTATATCAAAAAGCCTAAGCAAAAATCGTAGCTTCAATAAAAATATTTAATTTCCTAAACTTTCACATATGTGTGTAAGAAAGAAATGGTTGTCATATTATTTTGGATATTTCTTATCTCCATAACCTTATATGCAGGTGTTGTTTTTTCTAGTGATACTTTGTTTCTAAATCAATTCCTTAGAGATGGTGAGTCCTTCGTTTCATCCTTAGTTTTATCCAACCAAAGAGTTGAATTATGAGTTTTGGTTCTATTAGAATATTTGGATGCAAGGGAAATAGCTAGATTATGGTACAAGAACATAGGGCCCAATGTAGAATGGGTTGGCAATAGATTGAATCCACTTGATGTGGTACGATACTTGCGTTCGACAGAAAAAAGATCCTACTTTCTTCAAAATTATAGAGGAACAATTGTATGGTTATATAATCTTAAACAAAACTTTTCTCACACTAGTTTTGCTCCTCTTGGATTGTTGTTATTCTTTTTCCTAGCATAATTACTCTCTATTAGCTCCGAAATAACATTATGCTACCCAAAAGGATAGTATTCACTCAGAGCTAACAGAGGGTAACTATGCTAAGAAAAAGAATAGCATCAATTCACGGATGCAGAACTAGTCTGGAAACAATCTGGTTTAGATAAATATCCATACAATTGCTAATAGAGGGTAGCTACGCTAAGAAAAAAAATAGCAGCAATCCACGGATTCAGAACTAGTCTGGGAACAATCTGATTTAGATTAAATATCCATATGATTGTTTCTATAAAATTTTGAAGAAATATGGATCCTTCTTTGTTGACTATAAGTATTGCACCATATAAAGAAGATTCAATCTACTGACAATCCATACTACATTGGGCCCTATGTTCTTATACCATGATCTAGGTATCTCTATTGCATTCAAACATTCTAATAGAACCAAAACTCCTAATTCAAATCTTTGATTGGAAAAAACTAAGGATGAAACTAAGGTCTCACCATCTCTAAGGAATTAATTTGGGAACAAAGTATCAGTAGCAACAACAACACTTGTATACAAGGTTATGGAGATTAGAAATATCCAAGAAAACCTGAAAGTCATTTCTTTCTTGCCCGGCAATGAGAAAGTTTAGGAAATCATTTTTTTTTTAAGCTAAGATTTTTGCTTAGGCTTTTACATGAAAAGTAATGAGAGTTCAATGTTAAGTAGACCTATTCAAGTAAAGGTGATTAATATCCATGTGATGAAAATTTAGGAGACAGCAGTAGAAACTTAAAAAAAAAAAAAAGTACTAAGATGTTAGATAAAAGTTGATTTATTAATTAACAAAGAGGTGTAACAATTGAGACCATCTAAAACATCATTATGTGAGCATTGTAGATAGACGAGAACCACTATCTACTCCATTACCATCCCAAAATTCAACTAAAATCATTTCCTCTATTGCAACCCCAAAATACAAGAGAGAGAAACCAATAAAATCATCTTTTTTTCCTTATCCACTAACACATGAAGTGCGAACAATACAAATGATAAATTGTACATAATCACGACTAAATATAATATGCAATCAACTTACAAATACAAATACAAAATAATTTCTTAAAACTAAAAAGGTAATGAAGAAAATAGAATGCAAATACAAGTATAATCCAAATATAATCTAAATATACAAACACAATAAAATCATAATATAAATATATTCCAATATAATATGCAATCAGTTATAAAATACAAATACCAAATAGTTCTTTAAAATACAAGTGTGAATTATATAAGCGCAAACTAACAAATACAAATACAAGTGCGAACTATTAAATACAAATACAAATACAAATGCAAATTATAAAATATAAATACAAGTGCGAACTTTAAAATAAAAATACAAATATAGTTGTATCAATAAATACAAAAATATAAATGGCGGTGTGACTACAAATACGATAAACAATTGTGGTATTTACATTATTATCCATGATTTGTGCTCGACTAGACATATTTTTCGAAAATACAAAAAATATAAAATAGAACAAAAAAAATAATAAAGAAAATAAGTACCAAAAAGAAAATTAAAAAAAAATCAAAGAAGAAAAGAAAAGAAGAAAGAGAAATAGAAGTTAGAGATTAAAGAGAGGAAAAAAAAACAAAAAGAAAGAAACGAAAAAATAAAAGTAGGAAAAAATAGAAAAAAAAAGAAAAAATGGGATAAACACAAAAAATATAAAAATTATAAAAAAAAAAAAGATAATGGTAATGTTAGGCAAGAAAATATTCAGTTCAACGAGATAAGCGTGATTGAGATTTTTTTTTTCTTTTTAAAAATATTGAATTTCATTTTTGGAGCGACTAAATATGGACTGTATTCATATTTTATATGAATACATACTATCTGTAAAACCGAATACAGTGGGCATAAATCGAATACAACTGTTATAAATGATAATTATGTAAAATGTAGCTATAAAAGGTGAATTTTATAGCAAAATGCTGTTATTTTTGAAAGATCCCCTTTTTCATTCTCGGTAATTTCTCTATCTTCTAATAAAATTTTATGAAGTGAAAACTCCAACTACAATGGGAGTTTTATTATTATTCAAATTTGTTGTGATCTTTTTAAGTTTATGTTCATCACTAAATTCTTTATCTCGCTTTACAGGAGTCTTCTTCGCCACTTCTAATTTCTCTATCTTCTAATGAAATTTAAAGAAGTGAAATCTCAAACTACAATAAAACATTCAATTGTAATTCTAATTTGTTTTAATAAATTTCCAAATTTCTCCATGTTCGAAGAGATGTATTTTTTTATTTCAAAATAATTTATTTTAAATTTATTACTGTATTCATAATAATATGCTTTTCTGTTATAAAAGAAGTGACAACTTTTAGTATTTGGAAAGAATTTATTTTGAGTAAAGCATCTAGTAACCCCTGAACAATGATCAAAGTTAGTACGATACACTCCAACTTCATAGGGATCTTATTACCCCCAAAACTAGATTTTAGTATATTTTAGTCTGCCTTTTTAGCTGACGTGACACCTTTAACGTGGGCCCTATTTTATGTAATAAAGGTGTCACGTCAGCACAATAGGGTGACAAAAATATGTTAAAATTGAGTTAAAGAAGGTAATAGGACTTCTATGAAATTGGAGTGTGTCGTAGCAACTTTGACCGTAGTTCGGAGTTACTGCATGTTTATCTCATTTATTTTTATACCTCTTACTTTATTTGTAACAATATGATTTTATTAAACTGAGTTACCAATACACCAATAATATTCTTTTTCTTTGGTTTATTGGTAAAATTGATTTTTGAACTCTATTTCTAAGAGGTCTACTGTCTAGATTGAGTTCAAATTGTCTCATATAGTTGCTCGTCAAAATTTTTTAACTTTTTAAAGGAGTAATGATCTTTATTCATTCAATTTTAATGTATATTTTAATTCTTAATAATGATATCTTTGAGCTATGAAAGAGGCATATCCAAACAAATAGAAACAATAGAGCCAAGAAAAAGATGCCGGACATGGGAGGATTTAAAAATATTGCCACATTTATGCATGATCAGGTTAACTTGTGGAAATTACAAACTATAATATTTTTAAACCCTTTAGTGACACATATTTTACATCAATTTTATTGCTTAGGCTAAAAATAGGATACAACTTACATGCGCACAAATGCTCTTATTAACTCATAAAAAACGTCTGAATGGTAGGCCACTGAATGATGCTTCTCCTATTCTTCTTGTCGTATTTGCTGCTTTTCTATCTTCTTTCCAGCTGACATGCTTATCTTCATTCTAACTGTACGTTTGGTATAACGTTATCTTTTCATTTACATCTTGAACATTGATGGTCTGGATATTTGTGTCCAATTATCTTGTAATATCTTGTTAATAATACGTCTGAAATAAATCCTTTCTTAATTGCTCTTACTGTAGATTGTTTTTCTGGGTTAAGTAACGTTATTAACCATTTTATGACATCTTCCATATCTGTTTGTCGTAGTTCTCTTGAATTTGAATAAATCATTTTATGGTCTCTTGAATAATAGCTCCATATTAGATTTCCATTGATATAATTATTTGTTAATTCTTGAATAATTGTAACTAGTCCAATAAGTCGTTTATTTGCGTAGAAATCAGGTATCTCAATTCTGGGTATCTCTGGCTGCTTTACAATATCTTCCGGTATAGAACTAACCCCAGGAAGTAAAATATTTACAGCAAGATGTAAAAATCTATATGTATTAACAACAAAACATAAAATAATAGAAAAAAAATAAAATAATAAAATACAAATAGAAAGTCCTTTTGAACAATTTGTAAAAACAATAGATAATAATGACTATAGTTACAAAAATATAGATATAGAAGAAGATTTAGGAATAATAAATGAAAGAATAAGCACAACAAAAAGAATAGCTCATGAAAAATCAGAATCATCAATCTCATAAAAAAGAACAAGTTATGAAACAACTTCAACAGTTAATTTAAATCAATATTATATAAAAGGAACAATAAATGAAAAAGAATATTTAATACTTATAAACACATGACAAGAAGAAAATTATATAGCAAAATATCTAGTATAAAGTGATGAAATAAAATCTAATAGTGATATATGCCCAGATCTATCAAGGAATCTAATAAACATTAAAGATAAGACAGAAAAATAAATAATAATAATAATAATAGGAGTCAGAAAAATAAAAATAAAATTTGAAATAAAGGAAAAAATACAAAAAGCAGACATAATATTAGGAATAAAATGGTTAGAACAAGTAAAATCATACAATATAGAACATAAACAATTATCTATAACATATAATAAAGAAAGATTATTCATAAAAAGAACTTTAACATGATATGAAAATATATGTACTTGTAAAAATAATAGTAGACGTATATTATAATAGGTATTATACACCTATGGTAGATACAGGAACAGAAGCAAACTTATGTAGATACAATTGTTTACCAGAAAGTAAATGAGATAAATTAAAACCAACAATAGTAGTCTAAGGAATTAATAATGAAGGAAGCTTAATTACATATAAAGCTAAAAATGTAAAAATACAGATATGAGATAAAATAATAATAATAGAAGAAATCTATAATTATGAACTAACATCTAAAGATATGCTATTAGGAATGTCATTTTTAGATAAATTATACCCGCACATAATAACTAAAACAGATTGGTGGTTTACAACACCATGTAAACAAAAAGAAAGAGCAAAAAGAGTTATTAATAAAATAAGAAAGAAAACTGATTGGATAGAAGGAAGTGAAAAAATTATACAAAAGTTAGAAAATATAAAAAATACAAAAGATAGAGTAGAACTAGTTGTATTTTTGATAAATAAAAAAGAAATAACTATATTTTCAATAGATAAGGTAGAAATAAAAAAAAATAAGACAATTATATAGTGAAGATCCATTAAAAGGATGGAAAAAACATAAAACTACTATAAAAATTGAATTAATAGATAAAAATAGTATAATAACTCAAAAACCATTAACATATAATTTTGACGATTTAAAAGAATTTAAAATGTACATAGATGAATTATTAGAAAAATAGTATATACAAAAAAGTAATAGTAAACACAATAGTCCAGCATTTATAGTAAATAAACATAGTGAACAAAAAAGAGGTAAAAGTAGAATGGTTATTGATTATACAAATTTAAATGCAAAAATTATGACATCTAATTATTCAATACCAAATAAGATATTAAAAATAAGATAAATACAAGGATATAACTATTTTAGTAAATTTGACTGTAAATTGGGATTTTACCACTTAAAGTTAGAAGAAGAATCTAAAAAATTAACCGCATTTACGGTACCACAAGGATTTTATGAATGGAACGTATTGCCATTTGGATATAAAAATACACCAGGTAGATATCAACATTTTATGGATAGTTATTTTAAACAATTACGTAATTGTATAGTATACATGGATGATATACTATTATATATAAAAACTATAGAAGAATATTTAAAATTATTAGAACAATTTACAAATATAATAGAAAAATCGGGAATAAGTTTAAGTGAAAAGAAAGCCGAAATTATGAAAAACCAGATAGAGCTTTTAGGAATACAAATAGATAAAAGTGGAGTAAAAATGCAACAAACATATAGTACAAAAAATAATAAATTCAAAAGAAAAATTAGATACAAAAAAGAAATTACAATCATTTTTAGAATTAGTAAACCAAGTAAGAGAATATATACCAAAATTAGCAAAAAACTTAAAGCCTTTACAGAAAAAATTAAAAAAGGATGTAGAATATAATTACAGCGAAGAAGATAAAAAACAAGTTCAAAAAATAAAATTACTTTGTAAAAAGTTACCAAAATTACAATTCCCAGATGAAAATAAAAAATTTACATATATAGTAGAAGCAGATGCAAGTGAATATAGTTATGGAGGAATACTTAAATATAGATACGAAAATGAAAACTTAGAACATCATTGCAGATACTACTCAGGTATGTTTAATGAAACAAAAATAAAATGAGAAATAGATAGAAAAGAATTATGTTCGTTATATAAATGTTTATTAGCATTTGAACCATATATTGTATATAACAAATTTATAGTGAGAACAGATAATACCCAGGTTCAGTGGTGGCTAACAAAGAAAATGCAAAATTCAGTTACAACAAAAGAGATTCGGAGACTAGTATTTAATATATTAAATTTTACATTTACAATTGAAGTAATTAGTACTAACAAAAATGTTATTGCAGATTATACATCAAGACAAAGCTACACAGACTGATATAATAGAAGATGATGGTTTAGAAAAGATACTCAAAATCGTAACTACGCTTTCAATGAAAGTGGACAGTATGAATAATGAAATAGAAAAGCTAAAGACTAATGAAGTTAAACTGAAGTCTGAAGCTACAAATTAGCTAACTCAGCAGTGTGCAGAGCTATGTCGATCGGAAGACATTAAAATTTCAGAGTTAAAAGGAGACGTTGGGACACTCCATAAAACCCATAACGTTTATCAATCTATAATTGCAGGTACAAGCAAAGGAGTTGGTGGACAAAGATACCAGAACATGAACATGAATAAGATATTTGAGAAGCCATTTATACCAAAAATACAAAAAGACCCCTTGTACATACCCCCACAAATTACCACATATCGAGATAGTTTGAACCAAGATAAAAAAAACTTATAACCATCTAGCCCGAGGATACATAGAAAATATCTACAAAGTACAAACTTTTCTAAACCTTAACTCCAGAGCTACAAATATAGGATTGCTGAATTAGAAAAAGAACTACAAATGTCAAAAGATTTGTATGAGAAAAGACAGAAAGAAAAAGAAGAAAAAGATAAAGAACAAAAATTATTAATTGAGATAAATAAATTTAAAGAAAAATTAGAAGGAGAAAATAAAGAATTAGAAACTAGTGAATTAGAAATAAATACAATAGATGCTGAAGAAACAGATAGTTATGACTCGGAAGGTAGTGAAACATATACAAAATTTTTAGAAAATATAGAAAAACTAGAAATTAATGAAAAACAAGAAGTAATTAATAAAGAAAATCTAGAACTAATAAATACAGAAGTAAATATTCTGTATAAAAATATAATACCTAGTACATTAGAAATAAGAAAATCAACCTATAATTACAAAAGTAAGTTTAAAAGATATAATCCAAAGAATGAATATAATAAATGGGCACCAAAACAAATAATTAATTACAACTTTTTAGATTTATTTTTCGTATTTCTTCAGTAGTTTGTTGTTTTATTTTATCTATTTTCTTTTTTCTATCTATCTCTTCGTTTTCTCTTTCTATTCTACTGATCTTCTAATTTTAATTCTTTCATAAGATTTCTTCTTTTATGAAGTGTTGTTTGAGAATTCGATGTATATTCTCAAGTGTTGGGGAATGAGAAAAGTGGGAGTTATAAGTTTAAATTAAAAACATCAAAATTTATTTATAAGAACATAAAAATCGATTTACTTCTGGAGGGGTTGTTTTATTTATCCTTTTTTGTCTATTGTAATTTCAAATTTAGTCTGCACTTTTTCTTTTAAAAAAAATGAGTAAAGCATCTAGTACCCCTGAATTATGATCAAATTTGCTATGATATCTGAACTAAATTTTAATATATTTTTGTCATCCTTTTTAGCTGACGTGTCACCTTTTGTTAATATTTTTAGTTGAAGTAGCACCTTTGACGTGGGTCTTATTTTATGTAATAAAAAGTGTTACGTTAGCACAAAAAAATGATAAAAATATGTTAAAATTGAGTCCAGGGGTAATAGGACCCTGTGAAGTTGGAGTGCGTCGTAATAATTTTGGTCATAGTTTGGAGGGGTCCTGGATGCTTATCACAAAAAAAAAACTAAGAGATGGATGGTCCAAATAATAAGATTTTGGATGAATTCGAAGAGTCATTAATTTTTGGGTCATCCAACTACCTTGGAATGGGCTATTCTGTTTGTTAAAATATATAAATGATTCTCATAGTTGGTACCTTTATTTATAGGGGAAAGGACAAGAATAGACACTCGGCTAAAACAATTGCTGCCGAGTGGCCATCGATTTTTAAATTCTAAAATATAGCCATTTAGGCCTTTTTTTGCTACTATCTTCATGTTTTTTTTTTGGCTGCAAATATCACAATCCAGTGATTCTGTTTAAGCTATCCTCTTGTTATCTACAACGCCATTACTCAACGGTTGATTTGAATCATAAAGATTTTAAAGTTTGCTAGCTTCAAAATAAGCTGCGCAGTTTTAAGCTTTAAAAAAAGTTATTCTTCTAATTGGTGTGGTTTTTCTAACAATCAAATACGATTTTATAAAATTGTAATTGTTGCTCTTCTTTTTTATCAATCAAATATAATATTTCATATCAAATACATGAATCTTTGATACCAAATACAAATACATATTTTATACAATAATTGTATAAAAGTGTATCAAAGCGATATCAAAGTGTATCAATATAGTATAAAAGTGTATCAATATGGTATAAAAGTGTATCAATTGGGTAGAGAGACTGCATGCGACCGATGGGCCAAATGGATAAAAGTCGGAATTAAATTGGGTTGACTGGCTCCAATTGTCCAACTTTTACATTAGCTGGCCATTTCTTTTCAAAATGGTCAGCCCATGTCCTTTTCCCTTATTTATTTGTCTCCCATAAGAAAAATCCTCAAAAACTAGTTTTTTTTTTTAAATTTTTATGTATAATACTTTCCTTTATACTTCATATAACTTTAAACAACTCTTTATGCTTATTTATCTTTCAACTTCTATTTTCTTTCTCCTTTTTTATTTTACTTAGATTTTTTACTTTTTTCTCCATCTTTATTTTTTTTCCTTTCTCCTCTCAACCTCTTTTATTTTTCTTGATTTTTATTTTTTTAATAAAAGATTCTCAATCCTTTTTTGGTCTTTCTTTCTTTATTTTTTTTTCTCAATAGTTTTTTCTTTTCGTTTTATTCCTTTCATCCTCTCAACTTTTATTTTTTTCTCTCTTTTCTTGGATTTTTTCTTTTTCCTCAAGGTTTATTATTTTTCTTTTTCTTTTCTTTTTTTCTTGATTCCTTCCAAAAAATAAGTTATGCCCAATGGAAAAAATTTGACACCACCACATTGTGTCTTGATTTATGAGATGTTCTATAAATCTTGTCTTAGAGACATGACTTAACTCAAGGACTTTCAAATAACAAATTATGTCTCATGGGCAAGAGTTGACACTACTGCATTGTGTTTTGATTTATGAGATTTTCTGTAACTATTGTCTTAGAGTCAAGACTTAGACCAAGGGCTTTCAAACAACAAGTTACGCCCCAAGAGCAAGAGTTGACACTACCACATTTTGTTTTGATTTATGAGATGCTCTATAACTCTTGCCTTAGAGAAAAGATTTAGACCAAGGACCACCAAACAACAAGTTATGCCACATGGAGAAGAGTTGTGTAATACCCCATACTTTTTCCTAGCTTAGTTTAGCATCTAGTGTGTCAAGGGTTAGCGTTGAAAGTATATAACTCCGATGCATATAGGGAACTAGACGTTGGACACTATGATAGCTCACATAGTGTATGTCGGTTAGAAGAACCTCCCTACAGACTACAGATTTCAGAATAGAATAATCCTAATAGAAAAGCTTTTAGAAACTAAGTGTAAAGGCTCACAATTTTATTCAGATATTGCTTTACATATGACATTAGCTATGAGATTTCAGATTTCAGTTTACAGATACAGAAGTGAGTCCTTTCTACACTTAGACAACATAATTTAAAGATGGAATACTAGAACAACTTTTAGAAACTAGATGTTATGACTCACTAGATTTATGCAGAATGTTTTGCTATTCATGATTACGATTATCAGTTTTCAGATATTCCAGCTTATGTGAGTCATCTACATTTAGCATGCATTGTTTTAAAACTTTATAATGATATTGATATATTAATTCACTTGTGCATTCACCCCCATATACTCAGTATATTCCAGAAGTACTGATCTACATATACGTCTATGTGCTACATTGTCTCATAATATAGGTTCAGGTGCTCAGTTTTAGCAGCGTGAGTGATTTCGAGCATCTCTATCTGTATCCTGATAGTTGGTGAGTCCTCATAGTTCGGAGATCCAGTTACTCAATTTTTCAGCTAATTAGTATAGATGATTCAATATTTTTCAGAAAGTTCGAGTCAGCTAGGGGTTTGTCCCAATGGCTCTCTAGTTATTAGTAGTAGAGTCTTGTCAGACTGCTAGACATAGTTCAGATTTTCAGTATTTCTTTACCAGACTTTGAGTCTAATATTTTTAGATATTATGTTTAAATGATTTCAACTTAGATTAGACAAAATTGTGCATTCATATTATGTTCATATTTATCTATTTATGAGCATCTGGATTTAGTAGAAGGCTTACAGGGTTAGTTTGAGGCTACTCGTAGTTTGGAGCACTGTATGATGTATCGGGATCTATTTTTGGGGTATTACAAACTTGTTATGAGTCCTAGGGAGTTAGACAAGCCGCATTAGGTAGAGTCTTGATCATGAGTGTGAAGCATGCCACATTTATGAGCAAAAAGCTATGGGACATTTTTAGGAAATCATCTTCTTCGTTTATGATATATCGTGCTTACAGTATCTCTATTTGATTTTAACTCATGCTCTTACATGACAGTTGAATATGTCTCCTCCTCGAGCTAATGCCCACATAAATGATAACCAGCCACCCCAGCCTGCTGACCCTCTGATTGAGAATGTATCCTATGCTGAATTTTAGGCTACCTTACAGGCGTTAGCCCAAGATGTGACTGCTAATGTTCAGGTCCACCATCAGGCGATAGTCTCACTTCAGCAAAATAGGGATTTAGCAGCAGCCAGAATTTATGACTTTATGAGGATGAATCCACCTGAGTTTTTTGGGTCAAAAGCAGGTGAGGACCTACAACTTTACATAGAGGAGATAAAAAAGATCACCCAGATTATGCATGTTACTAAGGAAGAGAGTTTAGAGTTGGCATCCTATAGATTGGAGGATGTTGTGTATAATTAGGTGGTTAAGTAACAGAATGGTAAGGGTGAGAACGTAGCTCCTATGAGTTGGTAGGTATTTTAGGATACATTTCTAGACGAGTTCTTTCTACGTGAAATGAGAGAAGCTATGTAGAGGAGTTTGTGAACCTGAGGTAGGGCTCGATGATAGTGAAAGAGTACTACCTTAAGTTCAACCAGTTATCTAAGTATGCCCCTGATATGATGGCTCACCCCAGGGCGAGTATGAGTATGTATGTTATTGGAGTATCTAGTTTGGTAGTCAAGGGGTGTAGGACCGCCATACTTATTAGGGACATGGATCTTTCTAGGTTGATGATTCATTCCTAGCAGATTAAGGTAAAAAAGTTAAAAGTAAGAGGGAGAGAAAATAAAAAAGCTAAAACCGGGTAGTTTGATTATGGCCAGACAAAGTTTGAAGGGGGAAATCGTTTGCATTTTCAAAATCTTTCATCTATGCCAGTGCCATCTTCAGCTAGTGCTCCTACTCCCAAAGTTAGGCAGAAGTAGTGGGGTAAGACTTCTATGTCTAGATCTCAAAATAGTATCAGTGGAAAACCCAGTTATCCTTCATATGGTAAGTATGGTAAAAATTATCTTGGTGAGTACTTGTTGGGATAGAAGGTTGTTATGGTTATGGTAAGTTAGGTCATAGAATCAAAGAGTATCCACATGCTAAGCAGGGAAATAGGGATGTTCGTTCTCGGACTCAGGCTACTAGCGTACCAGCTCCTCTTGGTCGCCTAGTCCCTTCTCAATGCATATCATCCAATATCGGTGGCGGTCAGTTCCAGAATCGGTTTTATGCTTTACCATCTCTTCAGGAGCAGGTGAGTTCACCAGATGTTGTTACTGGTATGCTTCATGTTTTTTATCTTGATGCTTATGTGTTGTTAGACCCTGGGTCAAATTTCTCATATGTGACCCCACTAGTTGCAGTAAATTTTAAAATAGGTCCTGAAAAATATCTCTGAGCCCTTCTTAGTTTCTACCCTAGTAGGTAAGTCAGTTGTTGCCAAACAGATCTATAAAAAGTATCCTATCACTGTCCTTCATAAAATTATATTAGCAGATTTAATAGAGTTAGATATGGCCGGCTTTGACCTTATTCTTGGATGGATTGGCTCCATTCTTGTTATGCATCCATAGATTGTCGCAACCGCGTGGTGAAGTTTCAGTTTACAAATGAGCCAGTGTTTGAGTGGGAAGGTAATTTAGTGTCTCCTAAGAGTCATTTCATATCCTATATTAAAGCCAGAAAGTTGATCTCAAAAGGGTGGATCTATCAGCTAGTTCAAGTCAAAGACACTAAGTCTGTGACTCCAACAGTTCGGTCAGTTTGTGTAGTCAGTGAGTTTTCTGATGTTTTTCTCAAAGATTTGCCAGAGGTACCTCCCGATAGGGAAACAGAATTTGGTATTGAACTTCTCCCAGATGCTCAACCCATCTCTATTCCTACATATTATATGGCTTCAGCCGAGCTTAAGGAGTTAAAAGAGCAGCTTAAAGACCTCTGAGATAAAGGTTTCATAAGGCCCAGTGTCTCTCTATGGGGCACTCCTATCCTATTCATGAGAAAGATGGTTCTTTAAGAATGTGCATTGACTATCATCAGCTGAATAAAGTCACAGTAAAAAACAACTATCCTCTTCCTAAGATTGAGGACTTATTCGACCAACTCCAAGGTGCAAGTTACTTCTCAAATATAGACCTTAGATATGAATATCATCAGCTTAGAGCAAGGGAATGTGATATCCAAAAGACAATTTTCAGAATCCGTTATGGTCATTTCAAGTTTCTAGTTATGTCCTTCGGGATAACAAATGCCCCAACAATCTTCATGGACTTAATAAACCGAGTGTTCAAACAGTATTTGGAAATATTTGTCATAGACTTTATCGATGATATTTTTATCTATTCTCATAGTGAGGATAACTGTGCAGACCATCTTAGAGTTATGTTGCAAACTTTTAGAATCACCAGTTGTTCGCTAAATTCAGTAAATGTGGATTTTGGCTAAGATCAATAGCTTTCAGTGTTCATATTGTTTCTAGTGATGGCATTAGAGTTGTTCCCCAAAACACAGAAGCAGTAAGAAACTGGCCTAGACATATCTCTCTGCCAGACATCCAAAGTTTCTTGGGTTTAGCTAGCTATTATAGATGCTTTGTTGAGGTTTTTTCTTCTATTGCATCACCTATGTCTAGATTAACTCAGAAGAAATTTAAGTTTTAGTGGTCATATTCTTATGAGAAGAGTTTTCATGAGTTAAAGACTTGATTCACTTCAGCCCCAGTTTTAGCGCTACCTGTTAGTACAGATAGTTTCATTGTCTATTGTGATTCCTGTAGAATTGGTCTGGGTTGTGTTTGATGTAGAGATGTAAGGTTATATCCTATGCCTCTAGACAACTTAAGCCTTACAAAAAGAACTACCCTACCCATGATCTTGAGGTAGTTGTTGTTGTGTTTGCTTTGAAAATATGGAGGCACTATCTTTATGGGGTGCATGTTGATGTGTTTACAGATCACAAAAGCTTGCAATATGTATTTACTCAGAGAGAGTTAAATCTTCATCGGGGGAGATGGTTAGAATTTTTGAAAAATTATGATATGAGTGTGTTGTATCATTCGGACAAGGCCAATGTAGTGGCAGATTCCCTTAGTAGATTGTCTATGGGCAGTGTTGTTCATGTGGAGAATGATAAGAAAGAGTTAGTTTGGAAAGTTCATCGGTTAGCTAGATTGTGTGTGAGGATGGTTCACTCAGCTGAAGGAAATATTTGGGTTCAGAGTAGTTCAGAATCTTCTCTAGTTTCTAAAGTAAAAGAGAACCAGGATAAGGATTCTAATTTGGTCAAACTGAAGGGTTCAGTTAAAGACCAAAAGGTTGAGATTTTCTCCCAAGGGGGAGATGGTGTGTTGATATACCAGGGTAGATTGTGTGTGCTGTGTGTTGACGATGTGAGGTAGTGGATACGGTAGAAGCGCATGGTGCGCGTTATTTCATTCATCCAGGAGCCACCAAGATGTACCGTAATCTATGAGAAGTCTATTGGTAGAGTTGTATGAAGAAAGATATCATAGAATTTTTAGCCAAGTGTGTGACTTGTCAATAGGTTAAGGTATATCACTAAAAACATGGTGGCATATTGCAGGAGTTTGGTATTCCCACTTGGAAGTGAGAAGAGGTTAATATGGACTTTGTGAATGGATTACCCCATTCGCGTCGTCAGCTGAAGATTATACTAAGCTATATATCAGAGAGTTGGTTAGATTGCATGGAGTTCCCTTGTCCATCATCTCAGATAGGGGTACTCAGTTTACCTCTTAGTTTTGGAAATCCTTTCAGAATAGTCTTGGTACCCAAGTTCATCCCAGTTCATCTTTTTATCCACAAATAGATGGTCAGGCAGAAAGGACCATTCAGACTCTAGAGGATATATTGAGGGCATGCGTTCTTGATTTTAGAGGCAGTTGGGATGACCACTTATCGTTAATCGAGTTTACCTACAATAACAATTACCATTTTAATATTTAGATGGCCCTGTTTGAGAATCTTTATAGGTGGAGATGCAGATCACCAGTTGATTGGTTTTAAGTGGGTGAGGCCGCTTTGATTGGGCCAGATATGGTGTGTGAAGCCATAAAAAAAGTTTAGCTGATTCAAAAGAGATTAAAAGTAGCTCCGAGTCATAAAAAATCATAGGTATACGTGAGAAGAAGAGATCTTGAGTTTGAAGTAGAAGATCTTGTGTATTTGAAAATTTCACCCATGAAGGGGGTGAAGAGATTTGGCAAAAAAGGGAAGCTTAGGCCCCGGTATGTAGGCCCCTACAGGATTTTTAGTCGCGTGGGAAAGGTAGTGTATCATCTTGAGCTACCTGCATACTTTTTATCAGTTCACCCAGTGTTCCACGTGTCCTTATTAAAGAAGTGCATGGACAATTCAGCCATTGTAGTCCCTCTAGAAAGCACAACTATTCAGAATAGCCTTTCATATGAAGAAATTCCAGTAGAGATTCTTGATCATCAGATCCGTAGACTAAGGAACAAAGAAGTTCCCTTGGTCAAAGTACTGTGGAGAAATCAGTCTGTTGAAGGTGTTACTTGGGAAGTAGAAGCAGACATACTTACCAAGTATCCTCGCCTCTTCTTCACGAACTCAGATTCAGTTTAAGGTAACAGTCCTCCTTCATTTAGTTTTTCTCCAGTCTCAGATTCATCTATATAGTTATCTTCATATAAATTCATGCATTCACAGATCAGTTCGGTCACTCAGAATGTTTTAGATTCGGTCATATAGTTTGTTTTGGTTGTGCATGCCAGCATATAGCCTCAAATTTTCAACATCTTTAATTTAACTAGTCTCATTAGAGGATGAATGTTCCTGTAAGACCCCGCAAAATTCTAAACTTAACTCAGTCCGTTAAAGCTTGAAAAGAGGCCCCAGACTTAGAAATTTCAGCTAAGTTTTTATACTTAGATATATTTTAGCCTTCGTAAGTTGGCGATCCTATTTCACGACCCTTATGACCTTAAGGTATCGATTTTTAGGTTGATTCATGATCAGGAATATCAGTAGGTCCCTTCGGGTGAGTTTCAGATTTTTTGGGCCTCATATGAACCATGTTCAGGTGACCAAGATAGTAGATCGACGCGATCTCGATGCATCGCGTCACCCATCGCATCGACAGATAATTTTCCCCTAGCTTTCAGTTCAATTCTAGTGAACCAACGCAAACTAGATGCGGTGCGTTGGTCATCATTAACGTGGCGCGTCGGCCTGCGCATCGCTGGACACACTTTCTGTCATTAAAAGCCCGCATCCAGAGGGGTATTTGAGTTATTTTCCCACCCTTAATCAGTCCTAAAAACATGAGATTTGGCCCTTAATAAGCAAAATACACTCACTTTCTCTCAAATTCTCTCAAGAACAAACCCTAACCTAACAAAGTCAAGATCAAGATTCAAGGAATTCACCATCAATCTTCAGGAATTCAAGCACCAAGGTATGTTAGGTGTTCATCAAAGGGTTTCCTTTCATCCTTGGAGTTCAAGAACCTCTTTTAAAACTTCAAGTTTGTTGATTTCATGAGTTCCATGTTGGGCTTGAATGTATTCATGATTATGACGTTAATTGGGTTTCTAATTCATGACTTATTATAAGATTCATGTGAATTTATTTTGACATGTGTGTAGTATTATGTGAATTCATGTTAAAGCCCATGAATTTGTGAGTTGGGATTTGAAATCATGATGCCTACATGTGTATTAGTATTATGTGCATAGATTATGTTCCCCAAGTGTTTGATAAATTGATCATGTGGATTAAATGGGGAAATCATGACATGCTAGCATATGTGCAAGTTTATATCTTACAAGTATTTGATAAGTTGTCTCTATGAATAACATGAACATTGTAGTGCTTTTCAATATCATGCTATGCTTTAGTTTTCATGCTATCGAGTCCTGGGGGTATCTAATACCCAACAATCTATCTGTATACCTAGAATTACAGTAGCTTCAGAATAGTCTCAGTGATGTCACGTACAGTAGTATTCAGTCAGTACAGAAATTAGTATATCCAGCCAACAAATAGAACTCAGAATATGCAATTAGTTACAGTACTCAGTG
Organism: Capsicum baccatum var. pendulum; assembly: GCA_030864225.1. Taxonomy (NCBI): domain Eukaryota; kingdom Viridiplantae; phylum Streptophyta; class Magnoliopsida; order Solanales; family Solanaceae; genus Capsicum; species Capsicum baccatum. The sequence goes on from CM061556.1 coordinate 37,387,704, forward strand.
AACTCAGTCCAATTCAGTCAGTTAACATGATCAGAATAGTTTAGTCTATCCTAGAACAGTTTAAAAATTAGTTCAGTATCTATTCAGTTGGGAGTAGGATTCAGCACCGAGTAAACCTAAGGATGAGGACTCACCTGCCAGTAGAGGGTATGATCCTTAGAAGCTGTCCTTGCATTCTAGAACTACATAGCTAGCGTAGGTTGAGATATCAACCTACCAGTTGAGGGTTGATGAGGTGTTCTACCTGCCAGTTGAGGGTACCACCATTCTCGTTCAGAGAACCTGCCAGATAAGGGTGGCTTAGCATTTTTCTTTACCCGTGGCATGGTACTGACACCTTTCTAACTGGGGTTACAGGTTGGACCCCAAATCAATTCAAAGAAGGGGCAGGTTGGTTAGATGATTACTTCCCACAATTTCAGTTTCAGTCAGTCTCAGTACAAAACTCAGTTCAGTTCTACAGAATTAGGACTGTCAGACACAATCACTCAGCTCAGTATGGAACTCAGCATACTCCCACAGAATTAGGACAGTAAAAAACAGTCACCTAGCTATCAGTAATACAGTTATCAATAAACTCAGATATCAGTTATCCAATTATCAAAACTCAGTATCCAGTGTGACTATGATCTTAGACACAGTATATATAGATATGTGCATAGTGTTGCATAATCAGTGTTTCATATATTTTCAGTTATATATGTATCCTCATTTAGTTAAATTCATGTTACTCAGTCATTTATTTGTTCATGCATATGAATCCATGCATATCAGCCTACCTAACTTAGCATACTAGTATATTTAAAGTACTGACACATACTTTTCTTTTGTGCTATGATGTTTTATATCATAGGTTCAGATGTATGGGCTCCTAACCGCACTTAGCAGCCCATCTATCAGCAATAGACTTAGTGGTGAGTCCTCATAGTTCGAGGACAAAGTTGTTATTTCAGTATTTCAGTACGTTTTTCAGTCGTTGGAGTTAGTTGGGGACTTATCCCATCAACTCTATATTCAGGCAGTTAGAGGCTTTCAGACTAGAGTATTTCAGACAAATATTTCAGTATTCAGTATTTGTTTCAGTTATGAACCTTATGGCGATTTTTAGCCTATCTTTCGCATCTACTTTAGATATATTATTATTGCAGTGTTATTATTATTCAGTGCTCACAGCAGGTATCAGTCATGGGTTAGCTGGTGGTCCATCGGGGTCGCTAGCATCGTGTAGAGTTTGGGATACAGAATTGGGGCATTACAGTTCCTAAGGGGGAGATATTATAATACCTCGTACTTTTTTCTAGCTCAGTTTAGCTTCTAGTGTGTCAAGGTTTAGCTTTAAAAATGTATCTCTTGATGCATATAGAATTTTTAAGCTCTAGACCCACCAATATGTAGATAATTGAATCAGCTTTCCAATGATACTAATTTTGCCTTAATTCGATACTCGATTGAGAAATTGTGGTGATTTTAATAAAAATAATAGGGCATCGCGATAAGCACCGTGTCGCGGTGAAGGACAATTTTGCAATTGTTCAATTTCAAGTGGAGCACTGTGATTATACCACGACTCGAAGAAGCTCCAGTTCTCATTCTTCCTATTCCAGTAGCTCATTGCGATTAGCCGGTATCGTGCCAAAAATCTTAATTGGATAGACACCGCATCGCGGTGGAGTGCAAAATGGCACTCGTCCTTTTCCAGTGATGCAACGCAATTTTTCCGCATCACGCCAGAGGCCAAAATAGCAATTATCCTTTTTCAAGCAAGCCACCGTGATTGTGGCGCGTCACGTCGAAGCCCAAAATCGAGATTTTTAGTTCCAAATTAATTTTTTACAAAGGGCAACCTAGTTATTTCCCAAGTTTCCAAATCGTGTAAAACACAGAATCTAGCCTATTTTAAGCATATTATGCATGCTTTTCAGATAATTTCTCTCCAAGAAACCCTAGAACATGCTTTTCACATAATTTCTCTTCAAGAAACCTTAGAACATTCAAATCTTAATCCCCAAGGAATCCAAATTCCATCATTCTTTTTTCAAGATAACTCAAAATTACAGATTCTCAATTCAAGAACTTCAAGAAATAATCTTCAAAAGCACAAATAGGAGTTCAAGTTCAAGCTTCTTTATCAATTTCATCAATTAAGGTATGTGGGGTTTCAACAAGGATAATTCTTTCATCCTTGGGCCCAAAACTAGTTTTTAAGTACAAAGTTACATAATTTTATATGATTACCCAAGAATTTCAATTTAGGATTCATACCCAAATATTGTTATTTGAAGATTATGATATTTCAAGTGATTTATATGATGAATTGTAGGGCTATTATCGTATTTTCATGCGTATGATATAAATTTCCAAATTTAGAATTGAATTATTAATATTTTTACTATCAAGCAAGAACTTTATGATGATTTGACATGAATTTAATGCATGGGTTATTATCCCTAGTTTGAATATTGATATTTCAAGTATGACTATGTTTTAAGTATCCCATGATTAGTTATTTTTCAGATTTTGATAAAAATTTGATCTTTTGATCTTGGTTCAGACATGGAATCAACTTTATAGTTTCAACTACAGTTTAAGTTAACAGTTATACAGTTGGTTTTCATTATTTACCATCATACTAGTTTTTAAAAGTGGATTTCCAATAGAATGAACATACAGATTAAAAAGAGTAGTATTTAGCACCGAGTTGGGTATGTTCACATGGCCCAGAACTATGAGCCAATGTAGGTTCAGATTATCAGATTATTCCTATTTTTATATGAATAACAGATACAGATGTGATCACTTAGATTAGGTGATACTCCTTTGAAAAAGTATGATACATCTCCCCAACGTGAGGTTTTCCCATAAGGGAACTAGATATTGGACACTATGATAGTTCACATAGTATATGCCGGTTAGAAGAACCTCCCTACAGACTACAAATTTTAGAATAGAATAATCCTAACAGAAAATCTTTTAGAAACTAACTGTAAAGGCTCATAATTTTATTCTGATATTGCTTTACATATGACATTATCTATGAGATTTCAGATTTTAATTTACAGATACAGAAGTGAGTCCTTTCTACCCTTAGACAATATGATTTAAAAACAGAATACCAGGACAGCTTTTAGAAACTAAATGTTATGACTCACTAGATTTATACAACATGTTTTTCTATTCATGATTATGATCATCAGTTTTTAGACATTCCAGCTTATGTGAGTCATTTACATTTAGCATGCATTCTTTTAAAAATTTATAATGATATTGAGATATTGAGATATTGATTTACTTGTGTATTCACCCCCTTATACTCAGTACATTCCAGAAGTACTAATCCACATATATTTCTATGTGCTACATTGTCTCATAATGTAGGTTCAGGTGCTCAGTTTCAGCAGCGTGAGTGATTTCGAGCATCTCTAACTGTATCCCAGCAGTTGGTGAGTCATCATAGTTTGGGGACCCAGTTACTCAGTTTTTCAGCTTATAAGTATAGATGATTCAATATTTTTTAGACAATTCGAGTTAGATGGAGGTTTGTCCCAGTGGCTCTCTAGTAATTAGTAGTAGAGGCTTGTCAGACTGCTAAACATAGTTCAGATTTTCAGTATTTCTTTACCAGTTTTTGAGTCTAATATTTTTAGATATTATGTTTAGATGATTTCAACTTAGATCAGACAGACTTCCACATTCATATTATGTTCATATTTATCTATTTATGAGTATCCAAATTTAGTAGAAGGTTTACAGGGTTAGCTTGAGGCTACTCATAGTCTCGAGCACCGTGTGACATCTCGGGACCCATTTTCGGAGCGTTACTAGTTGGCACTGTCATATTGTGTATTAATTTATAAGATATTTTGTAACTCTTGTCTTAGAGGCAAAATCTAGACCAAGGGTTTTCAAACAACAAGTTACGCCCCATGGAAAGAACTGACACAACCACACTATGTTTTAATTTCTAATATGCTCTATAACTTTTGTCTTAGAGGCAAAACTTAGCCAAAGAACTTCTAAAAAAATAAGTTACGCCCCATGGTCAATAATTGACACTACCACATTATGTCTTGATTTATGAGATATTCTATAACTCTTGTCATAGATGCAAGATTTTGTCCGGACTTTCAAACAGAAAGTTATGCCCCACGGGCAAGAGTTGACACTACCACATTGTGTCTTGATTTTTGAGATGTTTTATAAATCATGTCTTAGAGGCAAGACTTAGCTCAGGACTTTCAAGCAACAATTTATGCCCCATGGGCAAGACTTGACACTACTACATTGTGTCTTGATTTATGAGATGTTCTACAACTCTTACCTTAGAGCTAGACTTACCCCAAAGGACTTCCAAACAATATGTCACACCCTTCAATTTACTTTGATGTCGAAGAAATAAAATATTTTTTTTGGATTATCTAACTTTTTGTTCATTAGCAAAGTATAATAGAAGTTGATAAAAGAGAAAGGGACGACCCGGTTCATACCTACTCCGTAGGTGTCGAGGAGGGGGGGGGGACCACTCCGGGCCTGACCTACGCTCCCTCACCCCAGCTTTGCTGGAGGGGCATTTTGAACCCCCGACCCTGGCACACCACGGTAAGCAAGCTTACCGCTGAGCCAAGGCCATCCCTCTAGTTGATAAAAGAGAAAAAGAGGAAAAAATAAAGACTGACAAAAAAAGAAGAAAAACACAAAGGTTAAGGAAAAAAACAAGGGAATAAAAAAAACAAAAGAAAAAATAAAGATGGAGGAAAAAAATTAGAAGAAAAAAAATAAAATATGAGAAAAAATGAAAAAAAAAAGAAATGATAAAACAAAAAAAAGGTTGAGACAAATGAATTAAAGAATAAAAAAAGAGAAATGAAAAATAAATAATGTTTGAGAAAAAAAGAGAAAGACAAAAAATAAAATAAAGAATAGAGATTGAAACAAATGAATTAAATGAAAGAGAAAACAAATAATAAAAGAGAAATAAAAATAGAAGTTCAGAGACAAATGAGCGTGGAAATGGTAAAATTATTTGAGGTGTAGAGGAGCAAAATTGTACTTGTTCTATACATAAAATGAAAGGAATGTTAGTTTTTAAAGACATTTCTTATGAAGTACAGAAAAACAAAGTCACCCACTATGAGGGTTCATCCCATATAATTTTCTAATTCTAACAGATAACTTGAGCCTGAGTGATTATTATACTTCGGGTTAAGTTCAAAAATGGCTCTAAAATAGGTTGGTCTTGATATTTTGTCCCTGAAAAAATTCTTATAAAAATGATATTCATAAGGGGCGTCTTGATTTTTTTGGCCCCTCTTAATAACCCTTGCAAAAAAAAAAAAACACATTCTAACTCTTGTTCATAATGCATACATTTTTGAAATTTCGATACAATGAATTTGCACAAATTGACTAGATGTTTTGTCTTATAGGCAAAGATTAGAACTTAGATATGTTGTCGATAAGGAATACATCTAGCTCTTGCATATAAGGCACATGTTCAGGATATTTCAAACATTGAATCAGCTCAATTAACCACAAATTTTGTATTATAGGCAAATATTAGAACTTAATTAGGAGAGACAAAAGTTCAAGACCACAATTTGGGATACAAAAATTCAAGATCAAATATTTGAGAGATAAAAGTTTAAGACCACGCACTTTGATAAATACTAGATGTAATTTCCACTTATACTTCGAGAGGACATAATCTCCATTTCATGAAATTTAATTTGATAATTTGTGGATGGAAATTAAATTTCTAGGAAAAAATCATTGTAAGTTGAGGTTCAGAAAAAATAATTAAATGAAAAATAAAAAAATGAAATAAAAACATCAAAACATAAAAACATAAAAATAAAAATAAAAATATTGTAAAAGTATTTACATTATAGTGAAGGTCTATAAAGAATATAGTTAAGATCTATTTAATATCTATTAGGATATGAAGTATCTATTTTTTAGAGAGAAACCAGGAGTACTTTCACCTATAAATGGAGGAGTTTTGTTCATTGTATCCTTAATCTTATGATCTCTCAACCATCAAGCAAAATAAAGAACCATTCCCTCTTTACTCTCTACATTTTTCTCGTTCTTTATATTATATTTTATAACACGTTATCAGCAGGAATATCTCACTAATTAATATTAATTGCTTTTCAGTTGAGTCATTAACAGCGCGTTGATACCATTCTGCCGGTAAGGTTCGTAAGGTATGATTTTTTATTAATTGTTATCTTAGTGCTTAAACACCATGGAGGTACAACGCTAATTAGAAAAAAGAAAAAAAACTATGTTGCTATGCAACATACCAAACAGTATCATATATCAATTTTTACAATAGTATCATATAGATTTGCAAATTGTTGTTACTGAAAATTTGTAGTACGAATTGTTCTAACTTCGATTTATAAATTACTCCATTCAATTCCATCAAAGGAGTTAATGTGAGTGAATAATTTGTAGTGGTCTTAGACTTGAAATATGACTACTTGAGGAAATAAAAAGTTATTGCTTACACATAATAGTCAAGGTGTTGACATGAGCTTTATAACTAGCACATTACGGCCTTGTATTCGACAGAAAAAGGATCCTAGTTTCTTCAAAATTGTGGAGGAACAATTGTATGGTTATATAATCTTAAACCAAACTTTTTCCCACACTAGTTTTGCTCCTCTTGGATTGTTGTTATTCTTTTTCCTAGCGCAATTACTCTCCATTAGCTCTGAAATAACATTATGCTGCCCAAAAAGATAGTATTCACTCAGAGCTAACAGAGGGTAGCTATGCTAAGAAAAAGAATAGCAGCAATCCACGGATGCAGAACTAGTCTGGGAACAATCTAGTTTAGATTAAATATCCATACGGTTGCTAATAGAGGGAAGCTATGCTAAGAAAAAGAATAGCAGCAATCCACGGATGCAGAACTAGTGTGGGAACAATCTGGTTTAGATTAAATATCCATATGGTTGTTCCTATAAAATTTTGAAGAAATATGGATCCTTCTTTGTTGACTATAATTATTGCACCATATAAAGGGGATTCAATCTACTGACAATCCATACTACACTGGGGCCTATGTCCTTGTACCATAACCTAGGTATCTCTATTGCATTCAAACATTCTAATAGAACCAAAACGCCTAACTCAAATCTTTGATTAGACAAAACTAAGGATGAAACTAAGGTCTCACCATCTCTAAGGAATTAATTTGGGAACAAAGTATCAGTAGCAACAACAACACTTGTATACAAGGTTATGGAGATTAGAAATATCCAAGAAAACCTGAAAGCCATTTCTTTCTTGCCCGGCAATGAGAAAGTTTAGGAAATCAATTTTTTTTAAGCTAAGATTTTTGCTTAGGCGTTTACATGAAAAGTAGTGAGAGTTCAATGTTAAGTAGACCTATTCAAGTAAAGGTTATTAATATCCATGTGATGTAAATTTAGGAGACAGCAGTAGAAACTTAAAAAAAAAAAGGTACTAATCAACAGATGTTAGATAAAAGTTGATTTATTAATTAACAAAGAGGTGTAACAATTGAGACCATCTAAAACATCACTATGTGAGCATTGTAGATAGACGAGAACCACTATCTACTCCATTACCATCCCAAAATTCAACTAAAATCATTTTTTTAAAATTTTTTTCTTATTTTTTATTACTCTCCTTTTCTTTTCTTTTTCTTTTTTTATATTTTTTCCTCCTTTTTCTCTCATTTTTTCTTTTTTTTTTCTTTTCAATTTTTCTCCTTTTCATTTATGCGAACTAACAAATACAAATATAAGTACGAACTATAAAATACAAATACAAATGCGAGCTATAACATACAAATACAAGTGCAAACTATAAAATACAAATACAAATGCGAACTATTACATACAAATACAAGTGCAAACTATAAAATACAAATACAAATGTGAACTATAACATATAAATACAAGTGAGAACTATAAAATACAAATACAAATGCGATCTTTAACATATATATACAAGTGTGAACTATCATTTGTATTTTTTAATTATTGAAAAGGAACGATTGATTTTCTTTCCACGAATACTTATTTGTATTTATTGATACGAGTTGTATTTATTGATACAAATAAATACAACTCAAATTTTTATACAAATGCAATATATACAAATATATATTGTATTTGTAAAATCATTTGTTTGTCATTGTATTTGTATCAGGTAATATTTATTTAATTACAAATATGAATAATAATTTTGATATACAAATACAAAACGGTACATTTGTATCAAATTATACATTACATATTTATACATTTTAGAATCAAGAAAATAAAATTAGTGCACTTACTTGTTTGCATACAAGTACAAATGATAAATTGTACATAGTCACGACTAAATACAATATGCAATCAACTTACAAATACAAATACAAAATAATTTCTTAAAACTAAAAAGGTAATGATGAAAACAGAATACAAATACAAGTATAATCCAAAAATAATCTAAATATACAAACACAATAAAACAATAATATAAATATAATCCAATATAATATGCAATCAGTTATAAAATACAAATACAAAATAGTTCTTTAAAATAAAAGTGTGAATTATGTAAAATATAAATGATGGCGCAAACTAACAAATACAAATACAAGTGCGAACTATTAAATACAAATGCAAATTATAAAATATAAATACAAGTGTGAACTTTAAAATAAAAATACAAATATAGTTGTATCGATAAATGCAAAAATATAAATGGAGGTGTGACTACAAATACGATAAACAATTGTGGTATTTATGTTATTATCCATGACTTGTGTTCTACTAGTCATATTTTTCGAAAATACAAAAATATAATATAGAACAAAAAAATAATAAAGAAAATAAGTACCAAAAAGAAAATAAAAAAAATCAAAGAAGAAAAGAAAAGAAGAAAGAGAAATAAAAGTTAGAGATTAAAGAGAGGAAAAAAAACAAAAAGAAAGAAATGAAAAAATAAAAGTAGGAAAAAATAGAAAAAAAAATGGGATAAACACAAAAAATATAAAAAATATAAAAAAAGCTAATGGTAGCGTTAGGCAAGAAAATATTCAGTTCAACGAGATAAGCGTGATTGAGATTTTTTTTCTTTTTAAATATATTGAATTCCATTTTTGACGCGACTAAATATGGATTGTATTCACATTTTATATGAATACATACTATCTGTAAAATCAAATACAGCGGGCATAAATCGAATACAACTGCTATAAATGATAATTATGTAAAATGTGGCTATGAAAGGTGAATTTTATAGAAAAATACTGCTTTTTGAAAGATTCCCTTCTTCATTCTCGGTAATTTCTCTATCTTCTAATGAAATTTTATGAAGTGCAAACTCCAACTACAATGGGAGTTTTATTATTATTCAAATTTGTTGTGATCTTTTTAAGTTTATGTTCATCACTAAATTCTTTATCTCGCTTTACAGGAGTCTTCTTCGCCACTTCTAATTTCTCTATCTTCTAATGAAATTTAAACAAGTGAAATCTCAAACTACAATAAAACATTCAATTGTAATTCTAATTTGTTTTAATAAATTTCCAAATTTCTCCATGTTCGAAGAGATGTATTTTTTTATTTCAAAATAATTTATTTTAAATTTAGTACTGTATTCATAATAATATGCTTTTCTGTTATAAAAGAAGTGACAACTTTTAGTATTTGGAAAGAATTTATTTTGAGTAAAGTATCTAGTAACCCCTGAACAATGATCAAAGTTAGTACGATACACTCCAACTTCATAGGGATCTTATTACCCCCAAAACTAGATTTTAGTATATTTTAGTCTGCCTTTTTAGCTGACGTGACACCTTTAACGTGGGCCCTATTTTATGTAATAAAGGTGTCACGTCAGCACAATAGGGTGACAAAAATATGTTAAAATTGAGTTCAAGAAGGTAATAGGACTTCTATGAAATTGGAGTGTGTCGTAGCAACTTTGACCGTAGTTCGGAGTTACTGCATGTTTATCTCATTTATTTTTATACCTCTTACTTTATTTGTAACAATATGATTTTATTAAACTGAATTACCAATACACCAATAATATTCTTTTTCTTTGGTTTATTGGTAAAATTGATTTTTGAACTCTATTTCTAAGAGGTCTACTGTCTAGATTGAGTTCAAATTGTCTCATATAGTTGCTCGTCAAAATTTTTTAACTTTTTAAAGGAGTAATGATCTTTATTCATTCAATTTTAATTTATATTTTAATTCTTAATAATGATATCTTTGAGCTATGAAAGAGGCATATCCAAACAAATAGAAACAATAGAGCCAAGAAAAAGATGCCGGACATCGGAGGATTCAAAAATATTGCCACATTTATGCATGATCAGGTTAACTTGTGGAAATTACAAACTATAATATTTTTAAACCCTTTAGTGACACATATTTTACATCAATTTTATTGCTTAGGCTAAAAATAGGATACAACTTACATGCGCACAAATGCTCTAACTCATAAAAAACGTCTGAATGGTAGGCCACTGAATGATGCTTCTGCTATTCTTCTTCTCGTATTTGCTGCTTTTCTATCTTCTTTCCAGCTGACATGCTTATCTTCATTCTAGCTGTACGTTTGGTATAACGTTATCTTTTCATTTACGTCTCGAACATTGATGGTCTGGATATTTGTGTCCAATTATCTTGTAATATCTTGTTAATAATACGTCTGAAATAAATCCTTTCTTAATTGCTGTAGATTGTTTTTCTGGGTTAAGTAACGTTATTACCCATTTTCTGACATCTTCCATATCTGTTTGTCGTAGTTCTCTTGAATTTGAATAAATCATTTTATGGTCTCTTGAATAATAGCTCCATATTAGATTTCCATTGATATAATTATTTGTTAATTCTTGAATAATTGTAGCTAGTCCAATAAGTCGTTTATTTGCGTAGAAATCAGATATCTCAATTCTGGGTATCTCTGGCTGCTTTACAATATCTTCGGGTATAGAACTAACCCCAGAAAGTAAAATATTTATAGCAAGATGTAAAAATCTATATGTATTAACAACAAAACATAAAATAATAGAAAAAATAAAATTAATAAAATACAAATAGAAAGTCCTTTTGAACAATTTGTAAAAACAATAGATAATAATGGAATGAGTGGAAACTATGTTGATTGAGTGCAATTTCGAAATTAGGAAAGATTAGACAGAATCCTACCAATCTAAATCAAAGTTTCCAACAGTGAAAGGCTGCCCCTGTCGGCGTATCGAAGGCTCTCATTTACCAGTTAGCTCAATAACAATAATGCGAAGCTATAGTTACAAAAATATAGATATAGAAGAAGATTTAGAAATAATAAATGAAAGAATAAGCACAACAAAAAGAATAGCTCATGAAAAATCAGAACCATCAAGCTCATAAAAAAGAACAAGTTATGAAACAACTTCAACAGTTAATTTAAATCAATATTATATAACAGGAACAATAAATGAAAAAGAATATTTAATACTTATAAACACATGACAAGAAGAAAATTATATAGCAAAATATCTAGTATAAAGTGATGAAATAAAATCTAATAGTGATATATGCCCAGATCTATCAAGGAGTCTAATAAACATTAAAGATACGACAAAAAAATAAATAATAATAATAGGAGTCAGAAAAATAAAAATAAAATTTGAAATAAAGGAAAAAATGCAAAAAAACAGGCATAATATTAGGAATAAAATGGTTAGAACAAGTAAAATCATACAATATAGAACATAAACAATTATCTATAACATATAATAAAGAAAGATTATTCATAAAAAGAACTTTAACATGATATGAAAATATATGTACTTGTAAAAATAATAGTAGAAGTATATTATAATAGGTATTATACACCTATTGTAGATACAGGAACAGAAGCAAACTTATGTAGATACAATTGTTTACCAGAAAGTAAATGAGATAAATTAAAACCACCAATAGTAGTATAAGGATTTAATAATGAAGGAAGCTTAATTACATATAAAGCTAAAAATGTAAAAATACAGATATGGGATAAAATAATAACAATAGAAGAAATCTATAATTATGAACTAACATCAAAAGATATGCTATTAGGAATGTCATTTTTAGATAAATTATACCCGCATATAATAACTAAAACAAATTGGTGGTTTACAACACCATGTAAACAAAAAGTAAGAGCAAAAAGAGTTATTAATAAAATAAGAAAGAAAACTGATTGGATAGAAGGAAGTGAAAAAATTACACAAAAGTTAGAAAATATAAAAAATACAAAAGACAGAGTAGAACTAGTTGTATTTTTGATAAATAAAAAAGAAATAACTATATTTTCAATAGATAAGGTAGAAATAAAAGAAAATAAGACAATTATATAGTGAAGATCCATTAAAAGGATGGAAAAAACATAAAACTACTATAAAAATTGAATTAATAGATAAAAATAGTATAATAACTCAAAAACCATTAACATATAATTTTGACGATTTAAAAGAATTTAAAATGTACATAGATGAATTATTAGAAAAATAGTATATACAAAAAAGTAATAGTAAACACAATAGTCCAACATTTATAGTAAATAAACATAGTGAACAAAAAAGAGGTAAAAGTAGAATGGTTATTGATTATACAAATTTAAATGCAAAAATTATGACATATAATTATCCAATACCAAATAAGATATTAAAAATAAGATAAATACAAGGATATAACTATTTTAGTAAATTTGACTGTAAATTGGGATTGTACCACTTAAAGTTAGAAGAACAATCTAAGAAATTAACCGCATTTACGGTACCACAAGGATTTTATGAATGGAACGTATTGCCATTTGGATATAAAAATACACCAGGTAGATATCAACATTTTATGGATAGTTATTTTAAACAATTACCTAATTGTATAGTATACATGGATGATATACTATTATATATAAAAACTATAGAAGAATATTTAAAATTATTTGAACAATTTACAAATATAATAGAAAAATCGGGAATAAGTTTAAGTGAAAAGAAAGCCGAAATTATGAAAAACCAGATAGAGCTTTTAGGAATACAAATAGATAAAAGTGGAGTAAAAATGAAACAAACATATAGTACAAAAAATAATAAATTCAAAAGAAGAATTAGATACAAAAAAGAAATTACAATCATTTTTAGAATTAGTAAATCAAGTAAGAGAATATATACCAAAATTAGCAGAAAACTTAAAGCCTTTACAGAAAAAATTAAAAAAGGATGTAGAATATAATTACAGCGAAGAAGATAAAAAATAAGTTCAAAAAATAAAATTACTTTGTAAAAAGTTACCAAAATTACAATTCCCAGATGAAAATAAAAAATTTACATATATAGTAGAAGCAGATGCAAGTGAATATAGTTATGGAGGAATACTTAAATATAGATACGAAAATGAAAACTTAGAACATCATTGCAGATACTACTCAGGTATGTTTAATGAAACAAAAATAAAATGATAAATAGATAGAAAAGAATTATGTTCGTTATATAGATGTTTATTAGCATTTGAACCATATATTGTATATAACAAATTTATAGTGAGAACAGATAATACCCAGGTTCAGTGGTGGCTAACAAAGAAAATGCAAAATTCAGTTACAACAAAAGAGATTCGGAGACTAGTATTTAATATATTAAATTTTACATTTACAATTGAAGTAATTAGTACTAACAAAAATGTTATTGCAGATTATACATCAAGACAAAGCTACACAGACTGATATAATAGAAGATGATGGTTTCGAAAAGATACTCAAAATCGTAACTACGCTTTCAATAAAAGTGGACAGTATGGATAATGAAATAGAAAAGCTAAAGACTAATGAAGTTAAACTGAAGACTGAAGCTACAAATTAGCTAACTCAGCAGTGTGCAGAGCTATGTCGATCGGAAGACATTAAAATTTCAGAGTTAAAATGAGACGTTGGGACACTTCATAAAACCCATAACGTTTATCAATCTATAATTGCAGGTACAAGCAAAGGAGTTGGTGGACAAAGATACCAAAATATGAACATGAATAAGATATTTGAGAAGCCATTTATACCAAAAATACAAAAAGACCCCTTGTACATACCCCCACAAATTACCACATATCGAGATAGTTTGAACCAAGATAAAAAAAACTTATAACCATCTAGCCCGAGGATACATAGAAAATATCTACAAAGTACAAACTTTTCTAAACCTTAACTCCAGAGCTACAAATATAGGATTTGCTGAATTAGAAAAAGAACTACAAATGTCAAAAGATTTGTATGAGAAAAGACAGAAAGAAAAAGAAGAAAAAGATAAAGAACAAAAATTATTAATTGAGATAAATAAATTTAAAGAAAAATTAGAAGGAGAAAATAAAGAATTAGAAACTAGTGAATTAGAAATAAATACAATAGATGCTGAAGAAACAGATAGTTATGACTCGGAAGGTAGTGAAACATATACAAAATTTTTAGAAAATATAGAAAAACTAGAAATTAATGAAAAACAAGAAGTAATTAATAAAGAAAATCTAGAACTAATAAATACAGAAGTAAATATTCTGTATAAAAATATAATACCTAGTACATTAGAAATAAGAAAACCAACCTATAATTACAAAAATAAGTTTAAAAGATATAATCCAAAGGATGAATATAATAAATGGGCACCAAAACAAATAATTAATTACAACTTTTTAGATTTATTTTTCGTATTTCTTCAGTAGTTTGTTGTTTTATTTTATCTATTTTCTTTTTTCTATCTATCTCTTCGTTTTCTCTTTCTATTCTACTGATCTTCTAATTTTAATTCTTTCATAAGATTTCTTCTTTTATGAAGTGTTGTTTGAGAATTCGATGTATATTCTCAAGTGTTGGGGAATGATTCTTCATCTTGTTCTTCTTCTATTGTTGTCATACTACCAAATTCATCTTTTATAGGTTTTTCATATTTTTTTAATAGTTCTATAGGTGTTAGTTTAGTTGTTATTGATGATGTTCCTTCCATAGGTTTATTAGTATAATATATTTACCGGAGTTAGTAAAAACTCAATAAATACCCAAAAAGATGAAATATCAAAATTAGAATTACAAATAGATAGTTTAGAATATATATACCAACATGAACTATTCACAATAAAATGAACAAAGAGGAATTTATAATAGATGAAAAAATATATGAAAATCACGAAGGATCGAAAATAAAAATAGTATTTTCGAATCTAGGAAGAAGATATAAGAAAATAGGTGAACATTTATATCTAATGTTAGAAAAAGAAGAATTAAAATTAGAAGATAAATTAACAGTAATGGTAAGAATAGAAAAAGAAAATGAAGAAATAGATAGATACAGAAAAAACAATACAATTATGGATAGGATATATGACAAAACAATTATTAGATAATAATATAAACATAACAGATGCACCAGAATATATAGAAAAAACATTAATAGGATCAGTAAAACTATGGTTTTCAAACTTGACCGAAAATAGTAAGAAAGTATTAAGAACTAATAAACTTATGGAAGGAACATCATCAACAACAACTAAACTAACACTTATAGAACTATTAAAAAAAATATGAAACAGCTATAAAAGATGAATTTGGTAGTATGACAACATTAGAAGAAGAACAAGATGAAGAAAAAGATACAAATAGGAATTTAATGTTAAAATTAACAATATGTAATATGTGTTATATAGACAAATATACATGAGCATTTAAAGAATATTATTATAAAGGAAAATATAATATAGAAGAGAGTAAAGAAATAAGAAAATTATATTTTAATAAATTACCCGAACCATTTAGTTCAAAGATAATAAAAAGTTGGGAAGAAGCAAAAATAGTAGATACATTAGAAGCTAGAATAAAATTTTTACAACAACGGTATAGGAATTTATGTGAGAAATATAGAGAAGAATTAAAAATGGAAAAAACATTAATAAGAAATTTAGCATGTTGCAAAAATAAATAGCACCCCAATTTGGATGCGAAGAAAGATATTATAAGACAAGAAAAAGACATAAGAAATATAAGAAATATAAAAAATCAAAATATAAATACAAGAAACCAAGAAAAAAATATTATGTAAAAAATTACAAAAATAAGAGACCATATAAAAAGAAAAAATCTATAAAAGAATGTAATGTTATAATTGTGGAAAGTTAGGACATTTAGCTAGAGATTGTAAATTATCCAAAAATCCAAAAAATAAACAAATATTAGAAATAAAAATAGAAAATACAGAATATATGCAAATAGATTATATAGATTATGAATTAGAAAGTGAAGATAGTATATATGAAATTTCAGAAAACGAAACAGATACTGAAATAGATAGTGAAATAGATAAATCAAATGACTGAAGAAGATATAAAAATAATAACAAAGGAAGAATATTTAAATGATGAAGGAACAGAACAAAAAATAATATTTGACAGTAATATATTTGATGAAATAAAAGGAAAAGAGTTAGATTTAAGTGTAGAAAAAATATTTAAAATACCAACAATAAAAAATATGTTTACTAGGAAAAAAGATGAATATTACGTAGTATGCCAGAAAGAACATGTAATAGACTGTAGATATGCAAAAGGTAAAGCTAGTATACCACTAGTAACAAAAAGAATAATTAATAAAGAAATAAATGATATAAAAAGTAAAAGAGATCCAATAAAATATGTACACCTTGGAGGTATAGAAATATTAATAAAAGCATGTTTTAGAGAAGGAATAGATACACCGATAGAATTATATTTAGCAGATGATAGAATTATAAAACCTATATAAAAAAGCATAATAACTGCCGTAAAAGGAAATTTAATATACCAAAAATTTAAATTTATAATAAGTGCAAATTATTCAGTAGCGGTAACAGATAGAAATATAGATAAATCACTAGTATTATATTGGAAGATATCAGGTATAGAATTAACCCCAAGAAGTAAAATATTTACACCAAGATGTAAAAATTTATATGTATTAACAACAAAACATAAAATAACAGGGAAAAATAAGATTAACAAGATACAAATAGATAGTCCATTTGAACAAATTGTAAAAACAATAGATTATAATGATTATAGCTATAGAGACATAGATATAGAAGAAAATTTAGAAATAGTAAATGATAGAATAAGTACAACAAAAAGAATAGCTAATGAAAAACCGGAATCATCAAGCTCATCAAAAAGAACAAGTTATGAAATAAATTCAATAAGTAATCTAAATCAATATTACATAACAGGAAAAATAAATAAAAAAGAATATTTAATACTCTTAAATAGAGGACAAGAAGAAAAATAATATAGCAAAATATCTAGTAAAAGATGAAGAAATAAAAATTGATAATGATATATGCCCAGACCTACCAAGAAGTTTAATAAATAGTAAAAATATAGCAGAAAAAGAAATAATAATCGGAGTTAGAAAAATAAAAATAGAATTTGAAGTAAAAGAAGAAATGCAAAAAGCAGATATAATATTAGTAATAAAATGGTTAGAACAAGTAAAACCATATAATATAGAACATACACAATTAACTATAACATATAATAGAGAGAAATTATTCTTAAAAAGAGCCTTAACATAAAATGAAGATATATGTATTAATGAAGATAGTAGTGGAAGGATATTACAGTAGATATTATACGCCTATGATAGATACAGGAGCAGAAGCTAATTTATGTAGATATAATTGCTTACCAGAAAGTAAATGGGATAAATTAAAAATAACAATAGTAGTTAAAGAATTTAATAATGAAGGAAGCTTAATTACTTATAAAGATAGGAATGTAAAAGCACAAATATGGGATAAGATACTAACAATAGAAGAAATTTATAATTATGAACTAACATCAAAAGATATACTTTTAGGAATGTCATTTTTAGATAAACTGTACCCACATATAATAACTAGAAACGATTGGTGGTTTACAACACCATGTAAACAAAAAGTAAGAGCAAAAAGAGTTAGTAATAAAATAAGAAAGAAAACTGATTGGATAAAAGGAAGTGAAAAAAGTACACAAAAGTTAGAAAATATAAAAACCACTGAAGATACAATAGAATTAGTAGTATTTTTGATAAATAAAACAGAAATAACTATATTTTCAATAAATAAGATAGAAATAGTTAAGAAAAAATTAGAACAATTATATAGTGAAGATCCATTAAAAGGATGGGAAAAACATAAAACTACTATAAAAATTGAATTAATAGATAAAAATAGTATAATAACCCAAAAACCATTAACATATAATTTTGACGATTTAAAAGAATTTAAAATGCATATAGATGAATTATTAGAAAAACAATATATACAAAAAAGTAATAGTAAACATAATAGTCCAGCATTTATAGTAAATAAACATAGTGAACAAAAAAGAGGAAAAAGTAGGATGGTCATTGATTATAGAAATTTAAATGCAAAATCTACAACATATAATTATCCAATACCAAATAAGATATTAAAAATAAGACAGATACAAGGATATAATTATTTTAGCAAATTTGATTGTAAATCAGGATTTTACCATCTAAAGCTAGAAGAAGAATCTAAAGAATTAACCGCATTTACGGTACCACAAGGATTTTATGAGTGGAATGTATTACCCTTTGGATATAAAAATGCACCAGGTAGATATCAACATTTTATGGATAATTATTTTAAACAATTACCTAATTGCATAGTATACATAGATGATATATTATTATATACAAAGACTTAAGAAGAACATATAAAATTATTAGAACAGTTTACAAATATAATAGAAAAATCAGGAATAAGTCTAAGTGAAAAGAAAGCCGAAATTATGAAAAACCAGATAGAATTTTTAGTAATACAAATAGATAAAAGTGGAGTAAAAAATGCAACAACATATAGTACAAAAAATAATAAATTCGAAAGAAGAATTAGATACAAAAAAGAAATTACAATCATTTTTAGGATTAGTAAACCAAGTAAGAGAATATATTCCAAAATTAGCAGAAAATCTAAAACCACTACAGAAAAAATTAAAAAAGGATATAAAATATAATTATAATGAAGAAGATAAAAAACAAGTTCAAAAAATAAAATTACTTTGCAAGGAATTACCAAAATTACAATTTCCAGATGAAAATAGAAAATTTACATATATAGTAGAAGCAGATGCCAGTGAATATAGTTACGGAGGAGTACTTAAATATAGATATGAAGCAGAAAAAATAGAACACCATTGTAGATACTACTCAGGTACGTTCAACGAGACAGAAATAAAATGGGAAATAAATAGAAAAGAATTATGTTCATTATATAAATATTTGTTAGCATTTGAGCCATATATTGTATATAACAAATTTATTGTGCGAACAGATAATACACAGGTACGCTGGTGGCTAACAAAGAAAATACAAAATTCAGTTACAACAAAAAAGATTCGGAGACTAGTTTTAAACATATTAAATTTCACATTTATAATAGAAGTGATCAGTACTAACAAGAATGTTATTGCAGATTACATATCAAGACAAAGCTACACAGACTGAAATGATAGAAGAAAATATACATGAAAAGATACTCAACGCCCTAACTACGCTTTCATTGAAAGTGGACAGTATGGGTACTGAGATAGAAAAGCCAAAAATCTAAAGACTAGTGAAGATAAACTGAAGTCTATAGCTATGAATCAGCTAACTCAGCAATGCGCAGAGCAATGTCGATCGGAAGACAATAAAATTCCAGAGCTAGAAGGAGACGTTGGGATACTCCATAAAACCCATAACGTTTATCAATCTACTTCTGCAAGTACAAGCAGAGGAGTTAGAAAAAATATGAACCTAAACAAGCTATTTGATAAACCATATACACCAAATACATTAAAAGATCCCATGTGTATACCCCCACAAGTTACCACATACCGAGATAGTCTAAACCAAGACAAAAAGACTTACAACTACACAGCCCGTACATAGATAGAAAATATCTACAATGTACAAACCTTTTTAAATAGCAACCCCAACGCTACAAATATCCAAGAACTAGATACAAACTATATAACCCAAAGATTGACCGGATATAATAAATTAATTGCCTTACCAAAAACCAAACCAAGTTTAGTTAAAACTTGCTACGAATATGGACTACTTAGTACTGTATATACCACGGACAGAACTGAGATATCCACTATACCAGAGATATATGACGTATTTATCACTTTTAAAAGAATAACCAAAGGTACCTTGTTTTTTATAAAAATTTACACGGCACCAGCAGAGATATTATATGATGAAGTTAAAAAACCCATACAAGTTGTAAAGATAGGAATGACACGAGATATGATTATACCACAAGATATTATTTCACAGCCAGAGATACCTAGAATCGAGATACCAAAATTTTATGCGAACAAAAGGATTATCGGACTATCTACAATTTTGCAAGAGCTAGCAAATACATATTGCAACCAAAATCCTATATGGAGCTACTATTCAAGAAATCATGTACTTATATATTCAAATTCAAAAGAGTTACGAGAAACAGATATGGAAACTATTAGGCAATGGATTATCACGTTGCTTAAACCAGAAACAGAACCTATCGCCAGAGCTATCAGAGAAAAATTTATTTCGGAAGAATTATTAACCAGATATTGCAAGATTATTGGACATAAATATCCAGATCATAAATGTTGAAAATGTAATGGAGGAGATAATGATGTCCCAGCAGTTCAGCTAGAATAAAAAGAGATAAGAACGCCAGCTAGAAAGATAAGAGGAGCAATAATGGAGATACAACAGATACGACAAAAACCACGGAGACAAGATATTTATTACAAGTTTCGTAAAGTCTTCAAAATAATTGTACTTTACTATTTATATAAAGACTTTTTTGTTTAGGCCTAGACTTTAGGTAGTAGGCTTTAGTAGTCTTTAGGACTTTTTGTAACCTTTTTTGTTTTCTTTAGCATTATTAGTCTTATCTTTTGAACACATGTAGAAAATACTTTGTAAAGTTGTAAAGTTCACTTATAAATAAAAGCTCAGAAGGCATTGCAGAGGGCAAGCCTTCTCATTAGCCAAAATTCTCTCCGTCAAAAATACTTTTGCCCAGTTAATTAAATATATACACTGTAATGGAAAAAGCTATGGAGCAACAAACCTCAGAAATATCAAAGCTACCGGAACAGGTATATCTATTTATGATTATGAATAGCTAAATTCATAATTCCCAACAATCATGATATGATAAAATAAATTCATATTAGTTACTTTATAGTAGAATTATTCGAAGAATAATATGTTAAGAAGTTTATTAGCAAAGTGGAAACGGAGAAAAATCCCTAAGAACTATGCCATCCTAAAGGTGAAACCAATGAGGCAAGAAGCCGTGGTAGGGAGTAACCAAAGTCGAGGCGCTGTTTAAGGGAAAAAGTATCCGAATTACCATGCTAATAGTGATCGAAGAACATGTTATTTAAGAATAATCTAGTATATAGTAATCTGAGATGACTATATTTTATTATGTACATGGTTGAAGGGAATATTTTGAAAAAAGCAATTTTATGATAATGAATAACAATTTATCTGATGTCATGGTAGATAAATTTAAGATACTTATTTTGTATGCACTTAGAGATATAAATGTTGCAGATATAAGGAAAATTATATTAGAAAAAGCATTTAGAGAATATTACATGACTAGAGTAAATTATAGACCATGTCTACCTAGCTACTCTTATAAATATTTATTATGTTAAAATCACGTAGAATCTTTAAAGATATGCGAAATATACAGTTACTAGAAAAACAGATAAAAATAAATATAGACAGATATATGGAAAATAAAAAATATATAAAATCTCTTAATATAAATATGCAAAAACTACTAAGACAAAAACAAATAACTATAAAATATCAATTTTAGAAAATAGCTCATTTAGACTACCTTAGAGTTTTAATCTTATATATACTTAAAGATATAGAAATAATAGATATTAAGAAAATGATATTAGAAGAAGTAATAAACTACGAAATTGAAATGATAAATGCCTTAGAACAAATATACGAAGACATTTACCCAGAAGGATATTATTCAGATCAAGATTGTGGATGTTAGAATATATTAGAAAAACTAGAGAAAATCAAGATAATCTAAATAACGAAATTAATTATAGAAACCGAATTAGAAAAATAATGAAAGATCTAAAAGAAAAGTTAATATGGATAGAAAAAACCTTAGAAAATTTAGAAAAAAGCACATGTGACAGTTTATATAATATAAAAAACTCACTACGAGAAGAACAACACAAGATAATAAATGACATAGAAAATCTAGAATTAGATATATATTACAGTACAGATAGAATAAATTATTACACAGAAATTTGTAACTCAGCAGTTACTACAGGATAAAATAATATACCAAATAAATTAATGAATACATCTTTCAAAAAGAATAATTTGTTAAAACAAAATCTAAAAAATATCCACGCACTAAAAAGAATAGATTCATTAGTTCTAATAAATCTATTTATTAGCCTAGTTATCCGCACCCCCCTACAAATGGTATCAGAGACCAGTAAGTTAAAAAGTACGGAAGTAAGATATATGTTAGAGTTAGTTAAATTTGAGTTGGTTATTTATTAAATTAATTATGAGAAGACCATTTAAAAATAGAGAAGCTTTTAGAAAAATTAAAGAATCCTTAGTTAGTAATTATTCAGAATATATAAGTCTAAATAAAACAAAAGAAAATCCAGAAAGATTAGCTTACCTAATTACATTAATATCTAGTATTGAAGCAAAATTAATAATCCATTTAAAATTCAGAAGAATGAGACACATACCACCTAATTATGATAAAATTAGATTTAGATATCCACCAAGATATTATAAATATAATTTAAATGAATAAAGAGCAAAAATACAAAGAACTAAAATAATTTATCTCTGAAAAACGTAAATAATTAAAATTAAGAAAAGAAAGACTACATTATAATATATTTGCCGGAGTTAGTAAAACTCAATAAATACCCAAAAAGATGAAATATCAAATTTAGAATCAAAAATAGATAGTTTAGAATATATATACCAACATGAACTATTCACAATAAAATGAACAAAGAGGAATTTATAATAGATGAAAAAATATACGAAAATCACGAAGGATCAAAAATAAAAATAGTATTTTCGAATCTAGGAAGAAGATATAAGAAAATAGGTGAAAATTTATATCTAATGTTAGAAAAAGAAGAATTAAAATTAGAAGATAAATTAACAGCAATGGTAAGAATAGAAAAAGAAAATGAAGAAATAGATAGAAAAAAGGAAATAGAAAAAAATTAAACAACAAACTACGGAAGAAATATGAAAAATAGAAGAAACTAAAAATAGTAGAATTGCTGAATTAGAAAAAGAACTATAAATGTTAAAAGATTTGTACGAACAAAGACAAAAAGAAAAAGAAGAAAAAGATAAAGAACTAAAATTAATAAACGAGATAAATCAATTTAAAGAAAAATTAGAAATAAATAATATAGAGGTTGAAGAGTCAAATAATTATGACTCAGAAGATAGTGAAACATATACAGAAATTTTAACAAATATAAAAAATTTAGACATTAACGAAAAACAACAAATAATTAATGGCGAAAACATAGAAAATACCAACACAGAAATAAATACTCTTGATAAAAAAGAAGATGAAACCATAATACCTAATACAACAGAAATAAGAAAACCGATATATTATAAAAATAAATTTAAAAAATATAATAAATATGACAAATGGACACCAAAACAAATAGTTAATAAAAATTATAACTTTTTAGATCTAGACTGTCTAATAGATACAGAAAAAATAATACAATTATGGATAGGATATATGACAAAACAACTATTAGATAATAATATAAACATAACAGATGCACCAGAATATATAGAAAAAACATTAATAGGATCAGTAAAACTATGGTTTCAAACTTAACCGAAAATAGTAAGAAAGTATTAAGAACTAATAAACCTATGGAAGGAACATCATCAACAACAACTAAACTAACACCTATAGAACTATTAAAAAAATATGAAACAACTATAAAAGATGAATTTGGTAGTATGACAACAATAGAAGAAGAACAAGATGAAGAAAAAGATACAAATAGGAATTTAATGATAAAATTAACAATATGTAATATGTGTTATATAGACGAATATACTTGCGCATTTAAAGAATATTATTATAAAGGAGCATATAATATAGAAGAAAGTAAAGAAATAAGAAAATTATATTTTAATAAATTACCCGAACCATTTAGTTCAAAGATAATAAAAAGTTGGGAAGAAGCAAAAATAGTAGATACGTTAGGAGCTAGAATAAAATTCTTACAACAATGGTATAGAAATTTATGTGAAAAATATAGAGAAGAATTAAAAATGGAAAAAACATTAATAAGAAATTTAGCATGTTGCAAAAATAAAATAACACCCCAATTTGGATGCGAAGAAAGATATTATAAGACAAGAAAAAGACATAAGAAATATAAGAAATATAAAAAATCAAAATATAAATACAAGAAACCATGAAAAAGATATTATGTAAAAAATTACAAAAATAAGAAACCATATAGAAAGAAAAAATCTATAAAAGAATGTACATGTTATAATTGTGGAAAGTTAGGACATTTAGCTAGAGATTGTAAATTATCCAAAAATCCAAAAAATAAACAAATATTAGAAATAAAAATAGAAAATACAGAATATATGCAAATAGATTATATAGATTATGAATTAGAAAGTGAAGATAGTATATATGAAATTTTAGAAAACGAAACAGATACTGAAATAGATAGTGAAATAGATGAATCAAATGACTGAAGAAGATATAAAAATAATAACAAAGGAAGAATATTTAAATGATGAAGGAACAGAACAAAAAATAATATTTGACAGTAATATATTTGATGAAATAAAAGGAAAAGAGTTAGATTTAAGTGTAGAAAAAATATTTAAAATACCAACAATAAAAAATATGTTTACTAGGAAAAAAGATGAATATTACGTAGTATGCCAGAAAGAACATGTAATAGACTGTAGATATGCAAAAGGTAAAGCTAGTATACCACTAGTAACAAAAAGAATAATTAATAAAGAAATAAATGATATAAAAAGTAAAAGAGATCCAATAAAATATGTACACCTTGGAGGTACAGAAATATTAATAAAAGCTTGTTTTAGAGAAGGAATAGATACACCGATAGAATTATATTTAGCAGATGATAGAATTATAAAACCTATATAAAAAAGCATAATAACTGCCGTAAAAGGAAATTTAATATACCAAAAATTTAAATTCATAAGAAGTGCAAATTATTCAGTAGCGGTAACAGATAGAAATATAGATAAATCACTAGTATTGTATTGGAAAATATCAGGTATAGAATTAACCCCAGGAAGTAAAATATTTACACCAAGATGTAAAAATTTATATGTATTAACAACAAAACATAAAATAATAGGAAAAAATAAAATTAACAAAATACAAATAGATAACCCATTTGAACAAATTGTAAAAACAATAGATTATAATGATTATAGCTATAGAGACATAGATATAGAAGAAAATTTAGAAATAGTAAATGATAGAATAAGTACAACAAAAAGAATAGCTAATGAAAAACCAGAATCATCAAGCTCATCAAAAAGAACAAGTTTGAAACAAATTCAATAAGTAATTCAAACCAATACTACATAACAGGAAAAATAAATGAAAAAGAATATTTAATATTATTAAACACGGGACAAGAAGAAAATTATATAGCAAAATGTTTAGTAAAGAATGAAGAAATAAAAACTGATAATGATATATGCCCAAATCTACCGAGAAGTTTAATAAATAGTAAAGATATAGCAGAAAAAGAAATAATAATAGGAGGAATTCGAAAAATAAAAATAGAATTTGAAGTAAAAGAAGAAATGCAAAAAACAGATATAATATTAGGAATAAAATGGTTAGAACAAATAAAACCATATAATATAGAACATACACAATTAGCCATAACATATAATAGGGAAAGATTATTCTTAAAAAGAGCCTTAACATAAAATGAAAATATATGTATTAATGAAGATAGTAGTGGAAGGATATTACAGTAGATATTATACGCCTATGTAAGATACAGGAGCAGAAGCTAATTTATGTAGATATAATTGCTTACCAGAAAGTAAATGAGATAAATTAAAAATACCAATAGTAGTTAAAGGATTTAATAATGAAGGAAGCTTAATTACTTATAAAGCTAGGAATGTAAAAGCACAAATATGGGATAAGATACTAACAATAGAAGAAATTTATAATTATGAACTAACATCAAAAGATATACTTTTAGGAATGCCATTTTTAGATAAACTATACCACATATAATAACTAGAAACGATTGGTGGTTTACAACACCATGTAAACAAAAAGTAAGAGCAAAAAGAGTTAATAATAAAATAAGAAAGAAAACTGATTGGATAAAAGGAGGTGAAAAAATTACACAAAAGTTAGAAAATATAAAATCCACTGAAGATACAATAGAACTAGTAGTATTCTCGATAAATAAAACAGAAATAACTATATTTTCAATAAATAAGATAGAAATAGTTAAGAAAAAATTAGAACAATTATATAGTGAAGATCCATTAAAAGGATGGGAAAAACATAAAACTACTATAAAAATTGAATTAATAGACAAAAATAGCATAATAACCCAAAAATCATTAACATATAATTTTGACGATTTAAAAGAATTTAAAATGCATATAGATGAACAAAAAAGAGGAAAAAGTAGGATGGTCATTGATTATAGAAATTTAAATGCAAAATCTACAACATATAATTATCCAATACCAAATAAGATATTAAAAATAAGACAGATACAAGGATATAATTATTTTAGCAAATTTGATTGTAAATCAGGATTTTACCATCTAAAGCTAGAAGAAGAATCTAAAGAATTAACCGCATTTACGGTACCACAAGGATTTTATGAGTGGAATGTATTACCCTTTGGATATAAAAATGCACCAGGTAGATATCAATATTTTATGGATAATTATTTTAAACAATTACCTAATTGCATAGTATACATAGATGATATATTATTATATACAAAGACTTAAGAAGAACATATAAAATTATTAGAACAGTTTACAAATATAATAGAAAAATCAAGAATAAGTCTAAGTGAAAAGAAAGCCGAAATTATGAAAAACCAGATAGAATTTTTAGTAATACAAATAGATAAAAGTGGAGTAAAAATGCAACAACATATAGTACAAAAAATAATAAATTCGAAAGAAGAATTAGATACAAAAAAGAAATTACAATCATTTTTAGGATTAGTAAACCAAGTAAGAGAATATATTCCAAAATTAGCAGAAAATCTAAAACCACTACAGAAAAAATTAAAAAAGGATATAGAATATAATTATAATGA
Organism: Capsicum baccatum var. pendulum; assembly: GCA_030864225.1. Taxonomy (NCBI): domain Eukaryota; kingdom Viridiplantae; phylum Streptophyta; class Magnoliopsida; order Solanales; family Solanaceae; genus Capsicum; species Capsicum baccatum. The sequence goes on from CM061556.1 coordinate 37,415,150, forward strand.
AGAAGATAAAAAACAAGTTCAAAAAATAAAATTACTTTGCAAGGAATTACCAAAATTACAATTTCCAGATGAAAATAGAAAATTTACATATATAGTAGAAGCAGATGCCAGTGAATATAGTTACGGAGGAGTACTTAAATATAGATATGAAGCAGAAAAAATAGAACACCATTGTAGATACTACTCAGGTACGTTCAACGAGACAGAAATAAAATGGGAAATAAATAGAAAAGAATTATGTTCATTATATAAATGTTTGTTAGCATTTGAGACATATATTGTATATAACAAATTTATTGTGCGAACAGATAATACACAGGTACGCTGGTGGCTAACAAAGAAAATACAAAATTCAGTTACAACAAAAGAGATTCGGAGATTAGTTTTAAACTTATTAAATTTCACATTTATAATAGAACAGATCAGTACTAACAAGAATGTTATTGCAGATTACATATCAAGACAAAGCTACACAAACTGAAATGATAGAAGAAAATACTCTTGAAAAGATACTCAACGCCCTAACTTCGCTTTCATTGAAAGTGGACAGTATGGGTACTGAGATAGAAAAGCTAAAGCTAAAGACTAGTGAAGATAAACTGAAGTCTATAGCTATGAATCAGCTAACTCAGCAATGCGCAGAGCAATGTCGATCGGAAGACAATAAAATTCCAGAGCTAGAAGGAGACGTTGGGATACTCCATAAAACCCATAACGTTTATCAATCTACTTCTGCAGGTACAAGCAGAGGAGTTAGAAAAAATATGAACCTAAACAAGCTATTTGATAAACCATATACACCAAATACATTAAAAGATCCCATGTTTATACCCCCACAAGTTACCACATACCGAGATAGTTTAAACCAAGACAAAAAGACTTACAACTACACAACTCGTACATACATAGAGAATATCTACAATGTACAAACCTTTTTAAATAGCAACCCCAAATCTACAAATAACCAAGAACCAGATACAAACTATATAACCCAGAGATTGACCAGATATAATAAACTAATTACCTTACCTAAAACCAAACCAAGCTTAGTTAAAACTTGCTACGAATATGGACTACTTAGTACCGTATATACCACGGACGGAACTAAGATATCCACCATACCAGAGATATATGAAGCATTTATCACTTTTAAAAGAATAACCAAAGGTACTTTGTTTTTTATAAAAATTTACACGGCACCAGCAGAGATATTATTTGATGAAGTTAAAAAACCTATACAAGTTGTAAAGATAGGGATGACACGAGATATGATTATACCACAAGATATTATTTCACAACCAGAGATACCTAGAATCGAGATACCAAAATTTTATGTGAACAAAAGAATTATCGGACTATCTACAATTTTGTAAGAGCTAGCAAATACATATTGCAACCAAAATCCTATATGGAGCTACTATTCAAGAAATCATGTATTAATTCAAAAGAGTTACGAGAAACAGATATGGAAACTATTAGGCAATGGATTATCACGTTGCTTAAACCAGAAACGGAACCTATCGCCAGAGCTATCAGAGAAAAATTTATTTCGGAAGAATTATTAACCAGATATTGCAAGACTATTGGACATAAATATCCAGACCACAAATGTTCAAAATGTAACGGAGGAGATAATGATGTCCCAGCAGTTCAGCTAGAATAAAAAGAGATAAGAACGCCAGCTGGAAAGATAAGAGGAGCAATAATGGAGATACAACAAATACCACAAAAACCACGGAGACAAGATATTTATTACAAGTTACGTAAAGTCTTCAAAATAATTGTACTTTACTATTTATGTAAAGACTTTTTTGTTTTAGGCCTAGACTTTAGGTAGTAGACTTTAGTAGCCTTTAGGACTTTTTGTAACCTTTTTTGTTTTCTTTAGCATTATTAGTCTTATCTTTTAGGACACATGTAGAAAATACTTTGTAAAGTTGTAAAGTTCACTTATAAATAAAAGCTCAGAAGGCATTGCGAAGGGCAAGCCTTCTCATTAGCCAAAATTCTCTCCGTCAAAAATACTTTTGCCCAGTTAATTAAATATATACACTGCAATGGAAAAAGCTATGGAGCAAGAAACCTCAAAAATATCAAAGCTACTGGAACAGGTATATCTATTTATGATTATGAATAGCTAAATTCATAATTCTCAACAATCATGATATGATAAAATAAATTCATATTAGTTACTTTATAGTAGAATTATTCGAAGAATAATATGTTAAGAAGTTTATTAGCAAAGTGGAAACGGAGAAAAATCCCTAAGAACTATGCCATCCTAAAGGTGAAACCAATGAGGCAAGAAGCCGTGGTAGGGAGTAACCAAAGTCGAGGCGCTGTTTAAGGGAAAAAGTATCCGAATTACCATGCTAATAGTGACCGAAGAACATGTTATTTAAGAATAATCTAGTATATAGTAATCTGAGATGACTATATTTTATTATGTACATGGTTGAAGGGAATATTTTGAAAAAAGCAATTTTATGATAATGAATAACAATTTATCTGATGTCATGGTAGATAAATTTAAGATACTTATTTTGTATGCACTTAGAGATATAAATGTTGCAGATATAAGGAAAATTATATTAGAAAAAGCATTTAGAGAATATTACATGACTAGAGTAAATTATAGACCATGTCTACCTAGCTACTCTTATAAATACTTATTATGTTAAAATCACGTAGAATTTTTAAAGATATACGAAATATACAGTTACTAGAAAAACAGATAAAAATAAATATAGACAGATACATGGAAAATAAAAAATATTTAAAATCTCTTAATATAAATATGCAAAAACTACTAAGACAAAAACAAATAACTATAAAATATCAATTTTAGAAAATAGCTCATTTAGACTACCTTAGAGTTTTAATCTTATATATACTTAAAGATATAGAAATAATAGATATTAAGAAAATGATATTAGAAGAAGTAATAAACTACGAAATTGAAATGATAAATGCCTTAGAACAAATATACGAAGACATTTACCCAGAAGGATATTATTCAGATCAAGATTGTGGATGTTAGAATATATTAGAAAAACTAGAGAAAATCAAGATAATCTAAATAACGAAATTAATTATAGAAACCGAATTAGAAAAATAATGGAAGATCTAAAAGAAAAGTTAATATGGATAGAAAAAACCTTAGAAAATTTAGAAAAAAGCACATGTGATAGTTTATATAATATAAAAAACTCACTACGAGAAGAACAACACAAGATAATAAATGACATAGAAAATCTAGAATTAGATATATACTACAGTACAGATAGAATAAATTATTACACAGAAATTTATAACTCAGCAGTTACTACAGGATAAAATAATATACCAAATAAATTAATGAATACATCTTTCAAAAAGAATAATTTATTAAAACAAAATCTAAAAAATATTTTCTTTCTTATTTTATTATTAACTCTTTTTGCTCTTACTTTTTGTTTACATGGTGTTGTAAACCACCAATCGTTTCTAGTTATTATATGTGGGTATAGTTTATCTAAAAATGGCATTCCTAAAAGTATATCTTTTGATGTTAGTTCATAATTATAAATTTCTTCTATTGTTAGTATCTTATCCTATATTTGTGCTTTTACATTCCTAGCTTTATAAGTAATTAAGCTTCCTTCATTATTAAATCCTTTAACTACTATTGGTATTTTTAATTTATCCCACCATTTGTAGGGGGTGCGGATAACTAGGCTAATAAATAGATTTATTATAACTAATGAATCTATTCTTTTTAGTGCGTGGATATTTTTTAGATTTTGTTTTAATAAATTATTCTTTTTTGAAAGATGTATTCATTAATTTATTTGGTATATTATTTTATCCTGTAGTAACTGCTGAGTTACAAATTTCTGTGTAATAATTTATTCTATCTGTACTGTAGTATATATCTAATTCTAAATTTTCTATGTCATTTATTATCTTGTGTTGTTCTTTAGCATCTAGTGTGTCAAGGGTTAGCGTTGAAAGTATATAACTCCGATGCATATAGGGAACTAGACGTTGGACACTATGATAGCTCACATAGTGTATGTCGGTTAGAAGAACCTCCCTACAGACTACAGATTTCAGAAAAGAATAATCCTAATAGAAAAGCTTTTAGAAACTAAGTGTAAAGGCTCACAATTTTATTCAGATATTGCTTTACATATGACATTAGCTTTGAGATTTCAGATTTCAGTTTACAGATACAGAAGTGAGTCCTTTCTACACTTAGACAGCATAATTTAAAGATGGAATACCAGAACAACTTTTAGAAACTAGATGTTATGACTCACTAGATTTATGCAGAATGTTTTGCTATTCATGATTACGATTATCAGTTTTTAGATATTCCAACTTATGTGAGTCATCTACATTTAGCATGCATTGTTTTAAAAATTTATAATGATATTGATATATTAATTCACTTGTGCATTCACCCCTATATACTCAGTATATTTCAGAAGTACTGATCCACATATACGTTTATGTGCTACATTGTCTCATAATATAGGTTCAGGTGCTCAGTTTCAGCAGCGTGAGTGATTTCGAGCATCTCTATCTGTTTCCTGATAGTTGGTGAGTCCTCATAGTTCGGAGATCCAGTTACTCAATTTTTCAGCTAATTAGTATAGATGATTCAATATTTTTCAGAAAGTTGGAGTCAGCTGGGGGTTTGTCCCAATGGCTCTCTAGTTATTAGTAGTAGAGTCTTGTCAGACTGCTAGACATAGTTTAGATTTTCAGTATTTCTTTACCAGACTTTGAGTCTAATATTTTTAGATATTATGTTTAGATGATTTCAACTTAGATTAGACAGAATTGTGCATTCATATTATGTTCATATTTATCTATTTATGAGCATCCGGATTTAGTAGAAGGCTTACAGGGTTAGTTTGAGTCTACTCATAGTTTGGAGCACTGTATGATGTATTGGGATCTATTTTTGGGGTATTACAAACTTGTTATGAGTCCTAGGGAGTTAGACAAGCCGCATTAGGTAAAGTCTTGATCATGAGTGTGAAGCATGCCACATTTATGAGCAAAAAGCTATGGGACATTTTTAGGAAATCATCTTCTTCGTTTATGATATATCATGCTTACAGTATCTCTATTTGATTTTAACTCATGCTCTTACATGACAGTTGAATATGCCTCCTCCTCGAGCTAACACCCTCATAAATGATAACCAGCCACCCCAGCCTGCTGACCCTCTGATTGAGAATGTATCCTATGCTGAATTTTAGGCTACCTTACAGGCGTTAGCCCAAGATGTGACTGCTAATGTTCAGGTCCACCATCAGGCGATAGTCTCACTTCAGCAAAATAGGGATTTAGAAGCAGCCAGAATTTATGACTTTATGAGAATGAATCCACCTGAGTTTTTTTGGGTCAAAAGCAGGTGAGGACCTACAACTTTACATAGAGGAGATAAAAAAGATCACCCAGATTATGCATGTTACTGAGGAACAGAGTTTAGAGTTGGCATCCTATAGATTGGAGGATGTTGTGTATAGTTAGGTGGTTAAGTAACAGAATGGTAAGGGTGAGAACGTAGCTCCTATGAGTTGGCAGGTATTTTAGGATACATTTCTAGACGAGTTCTTTCTACGTGAAATGAGAGAAGCTATGTAGAGGAGTTTGTGAACCTGAGGTAGGGCTCGATGATAGTGAAAGAGTACTACCTTAAGTTCAACCAGTTGTCTAAGTATGCCCCTGATATGATGGCTCACCCCAGGGCGAGTATGAGTATGTATGTTATTGGAGTATCTAGTTTGGTAGTCAAGGGGTGTAGGACCGCCATACTTATTAGGGACATGGATCTTTCTAGGTTGATGATTCATGCCTAGAAGATTAAGGTAAAAAAGTTGAAAGTAAGAGGGAGAGAAAATAAAAAAGCTAAAACCGGGTAGTTTGATTATGGCCAGACAAAGTTTGAAGGGGGAAATCGTTTGCATTTTCAAAATCTTTCATCTATGCCAGTGCCATCTTCAGCTAGTGCTCCTACTCCCAAAGTTAGGCAGAAGTAGTGGGGTAAGACTTCTATGTCTAGATCTCAAAATAGTATCAGTGGAAAACCCAGTTATCCTTCATATGGTAGTATGGTAAAAATTATCTTGGTGAGTACTTGTTGGGATAGAAGGTTGTTATGGTTATGGTAAGTTAGGTCATAGAATCAAAGAGTATCCACATGCTAAGCAGGGAAATAGGGATGTTCGTTCTCGGACTCAGGCTACTAGCGTACCAGCTCCTCTTGGTCGCCTAGTCCCTTCTCAATGCACATCATCCAATATCGGTGGCGGTCAGTTCCAGAATTGGTTTTATGCTTTACCATCTCTTCAGGAGCAGGTGAGTTCACCAGATGTTGTTACTGGTATGCTTCATGTTTTTTATCTTGATGCTTATGTGTTGTTAGACCCTGGGTCAAATTTCTCATATGTGACCCCACTAGTTGCAGTAAATTTTAAAATAGGTCCTGAAAAATATCTCTGAGCCCTTCTTAGTTTCTACCCTAGTAGGTAAGTCAGTTGTTGCCAAACAGATCTATAAAAAGTATCCTATCACTGTCCTTCATAAAATTATATTAGCAGATTTAATAGAGTTAGATATGGCCGGCTTTGACCTTATTCTTGGATGGATTGGCTCCATTCTTGTTATGCATCCATAGATTGTCGCACCCGCGTGGTGAAGTTTCAGTTTACAAATGAGCCAGTCTTTGAGTGGGAAGGTAATTTCGTGTCTCCTAAGAGTCATTTCATATCCTATATTAAAGCCAGAAAGTTGATCTCAAAAGGGTGGATCTATCAGCTAGTTCAAGTCAAAGACACTAAGTCTGTGACTCCAACAGTTCGGTAAGTTTGTGTAGTCAGTGAGTTTCCTGATGTTTTTCTCAAAGATTTGCCAGAGGTACCTCCCGATAGGGAAACAGAATTTGTATTGAACTTCTCCCAGATGCTCAACCTATCTCTATTCCTACATATCATATGGCTTCAGCCGAGCTTAAGGAGTTAAAAGAGCAGCTTAAAGACCTCTGAGATAAAGGTTTCATAAGGCCCAGTATCTCTCTATGGGGCGCTCCCATCCTATTCGTGCGAAAGAAAGATGGTTCTTTAAGAATGTGCATTGACTATCATCAGCTGAATAAAGTTACAGTAAAAAACAACTATCCTCTTCCTAAGATTGAGGACTTATTCGACCAACTCCAAGGTGCAAGTTACTTCTCAAATATAGACCTTAGATATGAATATCATCAGCTTAGAGAAAGGGAATATGATATCCAAAAGACAATTTTCAGAATTCGTTATGGTCATTTCAAGTTTCTAGTTATGTCCTTCGGGATAACAAATACCCCAACAATCTTCATGGACTTAATAAACCGAGTGTTCAAACAGTATTTGGAAATATTTGTCATAGACTTTATCGATGATATTTTTATCTAATTCTCATAGTGAGGATAACTGTGCAGACCATCTTAGAGTTATGTTGCAAACTTTTAGAATCACCAGTTGTTCGCTAAATTCAGTAAATGTGGATTTTGGCTAAGATCAATAGCTTTCAGTGTTCATATTGTTTCTAGTGATGGCATTAGAGTTGATCCCCAAAACACAGAAGCAGTAAGAAACTGGCCTAGACATATCTCTCTGCCAGACATCCAAAGTTTCTTGGGTTTAGCTAGCTATTATAGATGCTTTGTTGAGGTTTTTTCTTCTATTGCATCACCTATGTCTAGATTAACTCAGAAGAAATTTAAGTTTTAGTGGTCAGATTCTTATGAGAAGAGTTTTCAGTAGTTAAAGACTTGATTCACTTCAGCCCCAGTTTTAGCGCTACCTGATAGTACAGATAGTTTCATTGTCTATTATGATTCCTCTAGAATTGGTCTGGGTTGTGTTTGATGTAGAGATGTAAGGTTATATCCTATGCCTCTAGACAACTTAAGCCTCACAAAAAGAACTACCCTACCCATAACAAAGTCAAGATCAAGATTCAAGGAATTCACCATCAATCTTCAGGAATTCAAGCACCAAGGTATGTTAGGTGTTCATCCAAGGGTTTTCTTCCACCCTTGGAGTTCAAGAACCTCTTTTAAAACTTCAAGTTTGTTGATTTCATGAGTTCCATGTTGGGCTTGAATGTATTCATGATTATGACGTTAATTGGGTTTCTAATTCATGACTTATTATAAGATTCATGTGAATTTATTTTGACATGTGTGTAGTATTATGTGAATTCATGTTAAAGCCCATGAATTTGTGAGTTGGGATTTGAAATCATGATGCCTACATGTGTATTAGTATTATGTGCATAGATTATGTTCCCCAAGTGTTTGATAAATTGATCATGTGGATTAAATGGGGAAATCATGACATGATAGCATATGTGCAAGTTTATATCTTACAAGTATTTGATAAGTTGTCTCTATGAATAACATGAACATTGTAGTGCTTTTCAATATCATGCTATGCTTTAGTTTTCATGCTATCGAGTCCTGGGGGTATCTAATACCCAACAATCTATCTGTATACCTAGAATTACAGTAGGTTCGGAATATTGTCAGTGATGTCACGTACAGTAGTATTCAGTCAGTACAAAAATTAGTATATCCAGTCAGCAAATAGAACTTATAGTATGCAATTAGTTACAGTACTCAGTGAACTCAGTCCAATTCAGTTAGTTAACATGATCAGAATAGTTTAGTCTAGCCTAGAACAGTTTAAAAATTAGTTCAGTATCTATTCAGTTGGGAGTAGGATTCAGCACCGAGTAAACCTAAGGATGAGGACTCACCTGCCAGTAGAGGGTATGATCCTTAGAAGCAGTCCTTGCATTCTAGAACTACATAGCTAGCGTAGGTTGAGACATCAACCTACCAGTTGAGGGTTGATGAGGTGTTCTACCTGCCAGTTGAGGGTACCACCATTCTCGTTTAAAGCACCTGCCAGATATGGGTGGCTCAACATTTTTCTTTACCCGTGGCACAGTACTAACACCCTTCTAACTGGGGTTACAGGTTGGACCCCAAATCAGTTCAGAGAAGGGGCAGGTTGGTTAGATGATTACTTCCCACAATTTCAGTTTCAGTCAGTCTCAGTACAAAACTCAGTTCAGTTCTATAGAATTAGGACTGTAAGACACAATCACTCAGCTCAGTATGGAACTCAGCGTACTCCTACAGAATTAGGACAGTCAAAACAGTCACCTAGCTATCAGTAATATGCAATCATAATATAAATATAATCCAATATAATATGCAATCAGTTATAAAATACAAATGCAAAATAGTTCTTTAAAATAAAAGTGTGAATTATGTAAAATATAAATGATGGCGCAAACTAACAAATACAAATACAAGTGCGAACTATTAAATACAAATACAAATACAAATGCAAATTATAAAATATAAATACAAGTGCGAACTTTAAAATAAAAATACAAATATAGTTGTATCGATAAACGCAAAAATATAAATGGAGGTGTGACTACAAATACGATAAACAATTGTGGTATTTACGTTATTATCCATGACTTGTGCTCGACTAGTCATATTTTTCGAAAATACAAAAATATAATATAGAACAAAAAAATAATAAAGAAAATAAGTACCAAAAAGAAAATAAAAAAAATCAAAGAAGAAAAGAAAAGAAGAAAGAGAAATAGAAGTTAGAGATTAAAGAGAGGAAAGAAAACAAAAAGAAAGAAACGAAAAAATAAAAGTAGGAAGAAATAGAAAAAAAATGGGATAAACACAAAAAATATAAAAAATATAAAAAAAGATAATGGTAGCGTTAGGCAAGAAAATATTCAGTTCAACGAGATAAGCGTGATTGAGATTTTTTTTCTTTTTAAATATATTGAATTTCATTTTTGACGCGACTAAATATGGATTGTATTCATATTTTATATGAATACATACTATCTGTAAAATCAAATACAGCGGGCATAAATCGAATACAACTGCTATAAATGATAATTATGAAAAATGTGGTTATGAAAGGTGAATTTTATAGCAAACTACTGCTTTTTGAAAGATTCCCTTCTTCATTCTCGGTAATTTCTCTATCTTCTAATGAAATTTTATGAAGTGAAAACTCCAACTACAATGGGAGTTTTATTATTATTCAAATTTGTTGTGATCTTTTTAAGTTCATGTTCATCACTAAATTCTTTATCTCGCTTTACAGGAGTCTTCTTCGCCACTTCTAATTTCTCTATCTTCTAATGAAATTTAAAGAAGTGAAATCTCAAAGTACAATAAAACATTCAATTGTAATTCTAATTTGTTTTAATAAATTTCCAAATTTCTCCATGTTCGAAGAGATGTATTTTTTTATTTCAAAATAATTTATTTTAAATTTATTACTGTATTCATAATAATATGCTTTTCTGTTATAAAAGAAGTGACAACTTTTAGTATTTGGAAAGAATTTATTTTGAGTAAAGCATCTAGTAACCCCTGAACAATGATCAAAGTTAGTACGATACACTCCAACTTCATAGGGATCTTATTACCCCCAAAACTAGATTTTAGTATATTTTAGTCTGCCTTTTTAGCTGACGTGACACCTTTAATGTGGGCCCTATTTTATGTAATAAAGGTGTCACGTCAGCACAATAGGGTGACAAAAATATGTTAAAATTGAGTTCAAGAAGGTAATAGGACTTCTATGAAATTGGAGTGTGTCGTAGCAACTTTGACCGTAGTTCGGAGTTACTGCATGTTTATCTCATTTATTTTTATACCTCTTACTTTATTTGTAACAATATGATTTTATTAAACGGAATTACCAATACACCAATAATATTCTTTTTCTTTGGTTTATTGGTAAAATTGATTTTTGAACTCTATTTCTAAGAGGTCTACTGTCTAGATTGAGTTCAAATTGTCTCATATAGTTGCTCGTCAAAATTTTTTAACTTTTTAAAGGAGTAATGATCTTTATTCATTCAATTTTAATGTATATTTTAATTCTTAATAATGATATCTTTGAGCTATGAAAGAGGCATATCCAAACAAATAGAAACAATAGAGCCAAGAAAAAGATGCCGGACATGGGAGGATTTAAAAATATTGCCACATTTATGCATGATCAGGTTAACTTGTGGAAATTACAAACTATAATATTTTTAAACCCTTTAGTGACACATATTTTACATCAATTTTATTGCTTAGGCTAAAAATAGGATACAACTTACATGCGCACAAATGCTCTTATTAACTCATAAAAAACGTCTGAATGGTAGGCCACTGAATGATGCTTCTGCTATTCTTCTTGTCGTATTTGCTGCTTTTCTATCTTCTTTCCAGCTGGCATGCTTATCTTCATTCTAACTGTACGTTTGGTATAACGTTATCTTTTCATTTACATCTTGAACATTGATGGTCTGGATATTTGTGTCCAATTATCTTGTAATATCTTGTTAATAATACGTCTGAAATAAATCCTTTCTTAATTGCTCTTACTGTAGATTGTTTTTCTGGGTTAAGTAACGTTATTAACCATTTTATGACATCTTCCATATCTGTTTGTCGTAGTTCTCTTGAATTTGAATAAATCATTTTATGGTCTCTTGAATAATAGCTCCATATTAGATTTCCATTGATATAATTATTTGTTAATTCTTGAATAATTGTAACTAGTCCAATAAGTCATTTATTTGCGTAGAAATCAGGTATCTCAATTCTGGGTATCTCTGGCTGCTTTACAATATCTTCCGGTATAGAACTAACCCCAGGAAGTAAAATATTTACAGCAAGATGTAAAAATCTATATGTATTAACAACAAAACATAAAATAATAGAAAAAAAATAAACTAATAAAATACAAATAGAAAGTCCTTTTGAACAATTTGTAAAAACAATAGATAATAATGACTATAGTTACAAAAATATAGATATAGAAGAAGATTTAGGAATAATAAATGAAAGAATAAGCACAACAAAAAGAATAGCTCATGAAAAATCAGAATCATCAATCTCATAAAAAAGAACAAGTTATGAAACAACTTCAACAGTTAATTTAAATCAATATTATATAAAAGGAACAATAAATGAAAAAGAATATTTAATACTTGTAAACACATGACAAGAAGAAAATTATATAGCAAAATATCTAGTATAAAGTGATGAAATAAAATCTAATAGTGATATATGCCCAGATCTATCAAGGAATCTAATAAACATTAAAGATACGACAGAAAAATAAATAATAATAATAATAATAGTAGTCAGAAAAATAAAAATAAAATTTGAAATAAAGGAAAAAATACAAAAAGCAGACATAATATTAGGAATAAAATGGTTAGAACAAGTAAAATCATACAATATAGAACATAAACAATTATCTATAACATATAATAAAGAAAGATTATTCATAAAAAGAACTTTAACATGATATGAAAATATATACAACAACAACAACAACAACAAACCCAGTGTATTCCCACCTAGTGGGGTCTGGGGGGGTAAGATGTACGCAGTCCATACCTCTACCTCCGAAGAAGTAGAAAGGCTGTTTCCGATAGACCCCCGGCTCAAGACAGTCGCCACACAAATATAAATATAAATATAAATATAAATATAAATATAAATATAAATATAAAGTAACGCATAGGTAGTAGGAAACATCGGGAAGCACTCAGATACATAATAAAACATGGAACACCGAAATCATAACAAGAAGAAGAATAGGAATAGGAATAAAAATAAGAGTAGGAAGAATAACAGGAATAATCCCCCACCAAAAAAAAATAAAAATTCCCTACCCTTGTGCCCCCAAACTGACCCTAGTCTTCTGCCCTAATCCTCGCCCTCCAGACCTTCCTATCTAGGGTCATGTCCTCGGTGAGCTGTAACTGCTCCATGTCCCGTCTAATCACCTCTCCCCAGTACTTCTTCGGCCTACCCCTACCCCGCCTAAAACCATTCAACGCTAGCCTCTCACACCTATGAACCGGGGCATCCATGTCCCTCCTCTTCACGTGTCCAAACCAACTCAAACGGACTTTCCGCATCTTGCACTCCACTGGAGCCACCCCAACCTTCTCCCTGATAGTCTCATTCCTAACTCTGTCCCCTCTAGTCATCCCACACATCCAGCGCAACATTCGCATTTCCGCCACCTTCATTTTTTGGATGTGGGAGTTCTTAACTGGCCAACACTCCGCTCCATACAACATGGCCGGACGGACTACCATCCTGTAGAATTTGCCTTTAAGCTTGGGCGGCACCTTCTTATCACACAACACCCCCGACGCGAGCTTCCACTTCAACCATCCCGCCCCAATACGGTGCGAGACATCCTCGTCAATCTCACCGTTACCCTGAATCACGGACCCGAGATACTTGAAACTATCCCTCTTACATACCTCCTGCGATTCCAGCTTCACTACCACCTCATCCTCCAACCTCACGTCATTAAACTTGCATTCCAAATACTCTGTCTTGCTTCTGCTCAACCTGAACCCTTTAGACTCAAGAGTTTGTCTCCACACCTCTAATTTGTCATTCACACCCTTTCGGGCCTCGTCAATCAGAACTACATCGTCTGCAAAAAGCATACACCAAGGCACTTCCCCTTGAATACTCCGCGTCAACACATCCATCACCAAAGCAAACAAAAAAGGACTAAGAGTAGATCCCTGATGCAATCCTGTCAAGACAGTAAAATGCTCTGAGTCTCCTCCCGCCGTCCTCACCTGAGTTTTCGCTCTATCATACATATCTTTAACTGCTCTGATATAAGCCATCGGGACTCGACTCACCTCCAAGCATCTCCAAAGCACCTCCCTGGGAACTTTGTCGTAAGCCTTCTCTAGATCGATAAACACCATGTGCAGGTCCTTCTTCCTTTCCCTATACTGTTCCACCAGCCTCCGTACCAGGTGAATTGCCTCCGTCGTCGAGCGCCCAGGCATAAAACCGAACTGATTTTCCGAAATAGACACTATCCGTCTCAGCCTCCCCTCGACGACTCTCTCCCAAATCTTCATAGAGTGACTCAATAACTTAATCCCCCTATAGTTATTGCAACTCTGGATGTCACCCTTATTCTTATAGAGAGGGATTATGGTACTCCACCTCCATGCCTCGGGCATCCTTGCCGTCTTGAAGATTTCGTTAAACAGACCTGTCAACCACCTTACCCCAGCCTCTCCAACGTACTTCCAAAACTCCACCGGTATCTCATCCGGCCCCGTCGCCCTACCCCTCCGCATCCTGCGAACAACCTCTCTAACCTCCTCTACCCTAAAACGTCTACAATAACTAAACTCCCGACACTCCTCTGAGCGCTCCAGTTCCCCTAACACAATAGCTCCATCCCCTTCGTCATTCAAGAGCCTATGGAAGTACGACTTCCATCTATTCTTAATATGGCTGTCCTCCATCAACACTCTGCCGTCCTCCCCCTTAATGCACCTCACCTGATCGAGATCACGGCCCTTCCTCTCCCTAGCCTTTGCGAGTCTAAACAACGTTTTCTCCCCTCCCTTCCCCTGTAACCCCGCATACAGGCTCTCAAACGCGGCCGTCTTAGCTGCCGTGACTGCTGACTTAGCCTCCTTCCGAGCTTGCTTGTACTCTTTCCTGTTTACCCGCTTCTCTTCTTCGTCTCTGCTCTCAACCAACTTAGCATACGCCTCTTTCTTGGTCCTCACTTTCATCTCCACCTCTTCATTCCACCACCAATCCCCTTGATGGTGCCCAGCCCGGCCCCTAGAAACACCTAACACCTCACTAGCCTTCTCCCTGATGCACCTAGCCGCCCTATCCCACATATCATCCACGTCCCCCCTACACTCCCACACCCCCATTCCCGCCAACTTCTCCCCTATCTCCCACGCATTCACTGGCGTCAAACCGCCCCACTTAATTCTAGGTCTACACTCCTTACTCCTCCTCTTACTATTCTTCTTTATACCCAAGTCCATGACCAAGAGCCTATGCTGGGTCGAAAGATTCTCACTCGGGATGACCTTACAGTCCCTACACAACACCCTATCCCCTTTCCTGATCAACATGAAGTCAATCTGGGTCCTGGCTATCGCGCTTCGAAAGGTGATGAGGTGATCGTCCTTCTTCGGGAAGCCCGAGTTCACCACCACCAGCCCAAAGGACCTTGCGAACTCCAAAAGAGTAGCCCCCTCTTCATTTCTCACCCCAAAGCCAAACCCACCATGCACATCACTAAAACCTCCCGGTAACGCCCCGATGTGCCCGTTGAAATCACCTGCTACAACCATCTTCTCCGAGCTAGGCACGCCTCTCAGCACCTCCTCCAAAGCCTCCCAAAACCGCAACTTCTCCTCCCCCTCCGAGCCCACTTGCGGTGCATAGGCACTACACACATTCAGGGTAAACCCCCGAATGACCAACTTAATAGTCATCAACCTATCGTTGATCCTCTTCACCTCTACTACCTGGCCTCTAAGCTCTTCATCTACTAAGATGCCAACTCCATTCCTCCGCCTCTCGCTCCCAGAGTACCACAGCTTGTAACCATCCACATCCCTAGCCTTAGACCCTACCCACTTGGTCTCTTGAATACACGCGATATTGATCCTCCTTTTCCTAAGAATCTTCACAAGCTCTATAGACTTACCCTGAAGGGTCCCTATATTCCAAGACCCAACCCTCAGCCTACCATCACTATCCCCACGTCCTCTCCTACCGCCCCCGCAGCCAAACCGTGGCCTCCCTCCTACTCCCGCCCTTACGTCATCCCCCGCCCCCACAACGGCCCCACGCCCCAAACCCCTCGGACATGACCCTACCCGCCCATTACCGCCCCCAGCCAGTACACAGAAAAATATAAGAAAAAATACTCAAAGGCCAAAAATGACCACAACAACAACAGCAACAGACAGCAGTCACAGCAACAACAAACAACAGATAATAGCAACAATAGACAGCAGATAATATTAACAAATCACAAGCAGGTAAGCAATGCAAGAGAACAACCACAGCAACAGCAACAACAGTCAACGGACAATATAGTAAATCAAAATGCAAGTCGGATAAAAATAGCATGAAACGGGGAATGAAATGAAATAGCGAAAAATGAAATAGCAAGGTTAGAGATCACCGGGTAACGCTTGTAGGCCAAGCCGGAAATCCAGAACCCAGCGTTGACCGGGTTCCGATGCTGAGGTGGAGCTGCGGCTGCTGGAGGCCGGCTGAGCTGTCGGCGTCGTCTGGTCGGCGTCCGGGTGCTGCGGCTGATGGCGACCGAGCAGCGGTCGGGGAAGACGGAGCTGCGGCGGCGGCCACGGCGGCTGGCTGGCTGGGGCCGAGCAGCGGCTGCTGGGGGGAGGGGGGGCAGCGACTGCTGGAGATCGAGGGGGGGTTGGATCTCGCCGGCGCCGGCGGGGGGGGGGGGGGGAGGGAGGGGTCGGCGCCTTGGGCCGGAGATCGGGACGGGCGGATTGGTGGTTTACAACACCATGTAAACAAAAAGAAAGAGCAAAAAGAGTTATTAATAAAATAAGAAAGAAAACTGATTGGATAGAAGGAAGTGAAAAAATTATACAAAAGTTAGAAAATATAAAAAATACAAAAGATAGAGTAGAACTAGTTGTATTTTTGATAAATAAAAAAGAAATAACTATATTTTCAATAGATAAGGTAGAAATAAAAAAAAATAAGACAATTATATAGTGAAAATCCATTAAAAGGATGGGAAAAACATAAAACTACTATAAAAATTGAATTAATAGATAAAAATAGTATAATAACTCAAAAACCATTAACATATAATTTTGACGATTTAAAAGAATTTAAAATGTACATAGATGAATTATTAGAAAAATAGTATATACAAAAAAGTAATAGTAAACACAATAGTCCAGCATTTATAGTAAATAAACATAGTGAACAAAAAAGAGGTAAAAGTAGAATGGTTATTGATTATACAAATTTAAATGCAAAAATTATGACATATAATTATTCAATACCAAATAAGATATTAAAAATAAGATAAATACAAGGATATAACTATTTTAGTAAATTTGACTGTAAATTGGGATTTTACCACTTAAAGTTAGAAGAAGAATCTAAAAAATTAACCGCATTTACGGTACCACAAGGATTTTATGAATGGAACGTATTGCCATTTGGATATAAAAATACACCAGGTAGATATCAACATTTTATGGATAGTTATTTTAAACAATTACCTAATTGTATAGTATACATGGATGATATACTATTATATATAAAAACTATAGAAGAATATTTAAAATTATTAGAACAATTTACAAATATAATAGAAAAATCGGGAATAAGTTTAAGTGAAAAGAAAGCCGAAATTATGAAAAACCAGATAGAGCTTTTAGGAATACAAATAGATAAAAGTGGAGTAAAAATGCAACAAACATATAGTACAAAAAATAATAAATTCAAAAGAAGAATTAGATACAAAAAAGAAATTACAATCATTTTTAGAATTAGTAAACCAAGTAAGAGAATATATACCAAAATTAGCAAAAAACTTAAAGCCTTTACAGAAAAAATTAAAAAAGGATGTAGAATATAATTACAGCGAAGAAGATAAAAAACAAGTTCAAAAAATAAAATTACTTTGTAAAAAGTTACCAAAATTACAATTCCCAGATGAAAATAAAAAATTTACATATATAGTAGAAGCAGATGCAAGTGAATATAGTTATGGAGGAATACTTAAATATAGATACGAAAATGAAAACTTAGAACATCATTGCAGATACTACTCAGGTATGTTTAATGAAACAAAAATAAAATGAGAAATAGATAGAAAAGAATTATGTTCGTTATATAAATGTTTATTAGCATTTGAACCATATATTGTATATAACAAATTTATAGTGAGAACAAATAATACCCAGGTTCAGTGGTGGCTAACAAAGAAAATGCAAAATTCAGTTACAACAAAAGAGATTCGGAGACTAGTATTTAATATATTAAATTTTACATTTACAATTGAAGTAATTAGTACTAACAAAAATGTTATTGCAGATTATACATCAAGACAAAGCTACACAGACTGATATAATAGAAGATGATGGTTTAGAAAAGATACTCAAAATCGTAACTACGCTTTCAATGAAAGTGGACAGTATGGATAATGAAATAGAAAAGCTAAAGACTAATGAAGTTAAACTGAAGTCTGAAGCTACAAATTAGCTAACTCAGCAGTGTGCAGAGCTATGTCGATCGGAAGACATTAAAATTTCAGAGTTAAAAGGAGACGTTGGGACACTCCATAAAACCCATAACGTTTATCAATCTATAATTGCAGGTACAAGCAAAGGAGTTGGTGGACAAAGATACCAGAACATGAACATGAATAAGATATTTGAGAAGCCATTTATACCAAAAATACAAAAAGACCCCTTGTACATACCCCCACAAATTACCACATATCGAGATAGTTTGAACCAAGATAAAAAAAACTTATAACCATCTAGCCCGAGGATACATAGAAAATATCTACAAAGTACAAACTTTTCTAAACCTTAACTCCAGAGCTACAAATATAGGATTGCTGAATTAGAAAAAGAACTACAAATGTCAAAAGATTTGTATGAGAAAAGACAGAAAGAAAAAGAAGAAAAAGATAAAGAACAAAAATTATTAATTGAGATAAATAAATTTAAAGAAAAATTAGAAGGAGAAAATAAAGAATTAGAAACTAGTGAATTAGAAATAAATACAATAGATGCTGAAGAAACAGATAGTTATGACTCGGAAGGTAGTGAAACATATACAAAATTTTTAGAATATATAGAAAAACTAGAAATTAATGAAAAACAAGAAGTAATTAATAAAGAAAATCTAGAACTAATAAATACAGAAGTAAATATTCTGTATAAAAATATAATACCTAGTACATTAGAAATAAGAAAATCAACCTATAATTACAAAAATAAGTTTAAAAGATATAATCCAAAGGATGAATATAATAAATGGGCACCAAAACAAATAATTAATTACAACTTTTTAGATTTATTTTTCGTATTTCTTCAGTAGTTTGTTGTTTTATTTTATCTATTTTCTTTTTTCTATCTATCTCTTCGTTTTCTCTTTCTATTCTACTGATCTTCTAATTTTAATTCTTTCATAAGATTTCTTCTTTTATGAAGTGTTGTTTGAGAATTCGATGTATATTCTCAAGTGTTGGGGAATGAGAAAAGTGGGAGTTATAAGTTTAAATTAAAAACCTCAAAATTTATTTATAAGAACATAAAAATCGATTTACTTCTGGAGGGGTTGTTTTATTTATCCTTTTTTGTCTATTGTAATTTCAAATTTAGTCTGCACTTTTTCTTTTAAAAAAAATGAGTAAAGCATCTAGTACCCCTGAATTATGATCAAATTTGCTATGATATCTGAACTAAATTTTAATATATTTTTGTCATCCTTTTTAGCTGACGTGTCACCTTTTGTTAATATTTTTAGTTGAAGTAGCACCTTTGACGTGGGTCTTATTTTATGTAATAAAAAGTGTTACGTTAGCACAAAAAAATGATAAAAATATGTTAAAATTGAGTCCAGGGGTAATAGGACCCTATGAAGTTGGAGTGCGTCGTAGTAATTTTGGTCATAGTTTGGAGGGGTCCTGGATGCTTATCACAAAAAAAAACTAAGAGATGGATGGTCCAAATAATAAGATTTTGGATGAATTCGAAGAGTCATTAATTTTTGGGTTATCCAACTACCTTGGAATGGGCTATTCTGTTTGTTAAAATATATAAATGATTCTCATAGTTGGTACCTTTATTTATAGGGGAAAGGAAAAGAATAGACACTCGGCTAAAACAATTGCTGCCGAGTGGCCATCGATTTTTAAATTCTAAAATATAGCCATTTAGGCCTTTTTTTGCTACTATCTTCATGTTTTTTTTTGGCTGCAAATATCACAATCCAGTGATTCTGTTTAAGCTATCCTCTTGTTATCTACAACGCCATTACTCAACGGTTGATTTGAATCATAAAGATTTTAAAGTTTGCTAGCTTCAAAATAAGCTGCGCAGTTTTAAGCTTTAAAAAAAGTTATTCTTCTAATTGGTGTAGTTTTTCTAACAATCAAATACGATTTTATAAAATTGTAATTGTTGCTCTTCTTTTTTATCAATCAAATATAATATTTCATATCAAATACATGAATCTTTGATACCAAATACAAATACATATTTTATACAATAATTGTATAAAAGTGTATCAAAGCGATATCAAAGTGTATCAATATAGTATAAAAGTGTATCAATATGGTATAAAAGTGTATCAATTGGGTAGAGAGACTGCATGCGACCGATGGGCCAAATGGATAAAAGTCGGAATTAAATTGGGTTGACTGGCTCCAATTGTCCAACTTTTACATTAGCTGGCCATTTCTTTTCAAAATGGTCAGCCCATGTCCTTTTCCCTTATTTATTTGTCTCCCATAAGAAAAATCCTCAAAAACTAGTTTTTTTTTAAAATTTTTATGTATAATACTTTCCTTTATACTTCAAATAACTTTAAACAACTCTTTATGCTTATTTATCTTTCAACTTCTATTTTCTTTCTCCTTTTTTATTTTACTTAGATTTTTTACTTTTTTCTCTCTTTTTTTTAGTTTTTTCTCCATCTTTATTTTTTTTCCTTTCTCCTCTCAACCTCTTTTATTTTTCTTGATTTTTATTTTTTTAATAAAAGATTCTCAATCCTTTTTTGGTCTTTCTTTCTTTGTTTTTTTTTCTCAATAGTTTTTTCTTTTCGTTTTATTCCTTTCATCCTCTCAACTTTTATTTTTTTCTCTCTTTTCTTTGATTTTTTCTTTTTCCTCAAGGTTTATTATTTTTCTTTTTCTTTTCTTTTTTTCTTGATTCCTTCCAAAAAATAAGTTATGCCCAATGGAAAAAATTTGACACCACCACATTGTGTCTTGATTTATGAGATGTTCTATAAATCTTGTCTTAGAGACATGACTTAACTCAAGGACTTTCAAATAACAAATTACGTCTCATGGGCAAGAGTTGATACTACTGCATTGTGTTTTGATTTATGAGATTTTCTGTAACTATTGTCTTAGAGTCAAGACTTAGACCAAGGGCTTTCAAACAACAAGTTACGCCCCAAGAGCAAGAGTTGACACTACCACATTTTGTTTTGATTTATGAGATGCTCTATAACTCTTGCCTTAGAGAAAAGATTTAGACCAAGGACCACCAAACAACAAGTTATGCCACATGGAGAAGAGTTGTGTAATACCCCATACTTTTTCCTAGCTTAGTTTAGCATCTAGTGTGTCAAGGGTTAGCGTTGAAAGTATATAACTCCGATGCATATAGGGAACTAGACGTTGGACACTATGATAGCTCACATAGTGTATGTCGGTTAGAAGAACCTCCCTACAGACTACAGATTTCAGAATAGAATAATCCTAATAGAAAAGCTTTTAGAAACTAAGTGTAAAGGCTCACAATTTTATTCAGATATTGCTTTACATATGACATTAGCTATGAGATTTCAGATTTCAGTTTACAGATACAGAAGTGAGTCCTTTCTACACTTAGACAACATAATTTAAAGATGGAATACTAGAACAACTTTTAGAAACTAGATGTTATGACTCACTAGATTTATGCAGAATGTTTTGCTATTCATGATTACGATTATCAGTTTTCAGATATTCCAGCTTATGTGAGTCATCTACATTTAGCATGCATTGTTTTAAAACTTTATAATGATATTGATATATTAATTCACTTGTGCATTCATCCCCATATACTCAGTATATTCCAGAAGTACTGATCTACATATACGTCTATGTGCTACATTGTCTCATAATATAGGTTCAGGTGCTCTGTTTCAGCAGCGTGAGTGATTTCGAGCATCTCTATCTGTATCCTGATAGTTGGTGAGTCCTCATAGTTCGGAGATCCAGTTACTCAATTTTTCAGCTAATTAGTATAGATGATTCAATATTTTTCAGAAAGTTCGAGTCAGCTAGGGGTTTGTCCCAATGGCTCTCTAGTTATTAGTAGTAGAGTCTTGTCAGACTGCTAGACATAGTTTAGATTTTCAGTATTTCTTTACCAGACTTTGAGTCTAATATTTTTAGATATTATGTTTAGATGATTTCAACTTAGATTAGACAGAATTGTGCATTCATATTATGTTCATATTTATCTATTTATGAGCATCTGGATTTAGTAGAAGGCTTACAGGGTTAGTTTGAGGCTACTCGTAGTTTGGAGCACTGTATGATGTATCGGGATCTATTTTTGGGGTATTACAAACTTGTTATGAGTCCTAGGGAGTTAGACAAGCCGCATTAGGTAGAGTCTTGATCATGAGTGTGAAGCATGCCACATTTATGAGCAAAAAGCTATGGGACATTTTTAGGAAATCATCTTCTTCGTTTATGATATATCGTGCTTACAGTATCTCTATTTGATTTTAACTCATGCTCTTACATGACAGTTGAATATGTCTCCTCCTCGAGCTAACGCCCGCATAAATGATAACCAGCCACCCCAGCCTGCTGACCCTCTGATTGAGAATGTATCCTATGCTGAATTTTAGGCTACCTTACAGGCGTTAGCCCAAGATGTGACTGCTAATGTTCAGGTCCACCATCAGGCGATAGTCTCACTTCAGCAAAATAGGGATTTAGCAGCAGCCAGAATTTATGACTTTATGAGAATGAATCCACCTGAGTTTTTTGGGTCAAAAGCAGGTGAGGACCTACAACTTTACATAGAGGAGATAAAAAAGATCACCCAGATTATGCATGTTACTAAGGAAGAGAGTTTAGAGTTGGCATCCTATAGATTGGAGGATGTTGTGTATAATTAGGTGGTTAAGTAACAGAATGGTAAGGGTGAGAACGTAGCTCCTATGAGTTGGCAGGTATTTTAGGATACATTTCTAGACGAGTTCTTTCTACGTGAAATAAGAGAAGCTATGTAGAGGAGTTTGTGAACCTGAGGTAGGGCTCGATGATAGTGAAAGAGTACTACCTTAAGTTCAACCAGTTATCTAAGTATGCCCCTGATATGATGGCTCACCCCAGGGCGAGTATGAGTATGTATGTTATTGGAGTATCTAGTTTGGTAGTCAAGGGGTGTAGGACCGCCATACTTATTAGGGACATGGATCTTTCTAGGTTGATGATTCATGCCTAGCAGATTAAGGTAAAAAAGTTAAAAGTAAGAGGGAGAGAAAATAAAAAAGCTAAAACCGGGTAGTTTGATTATGGCCAGACAAAGTTTGAAGGGGGAAATCGTTTGCATTTTCAAAATCTTTCATCTATGCCAGTGCCATCTTCAGCTAGTGCTCCTACTCCCAAAGTTAGGCAGAAGTAGTGGGGTAAGACTTCTATGTCTAGATCTCAAAATAGTATCAGTGGAAAACCCAGTTATCCTTCATATGGTAAGTATGGTAAAAATTATCTTGGTGAGTACTTGTTGGGATAGAAGGTTGTTATGGTTATGGTAAGTTAGGTCATAGAATCAAAGAGTATCCACATGCTAAGCAGGGAAATAGGGATGTTCGTTCTCGGACTCAGGCTACTAGCGTACCAGCTCCTCTTGGTCGCCTAGTCCCTTCTCAATGCACATCATCCAATATCGGTGGCGGTCAGTTCCAGAATCGGTTTTATGCTTTACCATCTCTTCAGGAGCAGGTGAGTTCACCAGATGTTGTTACTGGTATGCTTCATGTTTTTTATCTTGATTCTTATGTGTTGTTAGACCCTGGGTCAAATTTCTCATATGTGACCCCACTAGTTGCAGTAAATTTTAAAATAGGTCCTGAAAAATATCTCTGAGCCCTTCTTAGTTTCTACCCTAGTAGGTAAGTCAGTTGTTGCCAAACAGATCTATAAAAAGTATCCTATCACTGTCCTTCATAAAATTATATTAGCAGATTTAATAGAGTTAGATATGGCCGGCTTTGACCTTATTCTTGGATAGATTGGCTCCATTCTTGTTATGCATCCATAGATTGTCGCAACCGCGTGGTGAAGTTTCAGTTTACAAATGAGCCAGTCTTTGAGTGGGAAGGTAATTTAGTGTCTCCTAAGAGTCATTTCATATCCTATATTAAAGCCAGAAAGTTGATCTCAAAAGGGTGGATCTATCAGCTAGTTCAAGTCAAAGACACTAAGTCTGTGACTCCAACAGTTCGGTCAGTTTGTGTAGTCAGTGAGTTTCCTGATGTTTTTCTCAAAGATTTGCCAGAGGTACCTCCCGATAGGGAAACAGAATTTGGT
Source organism: Capsicum baccatum var. pendulum (assembly GCA_030864225.1). Taxonomy (NCBI): domain Eukaryota; kingdom Viridiplantae; phylum Streptophyta; class Magnoliopsida; order Solanales; family Solanaceae; genus Capsicum; species Capsicum baccatum. The sequence goes on from CM061556.1 coordinate 37,439,389, forward strand.
ATTGAACTTCTCCCAGATGCTCAACCCATCTCTATTCCTACATATCATATGGCTTCAGCCGAGCTTAAGGAGTTAAAAGAGCAGCTTAAAGACCTCTGAGATAAAGGTTTCATAAGGCCCAGTGTCTCTCTATGGGGCACTCCTATCCTATTCATGAGAAAGATGGTTCTTTAAGAATGTGCATTGACTATCATCAGCTGAACAAAGTTACAGTAAAAAACAACTATCCTCTTCATAAGATTGAGGACTTATTCGACCAACTCCAAGGTGCAAGTTACTTCTCAAATATAGACCTTAGATATGAATATCATCAGCTTAGAGCAAGGGAATGTGATATCCAAAAGACAATTTTCAGAATCCGTTATGGTCATTTCAAGTTTCTAGTTATGTCCTTCGGGATAACAAATGCCCCAACAATCTTCATGGACTTAATAAAACGAGTGTTCAAACAGTATTTGGAAATATTTGTCATAGACTTTATCGATGATATTTTTATCTATTCTCATAGTGAGGATAACTGTGCAGACCATCTTAGAGTTATGTTGCAAACTTTTAGAATCACCAGTTGTTCGCTAAATTCAGTAAATGTGGATTTTGGCTAAGATCAATAGCTTTCAGTGTTCATATTGTTTCTAGTGATGGCATTAGAGTTGATCCCCAAAACACAGAAGCAGTAAGAAACTGGCCTAGACATATCTCTCTGCCAGACATCCAAAGTTTCTTGGGTTTAGCTAGCTATTATAGATGCTTTGTTGAGGTTTTTTCTTCTATTGCATCACCTATGTCTAGATTAACTCAGAAGAAATCTAAGTTTTAGTGGTCAGATTCTTATGAGAAGAGTTTTCAGGAGTTAAAGACTTGATTCACTTCAGCCCCAGTTTTAGCGCTACCTGATAGTACAGATAGTTTCATTGTCTATTGTGATTCCTCTAGAATTGGTCTGGGTTGTGTTTGATGTAGAGATGTAAGGTTATATCCTATGCCTCTAGACAACTTAAGCCTTACAAAAAGAACTACCCTACCCATGATCTTGAGGTAGTTGTTGTTATGTTTGCTTTGAAAATATGGAGGCACTATCTTTATGGGGTGCATGTTGATGTGTTTACAGATCACAAAAGCTTACAATATGTATTTACTCAAAGAGAGTTAAATCTTCATCGGGGGAGATGGTTAGAATTTTTGAAAAATTATGATATGAGTGTGTTGTATCATTCGGACAAGGCCAATGTAGTGGCAGATTCCCTTAGTAGATTGTCTATGGGCAGTGTTGTTCATGTGGAGAATGATAAGAAAGAGTTAGTTTGGAAAGTTCATCGGTTAGCTAGATTAGGTGTGAGGATGGTTCACTCAGCTGAAGGAAATATTTGGGTTCAGAGTAGTTCAGAATCTTCTCTAGTTTCTAAAGTAAAAGAGAACCAGGATAAGGATTCTAATTTGGTCAAACTGAAGGGTTCAGTTAAAGACCAAAAGGTTGAGATTTTCTCCCAAGGGGGAGATGGTGTGTTGATATACCAGGGTAGATTGTGTGTGCTGTGTGTTGACGATGTGAGGTAGTGGATACGGTAGAAGCGCATGGTGCGCATTATTTCATTCATCCAGGAGCCACCAAGATGTACCGTAATCTATAAGAAGTCTATTGGTAGAGTTGTATGAAGAAAGATATCATAGAATTTTTAGCCAAGTGTGCGACTTGTCAATAGGTTAAGGTATATCACTAAAAACATGGTGGCATATTGCAGGAGTTTGGTATTCCCACTTGGAAGTGAGAAGAGGTTAATATGGACTTTGTGAATGGATTACCCCATTCGCGTCGTCAGCTGAAGATTATACTAAGCTATATATCAGAGAGTTGGTTAGATTGCATGGAGTTCCCTTGTCCATCATCTCAGATAGGGGTACTCAGTTTACCTCTTAGTTTTGGAAATCCTTTCAGAATAGTCTTGGTACCCAAGTTCATCCCAGTTCATCTTTTTATCCACAAATAGATGGTCAGGCAGAAAGGACCATTCAGACTCTAGAGGATATATTGAGGGCATGCGTTCTTGATTTTGGAGGCAGTTGGGATGACCACTTATCGTTAATCGAGTTTGCCTACAATAACAATTACCATTTTAATATTTAGATGGCCCTGTTTGAGAATCTTTATAGGTGGAGATGCAGATCACCAGTTGATTGGTTTTAAGTGGGTGAGGCCGCTTTGATTGGGCCATATATAGTGTGTGAAGCCATAAAAAAAGTTTAGCTGATTCAAAAGAGATTAAAAGTAGCTCCGAGTCATAAAAAATCATAGGTATACGTGAGAAGAAGAGATCTTGAGTTTGAAGTAGATGATCTTGTGTATTTGAAAATTTCACCCATGAAGGGGGTGAAGAGATTTGGCAAAAAAGGGAAGCTTAGGCCCCGGTATGTAGGCCCCTACAGGATTTTTAGTCGCGTGGGAAAGGTAGTGTATCATCTTGAGCTACCTGCATACTTTTTATCAGTTCACCCAGTGTTCCAAGTGTCCTTATTAAAGAAGTGCATGGACAATTCAGCCATTGTAGTCCCTCTAGAAAGCACAACTATTCAGAATAGCCTTTCATATGAAGAAATTCCAGTAGAGATTCTTGATCATCAGATCCGTAGACTAAGGAACAAAGAAGTTCCCTTGGTCAAAGTACTGTGGAGAAATCAGTCTGTTGAAGGTGTTACTTGGGAAGTAGAAGCAGACATACTTACCAAGTATCCTCGCCTCTTCTTCACGAACTCAGATTCAGTTTAAGGTAACAGTCCTCCTTCATTCAGTTTTTCTCCAGTCTCAGATTCATCTATATAGTTATCTTCATATAAATTCATGCATTCACAGATCAGTTCAGTCACTCAGAATGTTTTAGATTCGGTCATATAGTTTGTTTTGGTTGTGCATGCCAGCATATAGCCTCAAATTTTCAACATCTTTAATTTAACTAGTCTCATTAGAGGATGAATGTTCCTGTAAGACCCCGCAAAATTCTAAACTTAACTCAGTCCGTTAAAGCTTGAAAAGAGGCCCCAGACTTAGAAATTTCAGCTAAGTTTTTATACTTAGATATATTTTAGCCTTCGTAAGTTGGCGATCCTATTTCACGACCCTTATGACCTTAAGGTATCGATTTTTAGGTTGATTCATGATCAGGAATATCAGTAGGTCCCTTCGGGTGAGTTTCAGATTTTTTGGGCCTCATTTGAACCATGTTCAGGTGACCAAGATAGTAGGTCGACACGATCTCGATGCATCGCGTCACCCATCGTATCGACAGATAATTTTCCCCTAGCTTTCAGTTCAATTCTAGTGAACCAACGCAAACTCGATGTGGTGCATTGGTCATCATTAACGTGGCGTGTCGGTCTGCGCATCGCTGGACACGCTTTCTGTCATTAAAAGCCCGCATCCAGAGGGGTATTTGAGTTATTTTCCCACCCTTAATTAGTCCTAAAAACATGAGATTTGGCCCTTAATAAGCAAAATACACTCACTTTCTCTCAAATTCTCTCAAGAACAAACCCTAACCTAACAAAGTCAAGATCAAGATTCAAGGAATTCACCATCAATCTTCAGGAATTCAAGCACCAAGGTATGTTAGGTGTTCATCAAAGGGTTTCCTTCCATCCTTGGAGTTCAAGAACCTCTTTTAAAACTTCAAGTTTGTTGATTTCATGAGTTCCATGTTGGGCTTGAATGTATTCATGATTATGACGTTAATTGGGTTTCTAATTCATGACTTATTATAAGATTCATGTGAATTTATTTTGACATGTGTGTAGTATTATGTGAATTCATGTTAAAGCCCATGAATTTGTGAGTTAGGATTTGAAATCATGATGCCTACATGTGTATTAGTATTATGTGCATAGATTATGTTCCCCAAGTGTTTGATAAATTGATCATGTGGATTAAATGGGGAAATCATGACATGCTAGCATATGTGCAAGTTTATATCTTACAAGTATTTGATAAGTTGTCTCTATGAATAACATGAACATTGTAGTGCTTTTCAATATCATGCTATGCTTTAGTTTTCATGCTATCAAGTCCTGGGGGTATCTAATACCCAACAATCTATCTGTATACCTAGAATTACAGTAGCTTCAGAATAGTCTCAGTGATGTCACATACAGTAGTATTCAGTCAGTACAGAAATTAGTATATCCAGCCAGCAAATAGAACTCAGAATATGCAATTAGTTACAGTACTCAGTGAACTCAGTCCAATTTAGTCAGTTAACATGATCAGAATAGTTTAGTCTAGCCTAGAACAGTTTAAAAATTAGTTCAGTATCTATTCAGTTGGGAGTAGGATTCATCACCGAGTAAACCTAAGGATGAGGACTCACCTGCCAGTAGAGGGTATGATCCTTAGAAGCTGTCCTTGCATTCTAGAACTACATAGCTAGCGTAGGTTGAGATATCAACCTACCAGTTGAGGGTTGATGAGGTGTTCTACCTGCCAGTTGAGAGTACCACCATTCTCGTTCAGAGCACCTGCCAGATAAGGGTGGCTTAGCATTTTTCTTTACCCGTGGCATGGTACTGACACCTTTCTAACTGGGGTTACAGGTTGGACCCCAAATCAATTCAAAGAAGGGGCAGGTTGGTTAGATGATTACTTCCCACAATTTCAGTTTCAGTCAGTCTCAGTACAAAACTCAGTTCAGTTCTACAGAATTAGGACTGTCAGACACAATCACTCAGCTCAGTATGGAACTCAGCATACTCCCACAGAATTAGGACAGTAAAAATCAGTCACCTAGCTATCAGTAATACAGTTATCAATAAACTCAGATATCAGTTATCCAATTATCAAAACTCAGTATCCAGTGTGACTATGATCTTAGACACAGTATATATAGATATGTGCATAGTGTTGCATAATCAGTGTTTCATATATTTTCAGTTATATATGTATCCTCATTTAGTTAAATTCATGTTACTCAGTCATTTATTTGTTCATGCATATGAATCCATGCATATCAGCCTACCTAACTTAGCATACTAGTATATTTAAAGTACTGACGCATACCTTTCTTTTGTGCTATGATGTTTTATATCATAGGTTCAGATGTATGGGCTCCTAACCGCACTTAGCAGCCCATATATCAGCAATAGACTTAGTGGTGAGTCCTCATAGTTCGAGGACAAAGTTGTTATTTCAGTATTTCAGTACGTTTTTCAGTCGTTGGAGTTAGTTGGGGACTTATCCCATCAACTCTATATTCAGGCAGTTAGAGGCTTTCAGACTAGAGTATTTCAGACAAATATTTCAGTATTCAGTATTTGTTTCAGTTATGAACCTTATGGCGATTTTTAGCCTATCTTTCGCATCTACTTTAGATATATTATTATTGCAGTGTTATTATTATTCAGTGCTCACAGCAGGTATCAGTCATGGGTTAGCTGGTGGTCCATCGGGGTCGCTAGCATCGTGTAGAGTTTGGGATACAGAATTGGGGCATTACAGTTCCTAAGGGGGAGATATTATGATACCTCGTACTTTTTTCTAGCTCAGTTTAGCTTCTAGTGTGTCAAGGTTTAGCTTTAAAAATGTATCTCTTGATGCATATAGAATTTTTAAGCTCTAGACCCACCAATATGTAGATAATTGAATCAGCTTTCCAATGATACTAAATTTGCCTTAATTCGATACTCGATTGAGAAATTGTGGTGATTTTAATAATATAATAGGGCATCGCGATAAGCACCGTGTCGCGGTGAAGGACAATTTTGCAATTGTTCAATTTCAAGTGGAGCACTGTGATTATACCACGACTCGAAGAAGCTCCAGTTCTCATTCTTCCTATTCCAGTAGCTCATTGCGATTAGCCGGTATCGTGCCAAAAATCTTAATTGGATAGACACCGCATCGCGGTGGAGTGCAAAATGGCACTCGTCCTTTTCCAGTGATGCAACGCAATTTTTCCGCATCACGCCAGAGGCCAAAATAGCAATTATCCTTTTTCAAGCAAGCCACCGTGATTGTGGCGCGTCACGCCGAAGCCCAAAATCGAGATTTTTAGTTCCAAATTAATTTTTTACAAAGGGCAACCTAGTTATTTCCCAAGCTTCCAAATCGTGTAAAACACAGAATCTAGCCTATTTTAAGCATATTATGCATGCTTTTCAGATAATTTCTCTCCAAGAAACCCTAGAACATGCTTTTCACATAATTTCTCTTCAAGAAACCTTAGAACATTCAAATCTTAATCCCCAAGGAATCCAAATTCCATCATTCTTTTTTCAAGATAACTCAAAATTACAGATTCTCAATTCAAGAACTTCAAGAAATAATCTTCAAAAGCACAAATAGGAGTTCAAGTTCAAGCTTCTTTATCAATTTCATCAATTAAGGTATGTGGGGTTTCAACAAGGATAATTCTTTCATCCTTGGGCCCAAAACTAGTTTTTAAGTACAAAGTTACATAATTTTATATGATTACCCAAGAATTTCAATTTAGGATTCATACCCAAATATTGTTATTTGAAGATTATGATATTTCAAGTGATTTATATGATGAATTGTAGGGCTATTATCGTATTTTCATGCGTATGATATAAATTTCCAAATTTAGAATTGAATTATTAATATTTTTACTATCAAGCATGAACTTTATGATGATTTGACATAAATTTAATGCATGGGTTATTATCCCTAGTTTGAATATTGATATTTCAAGTATGACTATGTTTTAAGTATCCCATGATTAGTTATTTTTCAGATTTTGATAAAAATTTGATCTTTTGATCTTGGTTCAGACATGGAATCAACTTTATAGTTTCAGCTACAGTTTAAGTTAACAGTTATACAGTTGGTTTTCATTATTTACCATCATACTAGTTTTTAAAAGTGGATTTCCAATAGAATGAACATACAGATTAAAAAGAGTAGTATTTAGCACCGAGTTGGGTATGTTCACATGGCCCAGAACTATGAGCCAATGTAGGTTCAGATTATCAGATTATTCCTATTTTTATATGAATAACAGATACAGATGTGATCACTTAGATTAGGTGATACTCCTTTGAAAAAGTATGATACATCTCCCCAACGTGAGGTTTTCCCATAAGGGAACTAGATATTGGACACTATGATAGTTCACATAGTATATGCCGGTTAGAAGAACCTCCCTACAGACTACAAATTTTAGAATAGAATAATCCTAACAGAAAATCTTTTAGAAACTAACTGTAAAGGCTCATAATTTTATTCTGATATTGCTTTACATATGACATTATCTATGAGATTTCAGATTTTAATTTACAGATACAGAAATGAGTCCTTTCTACCCTTAGACAATATGATTTAAAAACAGAATACCAGGACAGCTTTTAGAAACTAAATGTTATGACTCACTAGATTTATACAACATGTTTTTCTATTCATGATTATGATCATCAGTTTTTAGACATTCCAGCTTATGTGAGTCATTTACATTTAGCATGCATTCTTTTAAAAATTTATAATGATATTGAGATATTGAGATATTGATTTACTTGTGTATTCACCCCCTTATACTCAGTACATTCCAGAAGTACTAATCCACATATATTTCTATGTGCTACATTGTCTCATAATGTAGGTTCAGGTGCTCAGTTTCAGCAGCGTGAGTGATTTCGAGCATCTCTAACTGTATCCCAGCAGTTGGTGAGTCATCATAGTTTGGGGACCCAGTTACTCAGTTTTTCAGCTTATTAGTATAGATGATTCAATATTTTTTAGACAATTCGAGTTAGATGGAGGTTTGTCCCAGTGGCTCTCTAGTAATTAGTAGTAGAGGCTTGTCAGACTGCTAAACATAGTTCAGATTTTCAGTATTTCTTTACCAGTTTTTGAGTCTAATATTTTTAGATATTATGTTTAGATGATTTCAACTTAGATCAGACAGACTTCCACATTCATATTATGTTCACATTTATCTATTTATGAGTATCCAAATTTAGTAGAAGGTTTACAGGGTTAGCTTGAGGCTACTCATAGTCTCGAGCACCGTGTGACATCTCGGGACCCATTTTTGGAGCGTTACTAGTTGGCACTGTCATATTGTGTATTAATTTATAAGATATTTTGTAACTCTTGTCTTCGAGGCAAAATCTAGACCAAGGGTTTTCAAACAACAAGTTACGCCCCATGGAAAGAACTGACACAACCACACTATGTTTTAATTTCTAATATGCTCTATAACTTTTGTCTTAGAGGCAAAACTTAGCCAAAGAACTTCTAAAAAAATAAGTTACGCCCCATGGTCAATAATTGACACTACCACATTATGTCTTGATTTATGAGATATTCTATAACTCTTGTCATAGATGCAAGATTTTGTCCGGACTTTCAAACAGAAAGTTATGCCCCACGGGCAAGAGTTGACACTACCACATTGTGTCTTGATTTTTGAGATGTTTTATAAATCATGTCTTAGAGGCAAGACTTAGCTCAGGACTTTCAAGCAACAATTTATGCCCCATGGGCAAGACTTGACACTACTACATTGTGTCTTGATTTATGAGATGTTCTACAACTCTTACCTTAGAGCTAGACTTACCCCAAAGGACTTCCAAACAATATGTCACACCCTTCAATTTACTTTGATGTCGAAGAAATAAAATATTTTTTTTGGATTATCTAACTTTTTGTTCATTAGCAAAGTATAATAGAAGTTGATAAAAGAGAAAGGGACGACCCGGTTCATGCCTACTCCGTAGGTGTCGAGGAGGGGGGGACCACTCCGGGCCTGACCTACGCTCCCTCACCCCAGCTTTGCTGGAGGGGCATTTTGAACCCCCGACCCTGGCACACCACGGTAAGCAAGCTTACCGCTGAGCCAAGACCATCCCTCTAGTTGATAAAAGAGAAAAAGAGGAAAAAATAAAGACTGACAAAAAAAGAAGAAAAACACAAAGGTTAAGGAAAAAAACAAGGGAATAAAAAAAACAAAAGAAAAAATAAAGATGGAGGAAAAAAATTAGAAGAAAAAAAATAAAATATGAGAAAAAATGAAAAAAAAAGAAATGATAAAACAAAAAAAAGGTTGAGACAAATGAATTAAAGAATAAAAAAAGAGAAATGAAAAATAAATAATGTTTGAGAAAAAAAGAGAAAGACAAAAAATAAAATAAAGAATAGAGATTGAAACAAATGAATTAAATGAAAGAGAAAACAAATAATAAAAGAGAAATAAAAATAGAAGTTCAGAGACAAATGAGTGTGGAAATGGTAAAATTATTTGAGGTGCAGAGGAGCAAAATTGTACTTTTTCTATACATAAAATGAAAGGAATGTTAGTCTTTAAAGACATTTCTTATGAAGTACAGAAAAACAAAGTCACCCACTATGAGGGTTCATCCCATATAATTTTCTAATTCTAACAGATAACTTGAGCCTGAGTGATTATTATACTTCGGGTTAAGTTCAAAAATGGCTCTAAAATAGGTTGGTCTTGATATTTTGTCCCTGAAAAAAGTCTTATAAAAATGATATTCATAAGGGGCGTCTTGATTTTTTTGGCCCCTCTTAATAACCCTTGCAAAAAAAAAAAAGCACATTCTAACTCTTGTTCATAATGCATACATTTTTGAAATTTCGATACAATGAATTTGCACAAATTGACTAGATGTTTTGTCTTATAGGCAAAGATTAGAACTTAGATATGTTGTCGATAAGGAATACATCTAGCTCTTGCATATAAGGCACATGTTCAGGATATTTCAAACATTGAATCAGCTCAATTGACCACAAATTTTGTATTATAGGCAAATATTAGAACTTAATTAGGAGAGACAAAAGTTCAAGACCACAATTTGGGATACAAAAATTCAAGATCAAATATTTGAGAGATAAAAGTTTAAGACCACGCACTTTGATAAATACTAGATGTAATTTCCACTTATACTTCGAGAGGACATAATCTCCATTTCATGAAATTTAATTTGATAATTTGTGGATGGAAATTAAATTTCTAGGAAAATATCATTGTAAGTTGAGGTTCAGAAAAAATAATTAAATGAAAAATAAAAACATCAAAACATAAAAACATAAAAATAAAAATAAAAATATTGTAAATGTATTTACATTATAGTGAAGGTCTATAAAGAATATAGTTAAGATCTATTTAATATCTATTAGGATATGAAGTATCTATTTTTTAGAGAGAAACCAGAAGTACTTTCACCTATAAATGGAGGAGTTTTGTTCATTGTATTCTTAATCTTATGATCTCTCAACCATCAAGCAAAATAAAGAACCATTCCCTCTTTACTCTCTACATTTTTCTTGTTCTTTATATTATATTTTATAACACGTTATCAGCAGGAATATCTCACTAATTAATATTAATTGCTTTTCGGTTGAGTCATTAACAGCGCGTTGATACCATTCTGCCGGTAAGGTTCGTAAGGTATGATTTTTTATTAATTGTTATCTTAGTGCTTAAACACCATGGAGGTACAACGCTAATTAGAAAAAAGAAAAAAAACTATGTTGCTATGCAACATACCAAACAGTATCATATATCAATTTTTACAATAGTATCATATAGATTTGCAAATTGTTGTTACTGAAAATTTGTAGTACGAATTGTTCTAATTTCGATTTATAAATTACTCCATTCAATTCCATCAAAGGAGTTAATGTGAGTGAATAATTTGTAGTGGTCTTAGACTTGAAATATGACTACTTGAGGAAATAAAAAGTTATTGCTTACACATAATAGTCAAGGTGTTGACATGAGCTTTATAACTAGCACATTACGGCCTTGTATTCGACAGAAAAAGGATCCTAGTTTCTTCAAAATTGTGGAGGAACAATTGTATGGTTATATAATCTTAAACCAAACTTTTTCCCACACTAGTTTTGCTCCTCTTGGATTGTTGTTATTCTTTTTCCTAGCGCAATTACTCTCCATTAGCTCTGAAATAACATTATGCTGCCCAAAAAGATAGTATTCACTCAGAGCTAACAGAGGGTAGCTATGCTAAGAAAAAGAATAGCAGCAATCCACGGATGCAGAACTAGTCTGGGAACAATCTAGTTTAGATTAAATATCCATACGGTTGCTAATAGAGGGAAGCTATGCTAAGAAAAAGAATAGCAGCAATCCACGGATGCAGAACTAGTGTGGGAACAATCTGGTTTAGATTAAATATCCATATGGTTGTTCCTATAAAATTTTGAAGAAATATGGATCCTTCTTTGTTGACTATAATTATTGCACCATATAAAGGGGATTCAATCTACTGACAATCCATACTACACTGGGGCCTATGTCCTTGTACCATAACCTAGGTATCTCTATTGCATTCAAACATTCTAATAGAACCAAAACGCCTAACTCAAATCTTTGATTAGACAAAACTAAGGATGAAACTAAGGTCTCACCATCTCTAAGGAATTAATTTGGGAACAAAGTATCAGTAGCAACAACAACACTTGTATACAAGGTTATGGAGATTAGAAATATCCAAGAAAACCTGAAAGCCATTTCTTTCTTGCCCGGCAATGAGAAAGTTTAGGAAATCAATTTTTTTTAAGCTAAGATTTTTGCTTAGGCGTTAACATGAAAAGTAGTGACAGTTCAATGTTAAGTAGACCTATTCAAGTAAAGGTTATTAATATCCATGTGATGTAAATTTAGGAGACAGCAGTAGAAACTTAAAAAAAAAAAGGTACTAATCAACAGATGTTAGATAAAAGTTGATTTATTAATTAACAAAGAGGTGTAACAATTGAGACCATCTAAAACATCACTATGTGAGCATTGTAGATAGACGAGAACCACTATCTACTCCATTACCATCCCAAAATTCAACTAAAATCATTTTTTTAAAATTTTTTTCTTATTTTTTATTACTCTCCTTTTCTTTTCTTTTTCTTTTTTTATATTTTTTCCTCCTTTTTCTCTCATTTTTTCTTTTTTTTTTCTTTTCAATTTTTCTCCTTTTCATTTATGCGAACTAACAAATACAAATATAAGTACGAACTATAAAATACAAATACAAATGCGAGCTATAACATACAAATACAAGTGCAAACTATAAAATACAAATACAAATGCGAACTATTACATACAAATACAAGTACAAACTATAAAATACAAATACAAATGTGAACTATAACATATAAAGACAAGTGAGAACTATAAAATACAAATACAAATGCGATCTTTAACATATATATACAAGTGTGAACTATCATTTGTATTTTTTAATTATTGAAAAGGAACGATTGATTTTCTTTCCACGAATACTTATTTGTATTTATTGATACGAGTTGTATTTATTGATACAAATAAATACAACTCAAATTTTTATACAAATGCAATATATACAAATACATATTGTATTTGTATTTGTAAAATCATTTGTTTGTCATTGTATTTGTATCAGGTAATATTTATTTAATTACAAATATGAATAATAATTTTGATATACAAATACAAAACGGTACATTTGTATCAAATTATACATTACATATTTATACATTTTAGAATCAAGAAAATAAAATTAATGCACTTACTTGTTTGCATACAAGTACAAATGATAAATTGTACATAGTCACGACTAAATACAATATGCAATCAACTTACAAATACAAATACAAAATAATTTCTTAAAACTAAAAAGGTAATGATGAAAACAGAATACAAATACAAGTATAATCCAAAAATAATCTAAATATACAAACACAATAAAACAATAATATAAATATAATCCAATATAATATGCAATCAGTTATAAAATACAAATACAAAATAGTTCTTTAAAATAAAAGTGTGAATTATGTAAAATATAAATGATGGCGCAAACTAACAAATACAAATACAAGTGCGAACTATTAAATACAAATGCAAATTATAAAATATAAATACAAGTGTGAACTTTAAAATAAAAATACAAATATAGTTGTATCGATAAATGCAAAAATATAAATGGAGGTGTGACTACAAATACGATAAACAATTGCGGTATTTACGTTATTATCCATGACTTGTGCTCTACTAGTCATATTTTTCGAAAATACAAAAATATAATATAGAACAAAAAAATAATAAAGAAAATAAGTACCAAAAAGAAAATAAAAAAAATCAAAGAAGAAAAGAAAAGAAGAAAGAGAAATAAAAGTTAGAGATTAAAGAGAGGAAAAAAAACAAAAAGAAAGAAATGAAAAAATAAAAGTAGGAAAAAATAGAAAAAAAAATGGGATAAACACAAAAAAATATAAAAAATATAAAAAAAGCTAATGGTAGCGTTAGGCAAGAAAATATTCAGTTCAACGAGATAAGCGTGATTGAGATTTTTTTTCTTTTTAAATATATTGAATTCCATTTTTGACGCGACTAAATATGGATTGTATTCACATTTTATATGAATACATACTATCTGTAAAATCAAATACAGCGGGCATAAATCGAATACAACTGCTATAAATGATAATTATGTAAAATGTGGCTATGAAAGGTGAATTTTATAGAAAAATACTGCTTTTTGAAAGATTCCCTTCTTCATTCTCGGTAATTTCTCTATCTTCTAATGAAATTTTATGAAGTGAAAACTCCAACTACAATGGGAGTTTTATTATTATTCAAATTTGTTGTGATCTTTTTATGTTTATGTTCATCACTAAATTCTTTATCTCGCTTTACAGGAGTCTTCTTCGCCACTTCTAATTTCTCTATCTTCTAATGAAATTTAAACAAGTGAAATCTCAAACTACAATAAAACATTCAATTGTAATTCTAATTTGTTTTAATAAATTTCCAAATTTCTCCATGTTCGAAGAGATGTATTTTTTTATTTCAAAATAATTTATTTTAAATTTAGTACTGTATTCATAATAATATGCTTTTCTGTTATAAAAGAAGTGACAACTTTTAGTATTTGGAAAGAATTTATTTTGAGTAAAGCATCTAGTAACCCCTGAACAATGATCAAAGTTAGTACGATACACTCCAACTTCATAGGGATCTTATTACCCCCAAAACTAGATTTTAGTATATTTTAGTCTGCCTTTTTAGCTGACGTGACACCTTTAACGTGGGCCCTATTTTATGTAATAAAGGTGTCACGTCAGCACAATAGGGTGACAAAAATATGTTAAAATTGAGTTCAAGAAGGTAATAGGACTTCTATGAAATTGGAGTGTGTCGTAGCAACTTTGACCGTAGTTCGGAGTTACTGCATGTTTATCTCATTTATTTTTATACCTCTTACTTTATTTGTAACAATATGATTTTATTAAACTGAATTACCAATACACCAATAATATTCTTTTTCTTTGGTTTATTGGTAAAATTGATTTTTGAACTCTATTTCTAAGAGGTCTACTGTCTAGATTGAGTTCAAATTGTCTCATATAGTTGCTCGTCAAAATTTTTTAACTTTTTAAAGGAGTAATGATCTTTATTCATTCAATTTTAATTTATATTTTAATTCTTAATAATGATATCTTTGAGCTATGAAAGAGGCATATCCAAACAAATAGAAACAATAGAGCCAAGAAAAAGATGTCGGACATCGGAGGATTCAAAAATATTGCCACATTTATGCATGATCAGGTTAACTTGTGGAAATTACAAACTATAATATTTTTAAACCCTTTAGTGACACATATTTTACATCAATTTTATTGCTTAGGCTAAAAATAGGATACAACTTACATGCGCACAAATGCTCTAACTCATAAAAAACGTCTGAATGGTAGGCCACTGAATGATGCTTCTGCTATTCTTCTTGTCGTATTTGCTGCTTTTCTATCTTCTTTCCAGCTGACATGCTTATCTTCATTCTAGCTGTACGTTTGGTATAACGTTATCTTTTCATTTACGTCTCGAACATTGATGGTCTGGATATTTGTGTCCAATTATCTTGTAATATCTTGTTAATAATACGTCTGAAATAAATCCTTTCTTAATTGCTCTTACTGTAGATTGTTTTTCTGGGTTAAGTAACGTTATTACCCATTTTCTGACATCTTCCATATCTGTTTGTCGTAGTTCTCTTGAATTTGAATAAATCATTTTATGGTCTCTTGAATAATAGCTCCATATTAGATTTCCATTGATATAATTATTTGTTAATTCTTGAATAATTGTAGCTAGTCCAATAAGTCGTTTATTTGCGTAGAAATTAGATATCTCAATTCTGGGTATCTCTGGCTGCTTTACAATATCTTCCGGTATAGAACTAACCCCAGAAAGTAAAATATTTATAGCAAGATGTAAAAATCTATATGTATTAACAACAAAACATAAAATAATAGAAAAAAATAAAATTAATAAAATACAAATAGAAAGTCCTTTTGAACAATTTGTAAAAACAATAGATAATAATGACTATAGTTACAAAAATATAGATATAGAAGAAGATTTAGAAATAATAAATGAAAGAATAAGCACAACAAAAAGAATAGCTCATGAAAAATCAAAACCATCAAGCTCATAAAAAAGAACAAGTTATGAAACAACTTCAACAGTTAATTTAAATCAATATTATATAACAGGAACAATAAATGAAAAAGAATATTTAATACTTATAAACACATGACAAGAAGAAAATTATATAGCAAAATATCTAGTATAAAGTGATGAAATAAAATCTAATAGTGATATATGCCCAGATCTATCAAGGAGTCTAATAAACATTAAAGATACGACAAAAAAAAAATATAATAATAATAGGAGTCAGAAAAATAAAAATAAAATTTGAAATAAAGGAAAAAATGCAAAAAAACAGGCATAATATTAGGAATAAAATGGTTAGAACAAGTAAAATCATACAATATAGAACATAAACAATTATCTATAACATATAATAAAGAAAGATTATTCATAAAAAGAACTTTAACATGATATGAAAATATATGTACTTGTAAAAATAATAGTATAAGTATATTATAATAGGTATTATACACCTATCGTAGATACAGGAACAGAAGCAAACTTATGTAGATACAATTGTTTACCAGAAAGTAAATGAGATAAATTAAAACCACCAATAGTAGTATAAGGATTTAATAATGAAGGAAGTTTAATTACATATAAAGCTAAAAATGTAAAAATACAGATATGGGATAAAATAATAACAATAGAAGAAATCTATAATTATGAACTAACATCAAAAGATATGCTATTAGGAATGTCATTTTTAGTTAAATTATACCCGCATATAATAACTAAAACAAATTGGTGGTTTACAACACCATGTAAACAAAAAGAAAGAGCAAAAAGAGTTATTAATAAAATAAGAAAGAAAACTGATTGGATAAAAGGAAGTGAAAAAATTACACAAAAGTTAGAAAATATAAAAAATACAAAAGACAGAGTAGAACTAGTTGTATTTTTGATAAATAAAAAAGAAATAACTATATTTTCAATAGATAAGGTAGAAATAAAAGAAAATAAGACAATTATATAGTGAAGATCCATTAAAAGGATGGGAAAAACATAAAACTACTATAAAAATTGAATTAATTGATAAAAATAGTATAATAACTCAAAAACCATTAACATATAATTTTGACGATTTAAAAGAATTTAAAATGTACATAGATGAATTATTAGAAAAATAGTATATACAAAAAAGTAATAGTAAACACAATAGTCCAACATTTATAGTAAATAAACATAGTGAACAAAAAAGAGGTAAAAGTAGAATGGTTATTGATTATACAAATTTAAATGCAAAAATTATGACATATAATTATCCAATACCAAATAAGATATTAAAAATAAGATAAATACAAGGATATAACTATTTTAGTAAATTTGACTGTAAATTGGGATTTTACCACTTAAAGTTAGAAGAAGAATCTAAAAAATTAACCGCATTTACGGTACCACAAGGATTTTATGAATGGAACGTATTGCCATTTGGATATAAAAATACACCAGGTAGATATCAACATTTTATGGATAGTTATTTTAAACAATTACCTAATTGTATAGTATACATGGATGATATACTATTATATATAAAAACTATAGAAGAATATTTAAAATTATTAGAACAATTTACAAATATAATAGAAAAATCGGGAATAAGTTTAAGTGAAAAGAAAGCCGAAATTATGAAAAACCAGATAGAGCTTTTAGGAATACAAATAGATAAAAGTGGAGTAAAAATGCAACAAACATATAGTACAAAAAATAATAAATTCAAAAGAAGAATTAGATACAAAAAAGAAATTACAATCATTTTTAGAATTAGTAAATCAAGTAAGAGAATATATACCAAAATTAGCAGAAAACTTAAAGCCTTTACAGAAAAAATTAAAAAAGGATGTAGAATATAATTACAGCGAAGAAGATAAAAAATAAGTTCAAAAAATAAAATTACTTTGTAAAAAGTTACCAAAATTACAATTCCCAGATGAAAATAAAAAATTTACATATATAGTAGAAGCAGATGCAAGTGAATATAGTTATGGAGGAATACTTAAATATAGATACGAAAATGAAAAATTAGAACATCATTGCAGATACTACTCAGGTATGTTTAATGAAACAAAAATAAAATGATAAATAGATAGAAAAGAATTATGTTCGTTATATAAATGTTTATTAGCATTTGAACCATATATTGTATATAACAAATTTATAGTGAGAACAGATAATACCCAGGTTCAGTGGTGGCTAACAAAGAAAATGCAAAATTCAGTTACAACAAAAGAGATTCGGAGACTAGTATTTAATATATTAAATTTTACATTTACAATTGAAGTAATTAGTACTAACAAAAATGTTATTGCAGATTATACATCAAGACAAAGCTACACAGACTGATATAATAGAAGATGATGGTTTCGAAAAGATACTCAAAATCGTAACTACGCTTTCAATAAAAGTGGACAGTATGGATAATGAAATAGAAAAGCTAAAGACTAATGAAGTTAAACTGAAGACTGAAGCTACAAATTAGCTAACTCAGCAGTGTGCAGAGCTATGTCGATCGGAAGACATTAAAATTTCAGAGTTAAAAGGAGACGTTGGGACACTTCATAAAACCCATAACGTTTATCAATCTATAATTGCAGGTACAAGCAAAGGAGTTGGTGGACAAAGATACCAAAACATGAACATGAATAAGATATTTGAGAAGCCATTTATACCAAAAATACAAAAAGACCCCTTGTACATACCCCCACAAATTACCACATATCGAGATAGTTTGAACCAAGATAAAAAAAACTTATAACCATCTAGCCCGAGGATACATAGAAAATATCTACAAAGTACAAACTTTTCTAAACCTTAACTCCAGAGCTACAAATATAGGATTTGCTGAATTAGAAAAAGAACTACAAATGTCAAAAGATTTGTATGAGAAAAGACAGAAAGAAAAAGAAGAAAAAGATAAAGAACAAAAATTATTAATTGAGATAAATAAATTTAAAGAAAAATTAGAAGGAGAAAATAAAGAATTAGAAACTAGTGAATTAGAAATAAATACAATAGATGCTGAAGAAACAGATAGTTATGACTCGGAAGGTAGTGAAACATATACAAAATTTTTAGAAAATATAGAAAAACTAGAAATTAATGAAAAACAAGAAGTAATTAATAAAGAAAATCTAGAACTAATAAATACAGAAGTAAATATTCTGTATAAAAATATAATACCTAGTACATTAGAAATAAGAAAACCAACCTATAATTACAAAAATTAGTTTAAAAGATATAATCCAAAGAATGAATATAATAAATGGGCACCAAAACAAATAATTAATTACAACTTTTTAGATTTATTTTTCGTATTTCTTCAGTAGTTTGTTGTTTTATTTTATCTATTTTCTTTTTTCTATCTATCTCTTCGTTTTCTCTTTCTATTCTACTGATCTTCTAATTTTAATTCTTTCATAAGATTTCTTCTTTTATGAAGTGTTGTTTGAGAATTCGATGTATATTCTCAAGTGTTGGGGAATGATTCTTCATCTTGTTCTTCTTCTATTGTTGTCATACTACCAAATTCATCTTTTATAGCTGTTTCATATTTTTTTAATAGTTCTATAGGTGTTAGTTTAGTTGTTGTTGATGATGTTCCTTCCATAGGTTTATTAGTATAATATATTTACCGGAGTTAGTAAAAACTCAATAAATACCCAAAAAGATGAAATATCAAAATTAAAATTACAAATAGATAGTTTAGAATATATATACCAACATGAACTATTCACAATAAAATGAACAAAGAGGAATTTATAATAGATGAAAAAATATATGAAAATCACGAAGGATCGAAAATAAAAATAATATTTTCGAATCTAGGAAGAAGATATAAGAAAATAGGTGAACATTTATATCTAATGTTAGAAAAAGAAGAATTAAAATTAGAAGATAAATTAACAGTAATGGTAAGAATAGAAAAAGAAAATGAAGAAATAGATAGATACAGAAAAAACAATACAATTATGGATAGGATATATGACAAAACAATTATTAGATAATAATATAAACATAACAGATGCACCAGAATATATAGAAAAAACATTAATAGGATCAGTAAAACTATGGTTTTCAAACTTGACCGAAAATAGTAAGAAAGTATTAAGAACTAATAAACCTATGGAAGGAACATCATCAACAACAACTAAACTAACACCTATAGAACTATTAAAAAAATATGAAACAGCTATAAAAGATGAATTTGGTAGTATGACAACATTAGAAGAAGAACAAGATGAAGAAAAAGATACAAATAGAAATTTAATGTTAAAATTAACAATATGTAATATGTGTTATATAGACAAATATACATGAGCATTTAAAGAATATTATTATAAAGGAAAATATAATATAGAAGAGAGTAAAGAAATAAGAAAATTATATTTTAATAAATTACCCGAACCATTTAGTTCAAACATAATAAAAAGTTGGGAAGAAGCAAAAATAGTAGATACATTAGAAGCTAGAATAAAATTTTTACAACAACGGTATAGGAATTTATGTGAGAAATATAGAGAAGAATTAAAAATAGAAAAAACATTAATAAGAAATTTAGCATGTTGCAAAAACAAATAGCACCCCAATTTGGATGCGAAGAAAGATATTATAAGACAAGAAAAAGACATAAGAAATATAAGAAATATAAAAAATCAAAATATAAATACAAGAAACCAAGAAAAAAATATTATGTAAAAAATTACAAAAATAAGAGACCATATAAAAAGAAAAAATCTATAAAAGAATGTAATGTTATAATTGTGGAAAGTTAGGACATTTAGCTAGAGATTGTAAATTATCCAAAAATCCAAAAAATAAACAAATATTAGAAATAAAAATAGAAAATACAGAATATATGCAAATAGATTATATAGATTATGAATTAGAAAGTGAAAATAGTATATATGAAATTTCAGAAAACGAAACAGATACTGAAATAGATAGTGAAATAGATAAATCAAATGACTGAAGAAGATATAAAAATAATAACAAAGGAAGAATATTTAAATGATGAAGGAACAGAACAAAAAATAATATTTGACAGTAATATATTTGATGAAATAAAAGGAAAAGAGTTAGATTTAAGTGTAGAAAAAATATTTAAAATACCAACAATAAAAAATATGTTTACTAGGAAAAAAGATGAATATTACGTAGTATGCCAGAAAGAACATGTAATAGACTGTAGATATGCAAAAGGTAAAGCTAGTATACCACTAGTAACAAAAAGAATAATTAATAAAGAAATAAATGATATAAAAAGTAAAAGAGATCCAATAAAATATGTACACCTTGGAGGTATAGAAATATTAATAAAAGCATGTTTTAGAGAAGGAATAGATACACCGATAGAATTATATTTAGCAGATGATAGAATTATAAAACCTATAGAAAAAAGCATAATAGCTGCCGTAAAAGGAAATTTAATATACCAAAAATTTAAATTTATAATAAGTGCAAATTATTCAGTAGCGGTAACAGATAGAAATATAGATAAATCACTAGTATTATATTGGAAGATATCAGGTATAGAATTAACCCCAGGAAGTAAAATATTTACAGCAAGATGTAAAAATTTATATGTATTAACAACAAAACATAAAATAACAGGGAAAAATAAGATTAACAAGATACAAATAGATAGTCCATTTGAACAAATTGTAAAAACAATAGATTATAATGATTATAGCTATAGAGACATAGATATAGAAGAAAATTTAGAAATAGTAAATGATAGAATAAGTACAACAAAAAGAATAGCTAATGAAAAACCGGAATCATCAAGCTCATCAAAAAGAACAAGTTATGAAATAAATTCAATAAGTAATCTAAATCAATATTACATAACAGGAAAAATAAATAAAAAAGAATATTTAATACTCTTAAATAGAGGACAAGAAGAAAAATAATATAGCAAAATATCTAGTAAAAGATGAAGAAATAAAAATTGATAATTATATATGCCCAGACCTACCAAGAAGTTTAATAAATAGTAAAAATATAGCAGAAAAAGAAATAATAATCGGAGTTAGAAAAATAAAAATAGAATTTGAAGTAAAAGAAGAAATGCAAAAAGCAGATATAATATTAGTAATAAAATGGTTAGAACAAGTAAAACCATATAATATAGAACATACACAATTAACTATAACATATAATAGAGAGAAATTATTCTTAAAAAGAGCCTTAACATAAAATGAAGATATATGTATTAATGAAGATAGTAGTGGAAGGATATTACAGTAGATATTATACGCCTATGATAGATACAGGAGCAGAAGCTAATTTATGTAGATATAATTGCTTACCAGAAAGTAAATGGGATAAATTAAAAATAACAATAGTAGTTAAAGAATTTAATAATGAAGGAAGCTTAATTACTTATAAAGATAGGAATGTAAAAGCACAAATATGGGATAAAATACTAACAATAGAAGAAATTTATAATTATGAACTAACATCAAAAGATATACTTTTAGGAATGTCATTTTTAGATAAACTGTACCCACATATAATAACTAGAAACGATTGGTGGTTTACAACACCATGTAAACAAAAAGTAAGAGCAAAAAGAGTTAGTAATAAAATAAGAAAGAAAACTGATTGGATAAAAGGAAGTGAAAAAATTACACAAAAGTTAGAAAATATAAAAACCACTGAAGATACAATAGAATTAGTAGTATTTTCGATAAATAAAACAGAAATAACTATATTTTCAATAAATAAGATAGACATAGTTAAGAAAAAATTAGAACAATTATATAGTGAAGATCCATTAAAAGGATGGGAAAAACATAAAACTACTATAAAAATTGAATCAATAGATAAAAATAGTATAATAACCCAAAAACCATTAACATATAATTTTGACGATTTAAAAGAATTTAAAATGCATATAGATGAATTATTAGAAAAACAATATATACAAAAAAGTAATAGTAAACATAATAGTCCAGCATTTATAGTAAATAAACATAGTGAACAAAAAAGAGGAAAAAGTAGGATGGTCATTGATTATAGAAATTTAAATGCAAAAACTACAACATATAATTATCCAATACCAAATAAGATATTAAAAATAAGACAGATACAAGGATATAATTATTTTAGCAAATTTGATTGTAAATCAGGATTTTACCATCTAAAGCTAGAAGAAGAATCTAAAGAATTAACCGCATTTACGGTACCACAAGGATTTTATGAGTGGAATGTATTACCCTTTGGATATAAAAATGCACCAGGTAGATATCAACATTTTATGGATAATTATTTTAAACAATTACCTAATTGCATAGTATACATAGATGATATATTATTATATACAAAGACTTAAGAAGAACATATAAAATTATTAGAACAGTTTACAAATATAATAGAAAAATCAGGAATAAGTCTAAGTGAAAAGAAAGCCGAAATTATGAAAAACCAGATAGAATTTTTAGTAATACAAATAGATAAAATTGGAGTAAAAAATGCAACAACATATAGTACAAAAAATAATAAATTCGAAAGAAGAATTAAATACAAAAAAGAAATTACAATCATTTTTAGGATTAGTAAACCAAGTAAGAGAATATATTCCAAAATTAGCAGAAAATCTAAAACCACTACAGAAAAAATTAAAAAAGGATATAAAATATAATTATAATGAAGAAGATAAAAAACAAGTTCAAAAAATAAAATTACTTTGCAAGGAATTACCAAAATTACAATTTCCAGATGAAAATAGAAAATTTACATATATAGTAGAAGCAGATGCCAGTGAATATAGTTACGGAGGAGTACTTAAATATAGATATGAAGCAGAAAAAATAGAACACCATTGTAGATACTACTCAGGTACGTTCAACGAGACAGAAATAAAATGGGAAATAAATAGAAAAGAATTATGTTCATTATATAAATATTTGTTAGCATTTGAGCCATATATTGTATATAACAAATTTATTGTGCGAACAGATAATACACAGGTACGCTGGTGGCTAACAAAGAAAATACAAAATTCAGTTACAACAAAAAAGATTCGGAGACTAGTTTTAAACATATTAAATTTCACATTTATAATAGAAGTGATCAGTACTAACAAGAATGTTATTGCAGATTACATATCAAGACAAAGCTACACAGACTGAAATGATAGAAGAAAATATACATGAAAAGATACTCAACGCCCTAACTACGCTTTCATTGAAAGTGGACAGTATGGGTACTGAGATAGAAAAGCCAAAAATCTAAAGACTAGTGAAGATAAACTGAAGTCTATAGCTATGAATCAGCTAACTCAGCAATGCGCAGAGCAATGTCGATCGGAAGACAATAAAATTCCAGAGCTAGAAGGAGACGTTGGGATACTCCATAAAACCCATAACGTTTATCAATCTACTTCTGCAAGTACAAGCAGAGGAGTTAGAAAAAATATGAACCTAAACAAGCTATTTGATAAACCATATACACCAAATACATTAAAAGATCCCATGTTTATACCCCCACAAGTTACCACATACCGAGATAGTCTAAACCAAGACAAAAAGACATACAACTACACAGCCCGTACATAGATAGAAAATATCTACAATGTACAAACCTTTTTAAATAGCAACCCCAACGCTACAAATATCCAAGAACTAGATACAAACTATATAACTCAAAGATTGACCGGATATAATAAATTAATTGCCTTACCAAAAACCAAACCAAGTTTAGTTAAAACTTGCTACGAATATGGACTACTTAGTACTGTATATACCACGGACAGAACTGAGATATCCACTATACCAGAGATATATGACGTATTTATCACTTTTAAAAGAATAACCAAAGGTACCTTGTTTTTTATAAAAATTTACACGGCACCAGCAGAGATATTATATGATGAAGTTAAAAAACCCATACAAGTTGTAAAGATAGGAATGACACGAGATATGATTATACCACAAGATATTATTTCACAGCCAGAGATACCTAGAATCGAGATACCAAAATTTTATGCGAACAAAAGGATTATCGGACTATCTACAATTTTGCAAGAGCTAGCAAATACATATTGCAACCAAAATCCTATATGGAGCTACTATTCAAGAAATCATGTACTTATATATTCAAATTCAAAAGAGTTACGAGAAACAGATATGGAAACTATTAGGCAATGGATTATCACGTTTCTTAAACCAGAAACAGAACCTATCGCCAGAGCTATCAGAGAAAAATTTATTTCGGAAGAATTATTAACCAGATATTGCAAGATTATTGGACATAAATATCCAGATCATAAATGTTGAAAATGTAATGGAGGAGATAATGATGTCCCAGCAGTTCAGCTAGAATAAAAAGAGATAAGAACGCCAGCTGGAAAGATAAGAGGAGCAATAATGGAGATACAACAGATACGACAAAAACCACGGAGACAAGATATTTATTACAAGTTTCGTAAAGTCTTCAAAATAATTGTACTTTACTATTTATATAAAGACTTTTTTGTTTAGGCCTAGACTTTAGGTAGTAGGCTTTAGTAGTCTTTAGGACTTTTTGTAACCTTTTTTGTTTTCTTTAGCATTATTAGTCTTATCTTTTAGAACACATGTAGAAAATACTTTGTAAAGTTGTAAAGTTCACTTATAAATAAAAGCTCAGAAGGCATTGCAGAGGGCAAGCCTTCTCATTAGCCAAAATTCTCTCCGTCAAAAATACTTTTGCCCAGTTAATTAAATATATACACTGTAATGGAAAAAGCTATGGAGCAACAAACCTCAGAAATATCAAAGCTACCGGAACAGGTATATCTATTTATGATTATGAATAGCTAAATTCATAATTCCCAACAATCATGATATGATAAAATAAATTCATATTAGTTTCTTTATAGTAGAATTATTCGAAGAATAATATGTTAAGAAGTTTATTAGCAAAGTGGAAACGGAGAAAAATCCCTAAGAACTATGCCATCCTAAAGGTGAAACCAATGAGGCAAGAAGCCGTGGTAGGGAGTAACCAAAGTCGAGGCGCTGTTTAAGGGAAAAAGTATCCGAATTACCATGCTAATAGTAACCGAAGAACATGTTATTTAAGAATAATCTAGTATATAGTAATCTGAGATGACTATATTTTATTATGTACATGGTTGAAGGGAATATTTTGAAAAAAGCAATTTTATGATAATGAATAACAATTTATCTGATGTCATGGTAGATAAATTTAAGATACTTATTTTGTATGCACTTAGAGATATAAATGTTGCAGATATAAGGAAAATTATATTAGAAAAAGCATTTGGAGAATGTTACATGACTAGAGTAAATTATATACCATGTCTACCTAGCTACTCTTATAAATACTTATTATGTTAAAATCACGTAGAATCTTTAAAGATATGCGAAATATACAGTTACTAGAAAAACAGATAAAAATAAATATAGACAGATATATGGAAAATAAAAAATATATAAAATCTCTTAATATAAATATGCAAAAACTACTAAGACAAAAACAAATAACTATAAAATATCAATTTTAGAAAATAGCTCATTTAGACTACCTTAGAGTTTTAATCCTATATATACTTAAAGATATAGAAATAATAGATATTAAGAAAATGATATTAGAAGAAGTAATAAACTACGAAATTGAAATGATAAATGCCTTAGAACAAATATACGAAGACATTTACCTAGAAGGATATTATTCAGATCAAGATTGTGGATGTTAGAATATATTAGAAAAACTAGAGAAAATCAAGATAATCTAAATAACGAAATTAATTATAGAAATCGAATTAGAAAAATAATGAAAGATCTAAAAGAAAAGTTAATATGGATAGAAAAAACCTTAGAAAATTTAGAAAAAAGCACATGTGACAGTTTATATAATATAAAAAACTCACTACGAGAAGAACAACACAAGATAATAAATGACATAGAAAATCTAGAATTAGATATATATTACAGTACAGATAGAATAAATTATTACACAGAAATTTGTAACTCAGCAGTTACTACAGGATAAAATAATATACCAAATAAATTAATGAATACATCTTTCAAAAAGAATAATTTGTTAAAACAAAATCTAAAAAATATCCACGCACTAAAAAGAATAGATTCATTAGTTCTAATAAATCTATTTATTAGCCTAGTTATTCGCACCCCCCTACAAATGGTATCAGAGACCAGTAAGTTAAAAAGTACGGAAGTAAGATATATGTTAGAGTTAGTTAAATTTGAGTTGGTTATTTATTAAATTAATTATGAGAAGACCATTTAAAAATAGAGAAGCTTTTAGAAAAATTAAAGAATCCTTAGTTAGTAATTATTCAGAATATATAAGTCTAAATAAAACAAAAGAAAATCCAGAAAGATTAGCTTACCTAATTACATTAATATCTAGTATTGAAGCAAAATTAATAATCCATTTAAAATTCAGAAGAATGAGACACATACCACCTAATTATGATAAAATTAGATTTAGATATCCACCAAGATATTATAAATATAATTTAAATGAATAAAGAGCAAAAATACAAAGAACTAAAATAATTTATCTCTGAAAAACGTAAAGAATTAAAATTAAGAAAAGAAAGACTACATTATAATATATTTGCCGGAGTTAGTAAAAACTCAATAAATACCCAAAAAGATGAAATATCAAATTTAGAATCACAAATAGATAGTTTAGAATATATATACCAACATGAACTATTCACAATAAAATGAACAAAGAGGAATTTATAATAGATGAAAAAATATACGAAAATCACGAAGGATCAAAAATAAAAATAGTATTTTCGAATCTAGGAAGAAGATATAAGAAAATAGGTGAACATTTATATCTAATGTTAGAAAAAGAAGAATTAAAATTAGAAGATAAATTAACAGCAATGGTAAGAATAGAAAAAGAAAATGAAGAAATAGATAGAAAAAAGGAAATAGAAAAAAATTAAACAACAAACTACGGAAGAAATACGAAAAATAGAAGAAACTAAAAATAGTAGAATTGCTGAATTAGAAAAAGAACTACAAATGTTAAAAGATTTGTACGAACAAAGACAAAAAGAAAAAGAAGAAAAAGATAAAGAACTAAAATTAATAAACGAGATAAATCAATTTAAAGAAAAATTAGAAATAAATAATATAGAGGTTGAAGAGTCAGATAATTATGACTCAGAAGATAGTGAAACATATATAGAAATTTTAACAAATATAAAAAATTTAGACATTAACGAAAAACAACAAATAATTAATGGCGAAAACATAGAAAATACCAACACAGAAATAAATACTCTTGATAAAAAAGAAGATGAAACCATAATACCTAATACAACAGAAATAAGAAAACCGATATATTATAAAAATAAATTTAAAAAATATAATAAATATGACAAATGGACACCAAAACAAATAGTTAATAAAAATTATAACTTTTTAGATCTAGACTGTCTAATAGATACAGAAAAAACAATACAATTATGGATAGGATATATGACAAAACAACTATTAGATAATAATATAAACATAACAGATGCACCAGAATATATAGAAAAAACATTAATAGGATAAGTAAAACTATGGTTTCAAACTTAACCGAAAATAGTAAGAAAGTATTAAGAACTAATAAACCTATGGAAGGAACATCATCAACAACAACTAAACTAACACCTATAGAACTATTAAAAAAATATGAAACAACTATAAAAGATGAATTTGGTAGTATGACAACAATAGAAGAAGAACAAGATGAAGAAAAAGATACAAATAGGAATTTAATGATAAAATTAACAATATGTAATATGTGTTATATAGACGAATATACTTGCGCATTTAAAGAATATTATTATAAAGGAGCATATAATATAGAAGAAAGTAAAGAAATAAGAAAATTATATTTTAATAAATTACCCGAACCATTTAGTTCAAAGATAATAAAAAGTTGGGAAGAAGCAAAAATAGTAGATACGTTAGGAGCTAGAATAAAATTCTTACAACAATGGTATAGAAATTTATGTGAAAAATATAGAGAAGAATTAAAAATAGAAAAAACATTAATAAGAAATTTAGCATGTTGCAAAAATAAAATAACACCCCAATTTGGATGCAAAGAAAGATATTATAAGACAAGAAAAAGACATAAGAAATATAAGAAATATAAAAAATCAAAATATAAATACAAGAAACCATGAAAAAGATATTATGTAAAAAATTACAAAAATAAGAGACCATATAGAAAGAAAAAATCTATAAAAGAATGTACGTGTTATAATTGTGGAAAGTTAGGACATTTAGCTAGAGATTGTAAATTATCCAAAAATCCAAAAAATAAACAAATATCAGAAATAAAAATAGAAAATACAGAATATATGCAAATAGATTATATAGATTATGAATTAGAAAGTGAAGATAGTATATATGAAATTTCAGAAAACGAAACAGATACTGAAATAGATAGTGAAATAGATGAATCAAATGACTGAAAAAGATATAAAAATAATAACAAAGGAAGAATATTTAAATGATGAAGGAACAGAACAAAAAATAATATTTGACAGTAATATATTTGATGAAATAAAAGGAAAAGAGTTAGATTTAAGTGTAGAAAAAATATTTAAAATACCAACAATAAAAAATATGTTTACTAGGAAAAAAGATGAATATTACGTAGTATGCCAGAAAGAACATGTAATAGACTGTAGATATGCAAAAGGTAAAGCTAGTATACCACTAGTAACAAAAAGAATAATTAATAAAGAAATAAATGATATAAAAAGTAAAAGAGATCCAATAAAATATGTACACCTTGGAGGTACATAAATATTAATAAAAGCTTGTTTTAGAGAAGGAATAGATACACCGATAGAATTATATTTAGCAGATGATAGAATTATAAAACCTATATAAAAAAGCATAATAACTGCCGTAAAAGGAAATTTAATATACCAAAAATTTAAATTCATAAGAAGTGCAAATTATTCAGTAGCGGTAACAGATAGAAATATAGATAAATCACTAGTATTGTATTGGAAAATATCAGGTATAGAATTAACCCCAGGAAGTAAAATATTTACACCAAGATGTAAAAATTTATATGTATTAACAACAAAACATAAAATAATAGGAAAAAATAAAATTAACAAAATACAAATAGATAGCCCATTTGAACAAATTGTAAAAACAATAGATTATAATGATTATAGCTATAGAGACATAGATATAGAAGAAAATTTAGAAATAGTAAATGATAGAATAAGTACAACAAAAAGAATAGCTAATGAAAAACCAGAATCATCAAGCTCATCAAAAAGAACAAGTTTGAAACAAATTCAATAAGTAATTCAAACCAATACTACATAACAGGAAAAATAAATGAAAAAGAATATTTAATATTATTAAACACGGGACAAGAAGAAAATTATATAGCAAAATGTTTAGTAAAGAATGAAGAAATAAAAACTGATAATGATATATGCCCAAATCTACCGAGAAGTTTAATAAATAGTAAAGATATAGCAGAAAAAGAAATAATAATAGGAGGAATTCGAAAAATAAAAATAGAATTTGAAGTAAAAGAAGAAATGCAAAAAACAGATATAATATTAGGAATAAAATGGTTAGAACAAATAAAACCATATAATATAGAACATACACAATTAGCCATAACATATAATAGGAAAATATTATTCTTAAAAAGAGCCTTAACATAAAATGAAAATATATGTATTAATGAAGATAGTAGTGGAAGGATATTACAGTAGATATTATACGCCTATGTAAGATACAGGAGCAGAAGCTAATTTATGTAGATATAATTGCTTACCAGAAAGTAAATGAGATAAATTAAAAATACCAATAGTAGTTAAAGGATTTAATAATGAAGGAAGCTTAATTACTTATAAAGCTAGGAATGTAAAAGCACAAATATGGGATAAGATACTAACAATAGAAGAAATTTATAATTATGAACTAACATCAAAAGATATACTTTTAGGAATGCCATTTTTAGATAAACTATACCACATATAATAACTAGAAACGATTGGTGGTTTACAACACCATGTAAACAAAAAGTAAGAGCAAAAAGAGTTAATAATAAAATAAGAAAGAAAACTGATTGGATAAAAGGATGTGAAAAAATTACACAAAAGTTAGAAAATATAAAATCCACTGAAGATACAATAGAACTAGTAGTATTCTCGATAAATAAAACAGAAATAACTATATTTTCAATAAATAAGATAGAAATAGTTAAGAAAAAATTAGAACAATTATATAGTGAAGATCCATTAAAAGGATGGGAAAAACATAAAACTACCATAAAAATTGAATTAATAGACAAAAATAGCATAATAACCCAAAAATCATTAACATATAATTTTGACGATTTAAAAGAATTTAAAATGCATATAGATGAACAAAAAAGAGGAAAAAGTAGGATGGTCATTGATTATAGAAATTTAAATGCAAAATCTACAACATATAATTATCCAATACCAAATAAGATATTAAAAATAAGACAGATACAAGGATATAATTATTTTAGCAAATTTGATTGTAAATCAGGATTTTACCATCTAAAGCTAGAAGAAGAATCTAAAGAATTAACCGCATTTACGGTACCACAAGGATTTTATGAGTGGAATGTATTACCCTTTGGATATAAAAATGCACCAGGTAGATATCAATATTTTATGGATAATTATTTTAAACAATTACCTAATTGCATAGTATACATAGATGATATATTATTATATACAAAGACTTAAGAAGAACATATAAAATTATTAGAACAGTTTACAAATATAATAGAAAAATCAGGAATAAGTCTAAGTGAAAAGAAAGCCGAAATTATGAAAAACCAGATAGAATTTTTAGTAATACAAATAGATAAAAGTGGAGTAAAAATGCAACAACATATAGTACAAAAAATAATAAATTCGAAAGAAGAATTAAATACAAAAAAGAAATTACAATCATTTTTAGGATTAGTAAACCAAGTAAGAGAATATATTCCAAAATTAGCAGAAAATCTAAAACCACTACAGAAAAAATTAAAAAAGGATATAGAATATAATTATAATGAAGAAGATAAAAAACAAGTTCAAAAAATAAAATTACTTTGCAAGGAATTACCAAAATTACAATTTCCAGATGAAAATAGAAAATTTACATATATAGTAGAAGCAGATGCCAGTGAATATAGTTACGGAGGAGTACTTAAATATAGATATGAAGCAGAAAAAATAGAACACCATTGTAGATACTACTCAGGTACGTTCAACGAGACAGAAATAAAATGGGAAATAAATAGAAAAGAATTATGTTCATTATATAAATGTTTGTTAGCATTTGAGCCATATATTGTATATAACAAATTTATTGTGCGAACAGATAATACACAGGTACGCTGGTGGCTAACAAAGAAAATACAAAATTCAGTTACAACAAAAGAGATTCGGAGATTAGTTTTAAACTTATTAAATTTCACATTTATAATAGAAGTGATCAGTACTAACAAGAATGTTATTGCAGATTACATATCAAGACAAAGCTACACAAACTGAAATGATAGAAGAAAATACTCTTGAAAAGATACTCAACGCCCTAACTTCGCTTTCATTGAAAGTGGACAGTATGGGTACTGAGATAGAAAAGCTAAAGCTAAAGACTAGTGAAGATAAACTGAAGTCTATAGCTATGAATCAGCTAACTCAGCAATGCGCAGAGCAATGTCGATCGGAAGACAATAAAATTCCAGAGCTAGTAGGAGACGTTGGGATACTCCATAAAACCCATAACGTTTATCAATCTACTTCTGCAGGTACAAGCAGAGGAGTTAGAAAAAATATGAACCTAAACAAGCTATTTGATAAACCATATACACCAAATACATTAAAAGATCCCATGTTTATACCCCCACAAGTTACCACATACCGAGATAGTTTAAACCAAGACAAAAAGACTTACAACTACACAACTCGTACATACATAGAGAATATCTACAATGTACAAACCTTTTTAAATAGCAACCCCAAAGCTACAAATAACCAAGAACCAGATACAAACTATATAACCCAGAGATTGACCGGATATAATAAACTAATTGCCTTACCTAAAACCAAACCAAGGTTAGTTAAAACTTGCTACGAATATGGACTACTTAGTACCGTATATACCACGGACGGAACTAAGATATCCACCATACCAGAGATATATGAAGCATTTATCACTTTTAAAAGAATAACCAAAGGTACTTTGTTTTTTATAAAAATTTACACGGCACCAGCAGAGATATTATTTGATGAAGTTAAAAAACCTATACAAGTTGTAAAGATAGGGATGACACGAGATATGATTATACCACAAGATATTATTTCACAACCAGAGATACCTAGAATCGAGATACCAAAATTTTATGTGAACAAAAGAATTATCGGACTATCTACAATTTTGCAAGAGCTAGCAAATACATATTGCAACCAAAATCCTATATGGAGCTACTATTCAAGAAATCATGTATTAATTCAAAAGAGTTACGAGAAACAGATATGGAAACTATTAGGCAATGGATTATCACGTTGCTTAAACCAGAAACGGAACCTATCGCCAGAGCTATCAGAGAAAAATTTATTTCGGAAGAATTATTAACCAGATATTGCAAGACTATTGGACATAAATATCCAGACCACAAATGTTCAAAATGTAACGGAGGAGATAATGATGTCCCAGCAGTTCAGCTAGAATAAAAAGAGATAAGAACGCCAGCTGGAAAGATAAGAGGAGCAATAATGGAGATACAACAAATACCACAAAAACCACGGAGACAAGATATTTATTACAAGTTACGTAAAGTCTTCAAAATAATTGTACTTTACTATTTATGTAAAGACTTTTTTGTTTTAGGCCTAGACTTTAGGTAGTAGACTTTAGTAGCCTTTAGGACTTTTTGTAACCTTTTTTGTTTTCTTTAGCATTATTAGTCTTATCTTTTAGGACACATGTAGAAAATACTTTGTAAAGTTGTAAAGTTCACTTATAAATAAAAGCTCAGAAGGCATTGCGAAGGGCAAGCCTTCTCATTAGCCAAAATTCTCTCCGTCAAAAATACTTTTGCCCAGTTAATTAAATATATACACTGCAATGGAAAAAGCTATGGAGCAACAAACCTCAAAAATATCAAAGCTACTGGAACAGGTATATCTATTTATGATTATGAATAGCTAAATTCATAATTCTCAACAATCATGATATGATAAAATAAATTCATATTAGTTACTTTATAGTAGAATTATTCGAAGAATAATATGTTAAGAAGTTTATTAGCAAAGTGGAAACGGAGAAAAATCCCTAAGAACTATGCCATCCTAAAGGTGAAACCAATGAGGCAAGAAGCCGTGGTAGGGAGTAACCAAAGTCGAGGCGCTGTTTAAGGGAAAAAGTATCCGAATTACCATGCTAATAGTGACCGAAGAACATGTTATTTAAGAATAATCTAGTATATAGTAATCTGAGATGACTATATTTTATTATGTACATGGTTGAAGGGAATATTTTGAAAAAAGCAATTTTATGATAATGAATAACAATTTATCTGATGTCATGGTAGATAAATTTAAGATACTTATTTTGTATGCACTTAGAGATATAAATGTTGCAGATATAAGGAAAATTATATTAGAAAAAGCATTTAGAGAATATTACATGACTAGAGTAAATTATAGACCATGTCTACCTAGCTACTCTTATAAATACTTATTATGTTAAAATCACGTAGAATTTTTAAAGATATACGAAATATACAGTTACTAGAAAAACAGATAAAAATAAATATAGACAGATACATGGAAAATAAAAAATATTTAAAATCTCTTAATATAAATATGCAAAAACTACTAAGACAAAAACAAATAACTATAAAATATCAATTTTAGAAAATAGCTCATTTAGACTACCTTAGAGTTTTAATCTTATATATACTTAAAGATATAGAAATAATAGATATTAAGAAAATGATATTAGAAGAAGTAATAAACTACGAAATTGAAATGATAAATGCCTTAGAACAAATATACGAAGACATTTACCCAGAAGGATATTATTCAGATCAAGATTGTGGATGTTAGAATATATTAGAAAAACTAGAGAAAATCAAGATAATCTAAATAACGAAATTAATTATAGAAACCGAATTAGAAAAATAATGGAAGATCTAAAAGAAAAGTTAATATGGATAGAAAAAACCTTAGAAAATTTAGAAAAAAGCACATGTGATAGTTTATATAATATAAAAAACTCACTACGAGAAGAACAACACAAGATAATAAATGACATAGAAAATCTAGAATTAGATATATACTACAGTACAGATAGAATAAATTATTACACAGAAATTTATAACTCAGCAGTTACTACAGGATAAAATAATATACCAAATAAATTAATGAATACATCTTTCAAAAAGAATAATTTATTAAAACAAAATCTAAAAAATATTTTCTTTCTTATTTTATTATTAACTCTTTTTGCTCTTACTTTTTGTTTACATGGTGTTGTAAACCACCAATCGTTTCTAGTTATTATATGTGGGTATAGTTTATCTAAAAATGGCATTCCTAAAAGTATATCTTTTGATGTTAGTTCATAATTATAAATTTCTTCTATTGTTAGTATCTTATCCTATATTTGTGCTTTTACATTCCTAGCTTTATAAGTAATTAAGCTTCCTTCATTATTAAATCCTTTAACTACTATTGGTATTTTTAATTTATCCCACCATTTGTAGGGGGTGCGGATAACTAGGCTAATAAATAGATTTATTATAACTAATGAATCTATTCTTTTTAGTGCGTGGATATTTTTTAGATTTTGTTTTAATAAATTATTCTTTTTGAAAGATGTATTCATTAATTTATTTGGTATATTATTTTATCCTGTAGTAACTGCTGAGTTACAAATTTCTGTGTAATAATTTATTCTATCTGTACTGTAGTATATATCTAATTCTAAATTTTCTATGTCATTTATTATCTTGTGTTGTTCTTTAGCATCTAGTGTGTCAAGGGTTAGCGTTGAAAGTATATAACTCCGATGCATATAGGGAACTAGACGTTGGACACTATGATAGCTCACATAGTGTATGTCGGTTAGAAGAACCTCCCTACAGACTACAGATTTCAGAAAAGAATAATCCTAATAGAAAAGCTTTTAGAAACTAAGTGTAAAGGCTCACAATTTTATTCAGATATTGCTTTACATATGACATTAGCTTTGAGATTTCAGATTTCAGTTTACAGATACAGAAGTGAGTCCTTTCTACACTTAGACAGCATAATTTAAAGATGGAATACCAGAACAACTTTTAGAAACTAGATGTTATGACTCACTAGATTTATGCAGAATGTTTTGCTATTCATGATTACGATTATCAGTTTTTAGATATTCCAACTTATGTGAGTCATCTACATTTAGCATGCATTGTTTTAAAAATTTATAATGATATTGATATATTAATTCACTTGTGCATTCACCCCTATATACTCAGTATATTTCAGAAGTACTGATCCACATATACGTTTATGTGCTACATTGTCTCATAATATAGGTTCAGGTGCTCAGTTTCAGCAGCGTGAGTGATTTCGAGCATCTCTATCTGTTTCCTGATAGTTGGTGAGTCCTCATAGTTCGGAGATCCAGTTACTCAATTTTTCAGCTAATTAGTATAGATGATTCAATATTTTTCAGAAAGTTGGAGTCAGCTGGGGGTTTGTCCCAATGGCTCTCTAGTTATTAGTAGTAGAGTCTTGTCAGACTGCTAGACATAGTTTAGATTTTCAGTATTTCTTTACCAGACTTTGAGTCTAATATTTTTAGATATTATGTTTAGATGATTTCAACTTAGATTAGACAGAATTGTGCATTCATATTATGTTCATATTTATCTATTTATGAGCATCCGGATTTAGTAGAAGGCTTACAGGGTTAGTTTGAGGCTACTCATAGTTTGGAGCACTGTATGATGTATTGGGATCTATTTTTGGGGTATTACAAACTTGTTATGAGTCCTAGAGAGTTAGACAAGCCGCATTAGGTAAAGTCTTGATCATGAGTGTGAAGCATGCCACATTTATGAGCAAAAAGCTATGGGACATTTTTAGGAAATCATCTTCTTCGTTTATGATATATCATGCTTACAGTATCTCTATTTGATTTTAACTCATGCTCTTACATGACAGTTGAATATGCCTCCTCCTCGAGCTAACACCCTCATAAATGATAACCAGCCACCCCAGCCTGCTGACCCTCTGATTGAGAATGTATCCTATGCTGAATTTTAGGCTACCTTACAGGCGTTAGCCCAAGATGTGACTGCTAATGTTCAGGTCCACCATCAGGCGATAGTCTCACTTCAGCAAAATAGGGATTTAGAAGCAGCCAGAATTTATGACTTTATGAGAATGAATCCACCTGAGTTTTTTTGGGTCAAAAGCAGGTGAGGACCTACAACTTTACATAGAGGAGATAAAAAAGATCACCCAGATTATGCATGTTACTGAGGAAGAGAGTTTAGAGTTGGCATCCTATAGATTGGAGGATGTTGTGTATAATTAGGTGGTTAAGTAACAGAATGGTAAGGGTGAGAACGTAGCTCCTATGAGTTGGCAGGTATTTTAGGATACATTTCTAGACGAGTTCTTTCTACGTGAAATGAGAGAAGCTATGTAGAGGAGTTTGTGAACCTGAGGTAGGGCTCGATGATAGTGAAAGAGTACTACCTTAAGTTCAACCAGTTGTCTAAGTATGCCCCTGATATGATGGCTCACCCCAGGGCGAGTATGAGTATGTATGTTATTGGAGTATCTAGTTTGGTAGTCAAGGGGTGTAGGACCGCCATACTTATTAGGGACATGGATCTTTCTAGGTTGATGATTCATGCCTAGCAGATTAAGGTAAAAAAGTTGAAAGTAAGAGGGAGAGAAAATAAAAAAGCTAAAACCGGGTAGTTTGATTATGGCCAGACAAAGTTTGAAGGGGGAAATCGTTTGCATTTTCAAAATCTTTCATCTATGCCAGTGCCATCTTCAACTAGTGCTCCTACTCCCAAAGTTAGGCAGAAGTAGTGGGGTAAGACTTCTATGTCTAGATCTCAAAATAGTATCAGTGGAAAACCCAGTTATCCTTCATATGGTAAGTATGGTAAAAATTATCTTGGTGAGTACTTGTTGGGATAGAAGGTTGTTATGGTTATGGTAAGTTAGGTCATAGAATCAAAGAGTATCCACATGCTAAGCAGGGAAATAGGGATGTTCGTTCTCGGACTCAGGCTACTAGCGTACCAGCTCCTCTTGGTCGCCTAGTCCCTTCTCAATGCACATCATCCAATATCGGTGGCGGTCAGTTCCAGAATCGGTTTTATGCTTTACCATCTCTTCAGGAGCAGGTGAGTTCACCAGATGTTGTTACTGGTATGCTTTATGTTTTTTATCTTGATGCTTATGTGTTGTTAGACCCTGGGTCAAATTTCTCATATGTGACCCCATTAGTTGCAGTAAATTTTAAAATAGGTCCTGAAAAATATCTCTGAGCCCTTCTTAGTTTCTACCCTAGTAGGTAAGTCAGTTGTTGCCAAACAGATCTATAAAAAGTATCCTATCACTGTCCTTCATAAAATTATATTAGCAGATTTAATAGAGTTAGATATGGCCGGCTTTGACCTTATTCTTGGATGGATTGGCTCCATTCTTGTTATGCATCCATAGATTGTCGCACCCGCGTGGTGAAGTTTCAGTTTACAAATGAGCCAGTCTTTGAGTGGGAAGGTAATTTAGTGTCTCCTAAGAGTCATTTCATATCCTATATTAAAGCCAGAAAGTTGATCTCAAAAGGGTGGATCTATCAGCTAGTTCAAGTCAAAGACACTAAGTCTGTGACTCCAACAGTTCGGTAAGTTTGTGTAGTCAGTGAGTTTCCTGATGTTTTTCTCAAAGATTTGCCAGAGGTACCTCCCGATAGGGAAACAGAATTTGGTATTGAACTTCTCCCAGATGCTCAACCTATCTCTATTCCTACATATCATATGGCTTCAGCCGAGCTTAAGGAGTTAAAAGAGCAGCTTAAAGACCTCTGAGATAAAGGTTTCATAAGGCCCAGTATCTCTCTATGGGGCGCTCCCATCCTATTCGTGCGAAAGAAAGATGGTTCTTTAAGAATGTGCATTGACTATCATCAG
The DNA here is from genome assembly GCA_030864225.1 of Capsicum baccatum var. pendulum. NCBI lineage: Eukaryota > Viridiplantae > Streptophyta > Magnoliopsida > Solanales > Solanaceae > Capsicum > Capsicum baccatum. The sequence continues at coordinate 37,478,034 of CM061556.1, forward strand.
CTGAATAAAGTTACAGTAAAAAACAACTATCCTCTTCCTAAGATTGAGGACTTATTCGACCAAATCCAAGGTGCAAGTTACTTCTCAAATATAGACCTTAGATATGAATATCATCAGCTTAGAGAAAGGGAATATGATATCCAAAAGACAATTTTCAGAATTCGTTATGGTCATTTCAAGTTTCTAGTTATGTCCTTCGGGATAACAAATACCCCAACAATCTTCATGGACTTAATAAACCTAGTGTTCAAACAGTATTTGGAAATATTTGTCATAGACTTTATCGATGATATTTTTATCTAATTCTCATAGTGAGGATAACTGTGCAGACCATCTTAGAGTTATGTTGCAAACTTTTAGAATCACCAGTTGTTCGCTAAATTCAGTAAATGTGGATTTTGGCTAAGATCAATAGCTTTCAGTGTTCATATTGTTTCTAGTGATGGCATTAGAGTTGATCCCCAAAACACAGAAGCAGTAAGAAACTGGCCTAGACATATCTCTCTGCCAGACATCCAAAGTTTCTTGGGTTTAGCTAGCTATTATAGATGCTTTGTTGAGGTTTTTTCTTCTATTGCATCACCTATGTCTAGATTAACTCAGAAGAAATTTAAGTTTTAGTGGTCAGATTCTTATGAGAAGAGTTTTCAGTAGTTAAAGACTTGATTCACTTCAGCCCCAGTTTTAGCGCTACCTGATAGTACAGATAGTTTCATTGTCTATTATGATTCCTCTAGAATTGGTCTGGGTTGTGTTTGATGTAGAGATGTAAGGTTATATCCTATGCCTCTAGACAACTTAAGCCTCACAAAAAGAACTACCCTACCCATGATCTTGAGCTAGTTGTTGTTGTGTTTGCTTTGAAAATATGGAGGCACTATCTTTATGGGGTGCATGTTGATGTGTTTACAGATCACAAAAGCTTGCAATATGTATTTACTCAGAGAGAGTTAAATCTTCATCGGGGGAGATGGTTAGAATTTTTGAAAAATTATGATATGAGTGTGTTGTATCATTCGGACAAGGCCAATGTAGTGGCAGATTCCCTTAGTAGATTATCTATGGGCAGTGTTGTTCATACGGAGAATGATAAGAAAGAGTTAGTTCGGAAAGTTCACCGGTTAGCTAGATTGGGTGTGAGGATGGTTGACTCAGCTGAAGGAAATATTTGGGTTCAGAGTAGTTCAGAATCTTCTCTAGTTTCTAAAGTGAACGAGAACCAGGATAAGGATTCTAATTTGGTCAAACTGAAGGGTTCAGTTAAAGACCAAAAGGTTGAGATTTTCTCCCAAGGGGGAGATGGTGTGTTGATATACTAGGGTAGATTGTGTGTGCTATGTGTTGACGATGTGAGGTAGCGGATTATGGTAGAAGTGCATGGTGCGCGTTATTCCATTCATCCAGGAGCCACCAAGATGTACCATAATCTATGAGAAGTCTATTGGTAGAGTTGTATGAAGAAAGATATCATAGAATTTTTAGCCAAGTGTGCGACTTGTCAATAGGTTAAGGTATATCACTAAAAACATGGTGGCATATTGCAGGAGTTTAGTATTCCCACTTGGAAGTGGGAAGAGGTTAATATGGACTTTGTGACTGGATTACCCCATTCGCGTCGTCAGCTGAAGATTATACTAAGCTATATATCAGAGAGTTGGTTAGATTGCATGGAGTTCCCTTGTCCATCATCTCAGATAGGGGTACTCAGTTTACCTCTTAGTTTTGGAAATCCTTTCAGAATAGTCTTGGTACCCAAGTTCATCCCAGTTCATCTTTTCATCCACAGATAGACGGTCAGGCAAAAAGGACCATTCAGACTCTAGAGGATATATTGAGGGCATGCGTTCTTGATTTTAGAGGCAGTTGGGATGACCACTTGTCGTTAATTGAGTTTGCCTACAATAACAATTACCGTTTTATTATTTAGATGGCCCTGTTTGAGGATCTTTATAGGTGGAGATGTAGATCACCAGTTGATTGGTTTTAAGTGGGTGAGGCTGCTTTGATTGGTCCAGATATGGTGTTTGAAGCCATAAAAAAAGTTTAGCTGATTCGAAAGAGATTAAAAGTAGCTCCGAGTCATAAAAAATCATATGTATACGTGAGAAGAAGAGATCCTGATTTTGAAGTAGATGATCTTGTGTATTTGAAAATTTCACCCATGAAGGGGGTGAAGAGATTTGGCAAAAAGGGGAAGCTTAGGCCCCGGTATGTAGGCCCCTACAGGATTTTTATTCGCGTGGGAAAGGTAGTGTATCATCTTGTGCTACCTGCATACTTTTTATCAGTTCACCCAGTGTTCCACGTGTCCTTATTAAAGAAGTGCATGGACAATTCAGCCATTGTAGTCCCTCTAGAAAGCACAGCTATTCAGAATAGCCTTTCATATGAAGAAATTCCAGTAGAGATTCTTGATCATCAGATCCGTAGACTAAGGAACAAAGAAGTTTCCTTGGTCAAAGTACTGTGGAGAAATCAGTCTGTTGAAAGTGTTACTTGGGAAGTAGAAGCAGACATACTTACCAAGTATCCTCGCCTCTTCTTCACGAACTCAGATTCAGTTTAAGGTAACAGTCCTCCTTCATTCAGTTTTTCTCCAGTCTCAGATTCATCTATATAGTTATCTTCATATAAATTCATGCATTCACAGATCAGTTCAGTCACTCAGAATGTTTTAGATTCGGTCATGTAGTTTGTTTTGGTTGTGCATGCCAGCATATAGCCTCAGATTTTCAACATCTTTAATTTAACTAGTCTCATTAGAGGATGAATGTTCCTGTAAGACCCCGCAAAATTCTAAACTTAACTCAGTCCGTTAAAGCTTGAAAAGAGGCCCCAGACATAGAAATTTCAGCTAAGTTTTTATACTTAGATATATTTTAGCCTTCGTAAGTTGGCGATCCTATTTCACGACCCTTATGACCTTAAGGTATCGATTTTTAGGTTGATTCATGATCAGAAATATCAGTAGGTCCCTTCGGGTGAGTTTCAAATTTTTTGGGCCTTATTTAAACCATGTTCAGGTGACCAAGATAGTAGGTCGACGCGATCTCAATGCATCGCGTCACCCATCGCATCAACAGATAATTTTCCCCTAGCTTTCAGTTCAATTCTAGTGAACCAACGCAAACTCGATGCGGCGCGTTGGTCGTTATCAACGTGGCGCGTCGGTCTGCGCATCGCTAGACACGCTTTCTGTCATTAAAAGCCCGCATCCAGAGGGGTATTTGAGTTATTTTCCCACCCTTAATCAGTCCTAAAAACATGAGATTTGGCCCTTAATAAGCAAAATACACTCACTTTCTCTCAAATTCTCTCAAGAACAAACCCTAACCAAACAAAGTCAAGATCAAGATTCAAGGAATTCACCATCAATCTTCAGGAATTCAAGCACCAAGGTATGTTAGGTGTTCATCCAAGGGTTTCCTTCCACCCTTGGAGTTCAAGAACCTCTTTTAAAACTTCAAGTTTGTTGATTTCATGAGTTCCATGTTGGGCTTGAATGTATTCATGATTATGACGTTAATTGGGTTTCTAATTCATGACTTATTATAAGATTCATGTAAATTTATTTTGACATGTGTGTAGTATTATGTGAATTCATGTTAAAGCCCATGAATTTGTGAGTTGGGATTTGAAATCATGATGCCTACATGTGTATTAGTATTATGTGCATAGATTATGTTCCCCAAGTGTTTGATAAATTGATCATGTGGATTAAATGGGGAAATCATGACATGATAGCATATGTGCAAGTTTATATCTTACAAGTATTTGATAAGTTGTCTCTATGAATAACATGAACATTGTAGTGCTTTTCAATATCATGCTATGCTTTAGTTTTCATGCTATCGAGTCCTGGGGGTATCTAATACCCAACAATCTATCTGTATACCTAGAATTACAGTAGGTTCGGAATATTCTCAGTGATGTCACGTACAGTAGTATTCAGTCAGTACAAAAATTAGTATATCCAGTCAGCAAATAGAACTTAGAATATGCAATTAGTTACAGTACTCAGTGAACTCAGTCCAATTCAGTTAGTTAACATGATCAGAATAGTTTAGTCTAGCCTAGAACAGTTTAAAAATTAGTTCAGTATCTATTCAGTTGGGAGTAGGATTCAGCACCGAGTAAACCTAAGGATGAGGACTCACCTGCCAGTAGAGGGTATGATCCTTAGAAGCAGTCCTTGCATTCTAGAACTACATAGCTAGCGTAGGTTGAGACATCAACCTACCAGTTGAGGGTTGATGAGGTGTTCTACCTACCAGTTGAGGGTACCACCATTCTCGTTTAAAGCACCTGCCAGATATGGGTGGCTCAACATTTTTCTTTACCCGTGGCACAGTACTAACACCCTTCTAACTGGGGTTACAGGTTGGACCCCAAATCAGTTCAGAGAAGGGGAAGGTTGGTTAGATGATTACTTCCCACAATTTCAGTTTCAGTCAGTCTCAGTACAAAACTCAGTTCAGTTCTATAGAATTAGGACTGTCAGACACAATCACTCAGCTCAGTATGGAACTCAGCGTACTCCTACAGAATTAGGACAGTCAAAACAGTCACCTAGCTATCAGTAATACAGTTATCAATAAACTCAGATATCAGTTATCCAATTATCAAAACTCAGTATCCAGTGTGACTATGATCTTAGACACAGTATATATAGATATGTGCATAGTGTTGCATAATCAGTGTTTCATATATTTTCAGTTATATATGTATCCTCATTTAGTTAAATTCATGTTACTCAGTCATTTATTTGTTCATGCATATGAATCCATGCATATCAGCCTACCGAACTTAGCATACCAGTATATTTAAAGTACTGACGCATACCTTTCTTTTGTGCTATGATGTTTTATATCATAGGTTCAGATGTATGGGCTCCTAACCGCACTTAGCAGCCCATCTATCAGCAATAGACTTAGTGGTGAGTCCTCATAGTTCGAGGACAAAGTTGTTATTTCAGTATTTCAGTACGTTTTTCAGTCGTTGGAGTTAGTTTGGGACTTATCCCATCAACTCTATATTCAGGCAGTTAGAGGCTTTCAGACTAGAGTATTTCAGACAAATATTTCAGTATTCAGTATTTGTTTCAGTTATGAACCTTATGGCGATTTTTAGCCTATCTTTCGCATCTACTTTAGATATATTATTATTGCAGTGTTATTATTATTCAGTGCTCACAGCAGGTATCAGTCATGGGTTAGCTGGTGGTCCATCGGGGTCACTAGCATCGTGTAGAGTTTGGGGTACAGAATTGGGGCATTACAGTTCCCAAGGGGGAGATATTATAATACCTTGTACTTTTTTCTAGCTCAGTTTAGCTTCTAGTGTGTCAAGGTTTAGCTTTAAAAATGTATCTCTTGATGCGTATAGAATTTTTAAGCTCTAGACCCACCAATGTGTAGATTATTGAATCAGCTTTCCAACGATACTAATTTTGCCTTAATTCGATACTCGATTGAGAAATTGTGGTGATTTTAATAAAAATAATAGGGCATCGCGATAAGCACCGTGTCGCGGTGAAGGACAATTTTGCAATTGTTCAATTTCAAGTGGAGCACTGTGATTATACCACGACTCGAAGAAGCTCCAGTTCTCATTCTTCCCATTCCAGTAGCTCATCGCGATTAGCCGGTATTGTGCCAAAAATCTCAATTGGATAGACACCGCATCGCGGTGGAGTGCAAAATGGCACTCGTCCTTTTCCAGTGATGCAACACAATTTTGCCGCATCACGCCAGAGGCCAAAATAACAATTATCCTTTTTCAAGCAAGCCACCGTGATTGTGGCACGTCACGCCGAAGCCCAAAATCGAGATTTTTAGTTCCAAATTAATTTTTTACAAAGGGCAACCTAGTTATTTCCCAAGCTTCCAAATCGTGTAAAACACAGAATCTAGCCTATTTTAAGCATATTATGCATGCTTTTCACATAATTTCTCTCCAAGAAACCCTAGAACATACTTTTCACATAATTTCTCTCCAAGAAACCTTAGAACATTCAAATCTTAATCCCCAAGGAATCCAAATTCCATCATTCTTTTTTCAAGATAACTCAAAATTATAGATTCTCAATTCAAGAACTTCAAGAAATAATCTTCAAAAGCACAAATAGGAGTTCAAGTTCAAGCTTCTTTATCAATTTCATCAATTAAAGTATGTGGGGTTTCAACAAGGATAATTATTTCATCCTTGGGCCCAAAACTAGTTTTTAAGTACAAAGTTACATAATTTTATATGATTACCCAAGAATTTCAATTTAGGATTCATACCCAAATATTGTTATTTGAAGATTATGATATTTCAAGTGATTTATATGATGAATTGTAGGGCTATTATCGTATTTTCATGCGTATGATATAAATTTTCAAATTTAGAATTGAACTATTAATATTTTTACTATCAAGCATGAACTTTATGATGATTTGACATGAATTTAATGCATGGGTTATTATCCCTAGTTTGAATATTGATATTTCAAGTATGACTATGCTTTAAGTATCCCATGATTAGTTATTTTTCAGATTTTGATAAAAATTTGATCTTTTGATCTTGATTCAGACATGGAATCAACTTTATAGTTTCAGCTATAGTTTAAGTTAACAGTTATACAGTTGGTTTTCATTATTTACCATCATACTAGTTTTTAAAAGTGGATTTCCAATAGAATGAACATACAGATTAAAAAGAGTAGTAGTTAGTACCGAGTTGGGTATGTTCAAATGGCCCAGAACTATGAGCCAATGTAGGTTCAGATTATCAGATTATTCCTATTTTTATATGAATAACAGATACAGATGTGATCACTTAGATTAGGTTATACTCCTTCGAAAAAGTATGACACATCTCCCCAACGTGAGGTTTTCCCATAAGGGAACTAGATATTGGACACTATGATAGTTCACATAGTATATGCCGGTTAGAAGAACCTCCCTACAGACTACAGATTTTAGAATAGAATAATCCTAACAGAAAATCTTTTAGAAACTAAGTGTAAACGCTCATAATTTTATTCTGATATTGCTTTACATATGACATTATCTATGAGATTTCAGATTTTAATTTACAGATACAGAAGCGAGTCCTTTCTACCCTTAGACAATATGATTTAAAAACAGAATACCAGGACAACTTTTAGAAACTAAATGTTATGACTCACTAGATTTATACAACATGTTTTTCTATTCATGATTATGATCATCAGTTTTTAGATATTCCAGCTTATGTGAGTCATTTACATTTAGCATGCATTCTTTTAAAAATTTATAATGATATTGAGATATTGATTTACTTGTGTATTCACCCCCTTATACTCAGTACATTCCAGAAGTACTAATCCACATATATTTCTATGTGCTACATTGTCTCATAATGTAGGTTCAGGTGCTCAGTTTCAGCAGCGTGAGTGATTTCGAGCATCTCTAACTGCATCCCAGCAGTTGGTGAGTCATCATAGTTTGGGGACCCAGTTACTCAGTTTTTCAGCTTATTAGTATAGATGATTCAATATTTTTTAGACAATTCGAGTTAGATGGAGGTTTGTCCCAGTGGCTCTCTAGTAATTAGTAGTAGAGGCTTGTCAGACTGCTAAACATAGTTCAGATTTTCAGTATTTCTTTACCAGTTTTTGAGTCTAATATTTTTAGATATTATGTTTAGATGATTTCAACTTAGATCAGACAGACTTCCACATTCATATTATGTTCACATTTATCTATTTATGAGTATCCAAATTTAGTAGAAGGTTTACAGGGTTAGCTTGAGGCTACTCATAGTCTCGAGCACCGTGTGACATCTCGGGACCCATTTTCGGAGCGTTACTAGTTGGCACTGTCATATTGTGTATTAATTTATAAGATATTTTGTAACTCTTGTCTTAGAGGCAAAATCTAGACCAAGGGTTTTCAAACAACAAGTTACGCCCCATGGAAAGAACTGACACAACCACACTATGTTTTAATTTCTAATATGCTCTATAACTTTTGTCTTAGAGGCAAAACTTAGCCAAAGAACTTCTAAAAAAACAAGTTGCGCCCCATGGGCAATAATTGACACTACCACATTATGTTTTGATTTATGAGATATTCTATAACTCTTGTCATAGATACAAGATTTTGTCCGGACTTTCAACCAGAAAGTTATGCCCCATGGGCAAGAGTTGACACTACCACATTGTGTCTTGATTTTTGAGATGTTTTATAAATCATGTCTTAGAGGCAAGACTTAGCTCAGGACTTTCAAGCAACAATTTATGCCCCATGGGCAAGACTTGACACTACTACATTGTGTCTTGATTTATGAGATGTTCTACAACTCTTACCTTAGAGCTAGACTTACCCCAAAGGACTTCCAAACACTATGTCACATCCTTCAATTTACTTTGATGTCGAAGAAATAAAATATTTTTTTTGGATTATCTAACTTTTTGTTCATTAGCAAAGTATAAAGAAGTTGATAAAAGAGAAAGGGACGACCCGGTTCATACCTACTCCGTAGGTGTCGGGGAGGGGGGGACAACTCCGGGCCTGACCTACGCTCCCTCACCCCAGCTTTGCTGGAGGGACGTTTTGAATCCCCGACCCTGGCACACCACGGTAAGCAAGCTTACCGCTGAGCCAAGGCCATCCCTCTAGTTGATAAAAGAGAAAAAGAGGAAAAAATAAAGACTAACAAAAAAAGAAGAAAAACACAAAGGTTAAGGAAAAAAACAAAAGAAAAAATAAAGATGGAGGAAAAAAATTAGAAGAAAAAAATAAAATATGAGAAAAAATGAAAAAAAAAAGAGAAATGATAAAACAAAAAAAAGGTTGAGACAAATGAATTAAAGAATAAAAAAAGAGAAATGAAAATTAAATAATGTTTGAGAAAAAAAGAGAAAGACAAAAAATAAAATAAAGAATAGAGATTGAAATAAATGAATTAAATGAAAGAGAAAACAAATAATAAAAGAGAAATAAAAATAGAAGTTCAGAGACAAATGAGCGTGGAAATGGTAAAATTATTTGAGGTGCAGAGGAGCAAAATTGTACTTGTTCTATACATAAAATGAAAGGAATGTTAGTCTTTAAAGACATTTCTTATGAAGTACAGAAAAACAAAGTCACCCACTATGAGGGTTCATCCCATATAATTTTCTAATTCTAACAAATAACTTGAGCCTGAGTGATTATTATACTTCGGGTTAAGTTCAAAAATGGCTCTAAAATAGGTTGGTCTTGATATTTTGTCCCTGAAAAAAGTCTTATAAAAATGATATTCATAAGGGGAGTCTTGATTTTTTTGGCCCCTCTTAATAACCCTTGCAAAAAAAACACACATTCTAACTCTTGTTCATAATGCATACATTTTTGAAATTTTGATACAATGAATATTTGCACAAATTGACTAGATGTTTTGTCTTATAGGCAAAGATTAGAACTTAGATATGTTGTCGATAAGGAATACATCTGACTCTTGCATATAAGGCACATGTTCAGGATATTTCAAACATTGAATCTGCTCAATTGACCACAAATTTTGTATTATAGGCAAATATTAGAACTTAATTAGGAGAGACAAAAGTTCAAGACCACAATTTGGGATACAAAAATTCAAGATCAAATATTTGAGAGATAAAAGTTTAAGACCACGCACTTTGATAAATACTTGATGTAATTTCCACTTATACTTCGAGAGGACATAATCTCCATTTCATGAAATTTAATTTGATAATTTGTGGATGGAAATTAAATTTCTAGGAAAAAATCATTGTAAGTTGAGGTTCAGAAAAAAAAATTAAATGAAAAATAAAAAAATGAAATAAAAACATTAAAACATAAAAACATAAAAATAAAAATAAAAATATTGTAAATGTATTTATATTATAGTGAAGGTCTATCAAGAATATAGTTAAGATCTATTTGATATCTTTTAGGATATGAAGTATCTATTTTTTAGAGAGAAACCAGGAGTACTTTCGCCTATAAATGGAGGAATTTTGTTCATTGTATCCTTAATCTTATGATCTCTCAACCATCAAGCAAACTAAAGAACCATTCCCTCTTTACTCTTTACATTTTTCTTGTTCTTTATATTATATTTTATAACACGTTATCAGCAGGAATATCTCACTAATTAATATTAATTGCTTTTCGGTTGAGTCATTAACAGCGCGGTGATACCATTCTGCCGGTAAGGTTCGTAAGGTATGATTTTTTATTAATTGTTATCTTAGTGCTTAAACACCATGGAGGTACAACGCTAATTAGAAAAAAGAAAAAAAACTATGTTGCTATGCAACATACCAAACAGTATCATATATCAATTTTTACAATAGTATCATATAGATTTGCAAATTGTTGTTACTGAAAATTTGTAGTACGAATTGTTCTAACTTCGATTTATAAATTACTCCATTCAATTCCATCAAAGGAGTTAATGTGAGTGAATAATTTGTAGTGGTCTTAGACTTGAAATATGACTACTTGAGGAAATAAAAAGTTATTGCTTACACATAATAGTCAAGGTGTTGACATGAGCTTTATAACTAGCACATTACGGCCTTGTATTCGACAGAAAAAGGATCCTAGTTTCTTCAAAATTGTGGAGGAACAATTGTATGGTTATATAATCTTAAACCAAACTTTTTCCCACACTAGTTTTGCTCCTCTTGGATTGTTGTTATTCTTTTTCCTAGCGCAATTACTCTCCATTAGCTCTGAAATAACATTATGCTGCCCAAAAAGATAGTATTCACTCAGAGCTAACAGAGGGTAGCTATGCTAAGAAAAAGAATAGCAGCAATCCACGGATGCAGAACTAGTCTGGGAACAATCTAGTTTAGATTAAATATCCATACGGTTGCTAATAGAGGGAAGCTATGCTAAGAAAAAGAATAGCAGCAATCCACGGATGCAGAACTAGTGTGGGAACAATCTGGTTTAAATTAAATATCCATATGGTTGTTCCTATAAAATTTTGAAGAAATATGGATCCTTCTTTGTTGACTATAAGTATTGCACCATATAAAGGGTATTCAATCTACTGACAATCCATACTACACTGGGCCCTATGCCCTTGTACCATAACCTAGGTATCTCTATTGCATTCAAAAATTCTAATAGAACCAAAACGCCTAACTCAAATCTTTGATTGGACAAAACTAAGGATGAAACTAAGGTCTCACCATCTCTAAGGAATTAATTTGGGAACAAAGTATCAGTAGCAACAACAACACTTGTATACAAGGTTATGGAGATTAGAAATATCCAAGAAAACCTGAAAGCCATTTCTTTCTTGCCCGGCAATGAGAAAGTTTAGGAAATCAATTTTTTTTAAGCTAAGATTTTTGCTTAGGCGTTTACATGAAAAGTAGTGAGAGTTCAATGTTAAGTAGACCTATTCAAGTAAAGGTTATTAATATCCATGTGATGTAAATTTAGGAGACAGCAGTAGAAACTTAAAAAAAAAAAAGGTATTAATCAACAGATGTTAGATAAAAGTTGATTTATTAATTAACAAAGAGGTGTAACAATTGAGACCATCTAAAACATCACTATGTGAGCATTGTAGATAGACGAGAACCACTATCTACTCCATTACCATCCCAAAATTCAACTAAAATCATTTTTTAAAAATTTTTTTCTTATTTTTTATTACTCTCCTTTTCTTTTTCTTTTTTTTTTCTTTTGTATTTTTTCCTCCTTTTTCTCTCATTTTTTCTTTTTTTTTTCTTTTCAATTTTTCTCCTTTTCATTTATGCGAACTAACAAATACAAATATAAGTATGAACTATAAAATACAAATACAAATGCGAGCTATAACATACAAATACAAGTGCAAACTATAAAATACAAATACAAATGCGAACTATTACATACAAATACAAGTACAAACTATAAAATACAAATACAAATGTGAACTATAACATATAAATACAAGTGAGAACTATAAAATACAAATACAAATGCGATCTTTAACATATATATACAAGTGTGAACTATCATTGTATTTTTTAATTATTGAAAAGGAACGATTGATTTTCTTTCCACGAATATTTATTTGTATTTATTGATACGAGTTGTATTTATTGATACAAATAAATACAACTCAAATTTTTATACAAATGCAATATATACAAATACATATTGTATTTGTATTTGTAAAATCATTTGTTTGTCATTGTATTTGTATCAGGTAATATTTATTTAATTACAAATATGAATAATAATTTTGATATACAAATACAAAATGGTACATTTGTATCAAATGATACATTACATAATTATACATTTTAGAATCAAGAAAATAAAATTAGTGCACTTACTTGTTTGCATACAAGTACAAATGATAAATTGTACATAATCACGACTAAATACAATATGCAATCAACTTACAAATACAAATACAAAATAATTTCTTAAAACTAAAAAGGTAATGATGAAAACAAAATACAAATACAAGTATAATCCAAAAATAATCTAAATATACAAACACAATAAAACCATAATATAAATATAATCCAATATAATATGCAATCAGTTATAAAATACAAATGCAAAATAGTTCTTTAAAATAAAAGTGTGAATTATGTAAAATATAAATGATGGCGCAAACTAACAAATACAAATACAAGTGCGAACTATTAAATACAAATACAAATACAAATGCAAATTATAAAATATAAATACAAGTGCGAACTTTAAAATAAAAATACAAATATAGTTGTATCGATAAACGCAAAAATATAAATGGAGGTGTGACTACAAATACGATAAACAATTGTGGTATTTACGTTATTATCCATGACTTGTGCTCGACTAGTCATATTTTTCGAAAATACAAAAATATAATATAGAACAAAAAAATAATAAAGAAAATAAGTACCAAAAAGAAAATAAAAAAAATCAAAGAAGAAAAGAAAAGAAGAAAGAGAAATAGAAGTTAGAGATTAAAGAGAGGAAAGAAAACAAAAAGAAAGAAACGAAAAAATAAAAGTAGGAAGAAATAGAAAAAAAATGGGATAAACACAAAATATAAAAAATATAAAAAAAGATAATTATGTAAAATCAAATACAGCGGGCATAAATCGAATACAACTGCTATAAATGATAATTATGTAAAATGTGGTTATGAAAGGTGAATTTTATAGCAAAATACTGCTTTTTGAAAGATTCCCTTCTTCATTCTCGGTAATTTCTCTATCTTCTAATGAAATTTTATGAAGTGAAAACTCCAACTACAATGGGAGTTTTATTATTATTCAAATTTGTTGTGATCTTTTTAAGTTCATGTTCATCACTAAATTCTTTATCTCGCTTTACAGGAGTCTTCTTCGCCACTTCTAATTTCTCTATCTTCTAATGAAATTTAAAGAAGTGAAATCTCAAAGTACAATAAAACATTCAATTGTAATTCTAATTTGTTTTAATAAATTTCCAAATTTCTCCATGTTCGAAGAGATGTATTTTTTTATTTCAAAATAATTTATTTTAAATTTATTACTGTATTCATAATAATATGCTTTTCTGTTATAAAAGAAGTGACAACTTTTAGTATTTGGAAAGAATTTATTTTGAGTAAAGCATCTAGTAACCCCTGAACAATGATCAAAGTTAGTACGATACACTCCAACTTCATAGGGATCTTATTACCCCCAAAACTAGATTTTAGTATATTTTAGTCTGCCTTTTTAGCTGACGTGACACCTTTAATGTGGGCCCTATTTTATGTAATAAAGGTGTCACGTCAGCACAATAGGGTGACAAACATATGTTAAAATTGAGTTTAAGAAGGTAATAGGACTTCTATGAAATTGGAGTGTGTCGTAGCAACTTTGACCGTAGTTCGGAGTTACTGCATGTTTATCTCATTTATTTTTATACCTCTTACTTTATTTGTAACAATATGCTTTTATTAAACTGAATTACCAATACACCAATAATATTCTTTTTCTTTGGTTTATTGGTAAAAGTGATTTTTGAACCCTATTGCTAAGAGGTCTACTGTCTAGATTGAGTTCAAATTGTCTCATATAGTTGCTCGTCAAATTTTTTTAACTTTTTAAAGGAGTAATGATCTTTATTCATTCAATTTTAATGTATATTTTAATTCTTAATAATGATATCTTTGAGCTAATGAAAGAGGCATATCCAAACAAATAGAAACAATAGAGCCAAGAAAAAGATGCCGGACATGGGAGGATTCAAAAATATTGCCACATTTATGCATGATCAGGTTAACTTGTGGAAATTACAAACTATAATATTTTTAAACCCTTTAGTGACACATATTTTACATCAATTTTATTGCTTAGGAAAAAAATAGGATACAACTTACATGCGCACAAATGCTCTTATTAACTCATAAAAAACGTCTGAATGGTAGGCCACTGAATGATGCTTCTGCTCTTCTTCTTGTCGTATTTGCTGCTTTTCTATCTTCTTTCCGGCTGGCATGCTTATCTTCATTCTAACTGTACGTTTGGTATAACGTTATCTTTTCATTTACGTCTCGAACATTGATGGTCTGGATATTTGTGTCCAATTATCTTGCAATATCTTGTTAATAATACGTCTGAAATAAATCCTTTCTTAATTGCTCTTACTGTAGATTTTTTTCTGGGTTAAGTAACGTCATTACCCATTTTCTGACATCTTCCATATCTGTTTGTCGTAGTTCTCTTGAATTTGAATAAATCATTTTATGGTCTCTTGAATAATAGCTCCATATTGGATTTCCATTGATATAATTATTTGCTAATTCTTGAATAATTGTAGCTAGTCCAATAAGTCGTTTATTTGCGTAGAAATCAGGTATCTCAATTCTGGGTATCTCTGACTGCTGTACAATATCTTCCTGTATAGAACTAACCCCAGGAAGTAAATGTTTACAACAAGATGTAAATATCTATATGTATTAACAACAAAACATAAAATAACATAAAAAAATAAAATTAATAAAATACAAATAGAAAGTCCTTTTGAACAATTTGTAAAAACAATTGATAATAATGACTATAGTTACAAAAATATAGATATAGAAGAAGATTTAGAAATAATAAATGAAAAAATAAGCACAACAAAAAGAATAGCTCATGAAAAATCAGAATCATCAAGCTCATAAAAAAGAACAAGTTATGAAACAACTTCAACAGTTAATTTAAATCAATATTATATAACAGGAACAATAAATGAAAAAAAATATTTAATACTAATAAACACAGGACAAGAAGAAAATTATATAGCAAAATATCTAGTAAAAAGTGAAAAATAAAATCTAATAGTGATATATGCCCAAATCTATCAAGGAGTCTAACAAACATTAAAGATACGATAGAAAAATAAATAATAATAATAGGAGTCAGAAAAATAAAAATAAAATTTAAAATAAACGAAAAAATGCAAAAAAACAGGCATAATATTAGGAATAAAATGGTTAGAATAAGTAAAACCATACAATATAGAACATAAACAATTATCTATAACATATAATAAAGAAAGATTATTCATAAAAAGAACTTTAACATGATATGAAAATATATGTATTTGTAAAAATAATAGTAGAAGTATATTATAATAGGTATTATACACCTATGGTAGATACAGGAGCAGAGGCAAACTTATGTAGATACAATTGTTTACCAGAAAGTAAATGAGATAAATTAAAACCACCAATAGTAGTCTAAGGATTTAATAATGAAGGAAGCTTAATTACATATAAAGCTAAAAATGTAAAAATACAGATATGGGATAAAATAATAACAATAGAAGAAATCTATAATTATGAACTAACATCAAAAGATATGCTTTTAGGATTGTCATTTTTAGATAAATTATACCCACATATAATAACTAAAACAGATTGGTGGTTTACATCACCATGTAAACAAAAAGTATGAGCAAAAAGAGTTATTAATAAAATAAGAAAGAAAACTGATTGGATAGAAGGAAGTGAAAAAATTACATAAAAATTAGAAAATATAAAAAATATAGAAGAGACAGTAGAACTAGTTGTATTTTCGATAAATAAAAAAGAAATAACTATATTTTCAATAGATAAGGTAGAAATAATAAAAAAAAAATTAAGACAATATATAGTGAAGATCCATTAAAAGGATGAAAAAACATAAAACTACTATAAAAATTGAATTAATAGATAAAAATAGCATAATAACTCAAAAACCATTAACATATAATTTTGACGATTTAAAAGAATTTAAAATGTACATAGATGAATTATTAGAAAAACAGTATATACAAAAAAATAATAGTAAACACAATATCCAACATTTATAGTAAATAAACATAGTGAACAAAAAAGAGGTAAAAGTAGAATGGTTATTGTTTATACAAATTTAGATGCAAAAATTATGACATATAATTATCCAATACCAAATAAGATATTAAAAATAAGACAAATACAAGGATATAACTATTTTAGTAAATTTGACTGTAAATCAGGATTTTACTACTTAAAGTTAGAAGAAGAATCTAAGGAATTAACCGCATTTACGGTACCACAAGGATTTTATGAATGGAACGTATTACCATTTGGGTATAAAATGCACCAGGTAAATATCAATATTTTATGGATAGTTATTTTAAACAATTACCTAATTGTATAGTATACATAGATGATATACTATTATATATAAAAATTATAGAAGAATATTTAAAATTATTAGAACAATTTACAAATATAATAGAAAAATCGGGAATAAGTTTAAGTGAAAAGAAAGCCGAAATTATGAAAAACCAGATAGAGCTTTTAGGAATACAAATAGATAAAAGTGGAGTAAAAATGCAACAATATATAGTACAAAAAAATAATAAATTCAAAAGAAGAATTAGATACAAAAAAGAAATTACAATCATTTTTAGGATTAGTAAACCAAGTAAGAGAATATATACCAAAATTATCAAAAAAACTAAAGCCTTTACAGAAAAAATTTAAAAAGGATGTAGAATATAATTACAACAAAGAAGATAAAAAACAAGTTCAAAAAATAAAAATACTTTGTAAAAAGTTACCAAAAACACAATTTCCAGATGAAAATAAAAAATTTACATATATAGTAGAAGCAGATGCAAGTGAATATAGTTATGGAGGAGTACTTAAATATAGATACGAAAATGAAAAATTAGAACATCATTGCAGATACTACTCAGGTATGGTTAATGAAACAAAAATAAAATGCGAAATAAATAGAAAAGAATTATGTTCGTTATATAAATGTTTATTAGCATTTGAACCATATATTGTATATAACAAATTTATAGTGAGAACAGATAATACCCAGGTTCGGTGGTGGCTAACAAAGAAAATGCAAAATTCAGTTACAACAAAAGAGATTCGGAGACTAGTATTGATTATATTAAATTTTACATTTACAATTGAAGTAATTAGTACTAACAAAAATGTTATTGCAGATTACACATCAAGACAAAGCTACACAGACTGATATAATAGAAGACGATGCTTTAGAAAAGATACTAAAAACCGTAACTACGCTTTCAATGAAAGTGGACAGTATGGGTAATGAAATAGAAAAGCTAAAGACTAATGAAGTTAAACTGAAGTCTGAAGCTACAAATCAGCTAACTCAGCAGTGTGCAGAGCTATGTCGATCGGAAGACATTAAAATTTCAGAGCTAAAAGGAGACGTTGGGACACTTCATAAAACCCATAACGTTTATCATTCTACAATTGCAGGTACAAGCAAAGGAGTTAGTGGACAAAGATACCAGAACATGAACATGAATAAGATATTTGAGAAGCCATTTCTACCAAAAATACAAAAAGACACCTTGTACATACCCCAACAAATTACCACATATCGAGATAGTTTGAACCAAGATAAAAAAACTCAAAACCATCTAGCCCGAGGATACATAGAAAAGATCTACAAAGTACAAAATTTTCTAAACCTTAACTCCAGAGCAACAGATATAGGATTGCTGAATTAGAAAAAGAACTACAAATGCCAAAAGATTTGTATGAAAAAAGACAGAAAGAACAAAGATAAAGAACAAAAATTATTAATTGAGATAAATAAATTTAAAGAAAAAATAGAAGGGGAAAATAAAGAATTAGAAACTAGTGAATGAGAAATAAATACAATAGATGCTGAAGAAACAGATAATTATGACATGAATAAGATATTTGAGAAGTCATTTATACCAAAAATACAAAAAGACCCCTTGTTCATACCCCCACAAATTACCACATATCGAGATAGTTTGAACCATGATAAAAAACTTATAACCATCTAGCCCGAGGATACATAGAAAATATCTACAAAGTACAAACTTTTCTAAAATTTAACTCCAGAGCTACAAATATAGAATTGCTGAATTAGAAAAAAAATTACAAATGTCAAAAGATTTGTATGAAGAAAGACAAAAAGAAAAAGAAAAAAAATTCTTAATTGATATAAATAAATTTAAAGAAAAATTAGAAGGAGAAAATAAAGAATTAGAAACTAGTGAAATAGAAATAAATACAATAGATGCTGAAGAAACAAATAATTATGACTCGGAAGGTAGTGAAACATATACAGAAATTTTCGAAAATATAGAAAAACTAGAAATTAATGAAAAATAAGAAGTAATTAATAAAGAAAATAAAGAACTAATAAATACAGAAGTAAATATTCTAGATAAAAATATAATACCTAGTACATTAGAAATAAGAAAACCAACCTATAATTACAAAAATAAGTTTAAAAGATATAATCCAAAGGATGAATATAATAAATGGACACCAAAACAAATAATTAATTACAACTTTTTAGATTTATTTTTTGTATTTCTTCAGTAGTTTGTTGTTTTATTTTATCTATTTCCTTTTTTCTATCTATCTCTTCGTTTTCTCTTTCTATTCTACTTATCTTCTAATTTTAATTCTTTCATAAGATTTTTTCTTTTATGAAGTGTTGTTTGAGAATTCGATGTATATTCTCAAGTGTTGGGGAATGAGAAAAGTGGGAGTTATAAGTTTAAATTAAAAACCTCCAAATTTATTTATAAGAACATAAAAATCGATTTACTTCTGGAGGGGTTGTTTTATTTACCCTTTTTTGTCTATTGTAATGACTAAATTTTAAAATTTAGCCTATACTTTTTCTTTAAAAAAAATGAGTAAAGCATCTAGTACCCCTGAATCATGATCAAATTTGCTATGATATCTGAACTAAATTTTAATATATTTTTGTCATCCTTTTTAGCTGACGTATCACCTTTTGTTAATATTTTTAGTTGAAGTAGCACCTTTGACGTAGGTCTTATTTTATGTAATAAAAAGTGTTACGTCAGCACAAAAGAATGATAAAAATATGCTAAAATTGAGTCCACGGGTAATAGGACCCTGTGAAGGTGGAGTGCGTTGTAGTAATTTTGGTCATAGTTCGGAGGGGTCCTAGATGCTTATCACAAAAAAAAATAACTAAGAGATGGATGGTCCAAACAATAAGATTTTGGATGAATTCGAAGAGTCATTAATTTTTGGGTCATCCAACTACCTTGGAATGGATTATTCTGTTTGTTAAATTATATAAATGATTCTCATAGTTGGTAGCTTTATTTATAGGGGAAAGGACAAGAATAGCCACTCGGCTAAAATAATTGCTACCGAGTGGCCATCGATTTTTAAATTCTAAAATATAATCATTTAGGCCTTTTTTTTGCTACTATCTTCATGTTTTTTTTTTTTTTGGCTGCAAATATCACAATCCAGTGATTCTGTTTAAGCTATCCTCTTGTTATCTACAACACCATTACTCAACGGTTGATTTGAATCATAAAGATTTTAAAGTTTGCTAGCTTCAAAATAAGTTGCGCAGTTTTAAGCTTTAAAAAAAAGTTATTCGTCTAATTGGTGTAGTTTTTCTAACAATCAAATATGATTTTATAACATTGTAATTGTTGCTCTTCTTTTTTATCAATCAAATATAATATTTGATATCAAATACATGAATCTTTGATACCAAATATAAATACATATTTTATACATTAATTGTATAAAAGTGTATGAAAGCGGTATCAAAGTGTATCAATGTAGTATAAAAGTGTATCAATATAGTATAAAAGTGTATCAATTGGGTAGAGAGACTGCATGCGACCGATGGGCCAAATGGCTAAAATTCGGAATTAAATTGGGTTGACTGGCTCCAATTGTCCAACTTCTACATGAGTTGGCCATTTCTTTTCAAAATGGCCAGCCCATGTCCTTTTCCCTTATTTATTTGTCTCCCACAAGAAAAATCCTCAAAAACTAGTTTCTTTTTTTATTTTATTTTTTATTTTTATGTATAAGACTTTCCTTTATACTTCAAATAACTTTAAACAACTCTTCATGCTTATTTATCTTTCAACTTCTATTTTCCTTCTCCTTTTTTATTTTACTTAGATTTTTTACTTTTTTCTCTTTTTTTTTTTTAGTTTTTTCTCCATCTTTTTTTTTTTCTTTATCCTCTCAACCTCTTTTATTTTTCTTGATTTTTATTTTTTTAATAAAAGATTCTCAATCCTTTTTTGGTCTTTCTTTCTTTATTTTTTTTCTCAATATTTTTTTCTTTTCGTTTTATTCGTTTCATCCTCTTAACTTCTATTTTTTTCTCTATTTTCTTTGATTTTTTCTTTTTCCTCAAGGTTTATTATTTTTCTTTTTCTTTTCTTTTTTTCTTGGTTCCTTCCAAAAAATAAGATATGCCCAATGGAAAAAAGTTGACACCACCACATTGTGTCTTGATTTATGAGATGTTCTATAAATCTTGTCTTAGAGGCATGACTTAACACAAGGACTTTCAAATAACAAATTATGTCCCATGGGCAAGAGTTGACACTACTGCATTGTGTTTTGATTTATGAGATTTTCTATAACTATTGTCTTAGAGTCAAGACTTAGACCAAGGGCTTTCAAACAACAAGTTACGCCCCAAGAGCAAGAGTTGACACAACCACATTTTGTTTTGAGTTATGAGATGCTCTATAACTCTTACCTTAGAGAAAAGATTTAGACCAAGGACCACCAAACAACAAGTTATGCCACATGGAGAAGAGCTGTGTAATACCCCATACTTTTTCCTAGCTTAGTTTAGCATCTAGTGTATCAAGGGTTAGCGTTGAAAGTATATAACTCCGATGCATATAAAATTTTCCAGCTCTAGATCCATCAATGTGTAGATAATTGAATCAATTTTTTAATAATACCAATTTCTCCTTAATTCGATACTCAGTTGAGAAGTTATGGTGATTTTAGTGAAAATAATTGGGCATCGCGATAAGCATCGCACCGCGGTGAAGGACAATTTCGCAGTTGTCCGATTTCCAGTGGAGCATCGCGATTAGCACGCGTCGCGGAGAAGCTCCAGTTCCTGTTTATCCCATTCCAGTAGCTCACCGCAATTAGCCGGTATCGCACCGGAAATCCCGTTCTTTTCCAGCGTCACAATGCATTTTCACCGCGTCGTGCCAGAGGCCAAAATGGCAATTGTCCTTTTTACAGTAAGCCACCGCGATTGTGGCGTGTCGCGCCGAGGCCCAAAATTGAGATTTCCTGTTTCAAATTAATTTTTACAAAGGGCAACCTAGTCATTTTCTAAGCCCCCAAACCGTATAAATCACATAATCTAGCCTATTCTAAGCTTATAATGAATGCTTTTCACATAATTTCTCTCTAAGAAACCCTAGAAAATTCAAATCTTAATCCCCAAGGAATCTAAATTCCACCATTCTTTTTCCAAGATAACTCATTCTTTCATCTTTATGCCCAAAACTAGTTTTTAATTACAAAGTTACATGATTTTACATGGTTTTATATGAATATTTTGCTATTCATGATTACGATTATTAGTTTTCAGATATTCCAGCTTATGTGAGTCATCTACATTTAGCATGCATTTTTTAAAAAATTTATAATGATATTGATATATTGATTCACTTGTGCATTCACCCCCACATACTCAGTATATTCCAGAAGTACTGATCCACATATACGTCTATGTTCAACATTGTCTCATAATATAGGTTTAGGTGCTCAGTTTCAGCAGCGTGAGTGATTTAGAACATCTCTATCTGTATCCCAATAGTTGGTGAGTCCTCATAGTTCGGAGATCCAGTTACTCCATTTTTTAGCTAATTAGTATAGATGATTCAATATTTTTTAGATAGTTCAAGTTAGCTGGGGGTTTGTCCCAATAGCTCTCTAGTTATTAGTAGTAGAGGCTTGTCAGACTGCTAGACATAGTTCAGATTTTCAGTATTTCTTTACCAGACTTTGATTCTAATATTTTTAGATATTATGTTTAGATATTTCAGCTTAGATTAGACAGAATTGCACATTCATATTATGTTCATATTTATCTATTTATAAGTATCCAGATTTAGTAAAAGGCTTACAGGGTTAGTTTGAGGCTACTCATAGTCTGGAGCACCGTATGATGTATCGGGATCTATTTTTGGGGCATTACAAACTTGTTATGAGTCCTAGTTAGTTAGACAAGCCGCATTAGGTAGAGTCTTGATCATGAGTGTGAGGCATGCCACATTTATGAGCAAAAAGCTACGGGATATTTTTAGGAAATCATCTTCTTCTTTCATGATATATCATGCTTACAGTATCTCTATTTGCTTTTAACTCATGCTCTTACATGACAGTTGAATATGCCTCCTCCTCGAGCTAACGCCCACATAAATGATAACCAGCTACCCCAGCCTGCTGACCCTCTGATTGAGAATGTATCCCATGTTGAATTTTAGGTTGCCTTGCAGGCGTTAGCCCAAGCTGTGACTGCTAATGTTCAGGTCCACCATCAGACGATAGTCCCACTTCAGCAGAATGGGGATTTAGCAGCAGTCAGAATTTTTGACTTCATGAGAATGAATCCGCCTGAGTTTTTTGGGTCAAAAACAGCTGAGGACCTACAACTTTACATAGAGGAGATAAGAAAGATCACCCAGATTATGCATGTTACTGAGGACGAGAATTTAGAGTTGGCATCTTATAGATTGGAGGATATTGTATATGATTAGGTGGTTAAGTGAAAGAATGGTAGAGGTGAGAACACAGCTCCTATGAGTTGGCAGGTGTTTTAGGATATATTTCTAGACGAGTTCTTTCCGCGTGAAATGAGAGAAGCTATGTAGAGGAGTTTGTGAACATGAGGTAGGGCTCGATGATAGTGAAAGAGTACTACCTTAAGTTCAACTAGTTCTCTAAGTATGCCTCTGATATAATGGCTCACCCCAGGGGGAGTATGAGTATGTATGTTACTGGAGTATCTAGTTTGGTAGTCAAAAGGTGTAGGACTGCCATACTTATTGGGGACATGGATCTTTCTAGGTTGATGATTCATGCCCAGCAGATTAAGGTAAAAAAGTTGAAAGTAAGAGGGAGAGGAAATAAAAAGGCTTAAACCGGGTAGTTTGATTATGGCCAGACAAAGTTTGAAGGGGGAAATCGTTTGCATTTTCAAAATCATTCATCTATGCCAGTGCCATCTTCAGCTAGCGCTCCCACTCCCAAAGTTAGGCAGAAGCAGTGGGGTAAGACTTCTATGTCTAGATCTTAAAATAGTATGAGTGGAAAACCCAGTTTTCCTTCATATGGTAAGTGTGGTAAAAATTATCTTGGTGAGTACTTGTTGGGACAGAAGGTTGTTATGGTTATGGTAAGTTAGGTCATAGAATCAAAGAGTATCCATATGCTAAGAAGGGAAATAGGGATGTTTGTTCTCGGACTCAGGCTACTAGCGTACCAGCTTCTCTTGGTCGCCTAGTCCCTTCTCAATACACATCATCCAATATCGGTGGCGGTCAGTTCCAGAATTGGTTTTATGCTTTACCATCTCTTCAGGAGCAGGTGAGTTCACCAGATGTTGTTACTGGTATGCTTCATGTTTTTTATCTTGATGCTTATGTGTTGTTAGACCCTGGGTCAAATTTCTCATATGTGACCCCACTAGTTGCAGTAAATTTTAAAATAGGTCCTGAAAAAGATCTCTGAGCCCTTCTTAGTTTCTACCCTAGTAGGTAAGTCAGTTGTTGCCAAACAGATCTATAAAAAGTATCCTATCACTGTCCTTTATAAAATTATGTTAGTTAGATATGGTCGGCTTTGACCTTATTCCTGGATGGATTGGCTCCATTCCTGTTATGCATCCATAGATTTTCTCACCCGAGTGGTGAAGTTTCAGTTTACAGATGAGTCAGTCTTTGAGTGGGAAGGTAATTTAGTGTCTCCTAAGAGTCATTTCATATCCTATATTAAGTCCAGAAAGTTGATCTCAAAAGGGTGGATCTATCATCTAGTTCAAGTCAAAGATACTAAGTCTGAGACTCTAACAGTTTGGTCAGTTTGTGTAGTCAATGAGTTTCCTGATGTTTTTCTCAAAGATTTGCTAGAGGTACCTCCCGATAGGGAAATAGAATTTGGTATTGAACTTCTCCAGATGCTCAACCCATCTCCATTCCTACATATCATATGGCTCCAGCCGAGCTTAAGGAGTTAAAAGAGCAGCTTAAAGACCTCTGAGATAAAGGTTTCATAAGGCCAGTGTCTCTCTATGAGGCGCACCCATCCTATTCGTGCAAAGAAAGATGGTTCTTTAAGAATGTGCATTGACTATCATCAGCTGTATAAAGTCACAGTCAAAAACAACTATCCTCTTCCTAGGATTGATGACTTATTCGACCAACTCCAACGTGCAAGTTACTTCACAAAGATAGACCTTAGATCTGAATATCATCAGCTTAGAGCAAGGGATGTGATATCTAAAAGACAACTTTCAGAATTCGTTATGGTCATTTCAAGTTTCTAGTTATGTCCTTCAGGCTAACAAATACCCCAGTAGTCTTCATGGACTTAATAAACCGAGTGTTCAAACAGTATTTGGAAATTATTGTCATAGACTTTATCGATTATATTTTTGTCTATTCTCATTGTGAGGATAACCTTGCAGACTATCTTAGAGTTGTGTTGCAAACTATTAGAGATCACCAGTTGTTTGCTAAATTCAGTAAATGTGGATTTTGGCTAAGATTAATAGCTTTCAGTGTTCATATTGTTTCTAGTGATGGCATTAGAGTTGATCCCCAAAACATAGAAGCAGTAAAAAACTGGCCTAGACATATCTCTCCGCTAGACATCTGAAGTTTCTTGGGTTTATTTGGCTATTATGGATGCTTTGTTGAGGTTTTTTCTTCTATTTCATCCCCTATGTCTAGATTAACTCAGAAGAAAGTTAAGTTTTAGTGGTCAGATTCTTGTGAGAAGAGTTTTCAGGACTTAAAGACTCGATTCACTTCAGCCCCAGTTTTAGCGCTACCTGATAGTACAGATGGTTTCGTTGTCTATTATGATTCCTCTAAAATTGGTCTGGGTTATGTTTGATGTAGAGATGTAAGGTTATATCCTATGCCTCTAGACAACTTAAGCCTCACGAAAAGAACTACCCTACCCATGATCTTGAGCTAGTTGTTGTTGTGTTTGCTTTGAAAATATGGAGGCATTATCTTTATGGGGTGCACGTTGATGTGTTTACAGATCACAAAAGCTTGCAATATGTATTTACTCAGAGAGAGTTAAATCTTCATTGGGGTAGATGGTTAGAATTGTTGAAAAATTATGATATGAGTGTGTTGTATCATTCGGACAAGGCAAATATAGTGGCAGATTCCCTTAGTAGATTGTCTATGGGCAGTGTTGTTCATGTGGAGAATGATAAGAAAGAGTTAGTTTGGAAAGTTCACCGGTTATATAGATTGGGTGTGAGGATGGTTGACTCAGCTGAAGGAAATATTTGGGTTCAGAGTAGTTCAGAATCTTCTCTAGTTTCTAAAGTGAAAGAGAAGCAGGATAAGGATTCTAATTTGGTCAAACTGAAGGGTTCAGTTAAAGACCAAAAGGTTGAGATTTTCTCCCAAGGGGGTGATGGTGTGTTGATATACCAGGGTAGATTGTGTGTGCCGTGTGTTGATGAGGTGAGGTAGCGAATTATGGCAGAAGCGCATGGTGCACGTTATTCCATTCATCCAGGAGCCACCAAGATGTACCGTAATCTATGAGAAGTTATTGGTGGAGTGGTATGAAGAAAGATATCATAGAATTTTTAGCCAAGTGTGCGACTTGTCAACAGGTTAAGGTAGATCACTAAAAACATGGTGGCACATTGCAGGAGTTTGGTATTCCCACTTAGAAGTGAGAATAGGTTAATATGGACTTTGTGATTGGATTACCCCATTCGCGTCATCAGCTGAAGATTATACTAAGCTATGTATCAAAGAGTTGGTTAGATTGCATGGAGTTCCCTTGTCCATCATCTCAGATAGGGGTACTCAGTTTACCTCTTAGTTTTGGAAAGCCTTTCAGAATAGTCTTGGTACCCAAGTTCATTTTTTCATCCACAAATAGATGGTCAGGCAGAGAGGACCATTCAGACTCTAGAGGATATATTGAGGGCATGTGTTCTTGATTTCAAAGGCAGTTGGGATGACCACTTGTTGTGAATCGAGTTTTCCTACAATAACAATTACCATTCTATTATTTAGATGGCCCTGTTTGAGGATCTTTATGGGTGGAGATGCAGATCACCAGTCGATTGGTTTTAAGTGGGTGAGGCCGCTTTGATTGGGCCAGATATGGTACTTGAAGCCATAAAGAAAGTTTAGCTGATTCGAAAGAGATTAAAAGTAGATCAGAGTCATAAAAAATCATATGTATACGTGAGAAGAAGAGATCTTGAGTTTGAAGTAGATGATCTTGTGTATTTGAAAATTTCACCCATGAAGGGGGTGAAGAGATTTGGCAAAAAGGGGAAGCTTAGGCCCCAGTATGTAGGCCCCTACAGGATTTTTAGTCTCATGGGAAAGGTAGTGTATCAGCTTGAGCTACCTGCATACTTTTTATCAGTTCACCAGTGTTCCATGTGTCCTTATTAAAGAAGTGCATGGACGATTCAGCCGTTGTAGTCCCTCTAGAAAGCACAGCTATTCGGAATAGCCTTTCATATGAAGAAATTCCAGTAGAGATTCTTGATCATCAGATCCGTAGACTAAGGAACAAACAAGTTCCCTTGGTCAAAGTACTGTGGAGAAATCAGTCTGTTGAGGGTGTCACTTGGGAAGTAGAAGCAGACATGCTTACCAAGTATCCTCGCCTATTCTTCATGAACTCAAATTCAGCTTAAGGTAACAGTCCTCCTTCATTCAGTTTTTTTCCAGTCTCAGATTTAGCTATATAGTTATCTACATGTAAATTCATGCATTCGCAGATCTGTTCAGTCACTCAGAATGTTTTAGATGCGGCCATGTAGTTTGTTTTGGTTGTGCATGCCAGCATATAGCCTCAGATTTTCAACATCTTTAATTTAACTAGTCTCATTCGAGGATGAATGTTCCTATAAGACCCTGCAAAATTCTAAACTTAACTCAGTCCATTAAAGCTTGAAAAGAGGCCCCAGACTTAGAAATTTCAGCTAAGTTTTTATACTTAGAAATATTTTAGCCTTCGTAAGTTGGCGATCCTATTTCATGACCCTTATGACCTTAAGGTATCGATTTTCAGGTTGATTCATGATCAGGAATATCAGTAGGTAACTTCAGGTGAGTTTCAAATTTTTTGGGCCTCATTTGAACCATGTTCAGGTGATCAAGATAGTAGGTCGACGCGACCTCAATGCATCGCGTCACCCATCGCATCAACATATAATTTTTCCCCAGCTTTCAGTTCAATTCTAGTGAACCAACGCAAACTCGATGCGGCACGTTGGTCATCATCAAAGTGGCGCGTCGGTCTGCGCGCCACTGGGCACGCTTTCTGTCATTAAAAGTCCGCGTCTAGAGGGGTATTTAGGTTATTTTTCCATCCTTAATCAGTCCTAAAAACACGAGATTTGTCCCTTAATAAGCAAAATACACTCACTTTCTCTCAAATTCTCTCAAGAACAAACTTTAACCTAACAAAGTCAAGATAATTCACCATCAATCTTCAGGAATTCAAGCACCAAGGTATGTTAGGTGTTCATCCAAGGGTTTCCTTCAACCCTTGGAGTTCAAGAACCTCTTTTAAAACTTCAAGTTTGTTGATTTCATGAATTCCATGTTGGACTTGAATGTATTCATGATTATGATGTTAATTGGGTTTCTAATTCATGCTTTATTACAAGATTCATGTAAATTTATTTTGACATGTGTGTAGTATTATGTGAATTCATGTTAAAGCCCATGAATTTGTGAGTTGGGATTTGAAATCATGATGCCTACATGTTGATTAGTATTATATGCATAGATTATATTCCCCAAGTGTTTGATAAATTGCTCATGTGGATTAAATGGGAAAATCATGACATGCTAGCATATGTGCAAGCTTATATCTTACAAGTATTTGATAAATTGTCTCTATGAATAACATGAACATTGTAGTGCTTTTCAATATCATGCTATTCTTTACTTTTCATGCTATCGAGTCCTGGGGGTATCTAATACCCGACAATCTAGTTGTATACCTAGAATTACAGTAGCTTCAGAATAGTCTTAGTGATGTCACGTACAGTAGTATTCAGTCAGTACAGAAATTAGTATATCCTTCCAGTAGATGGTGTGATCCTTAGAAACAGTCCTTGCATTCTAGAACTACATAGCTAGCGAGGTTGAGACATCAACCTACCATTTGAGGGTTGATGAGGTGTTCTACCTGCCAGTTGAGGGTACCACCTTTCTCGTTCAAAGCACCTGCCAGATAAGGGTGGCTCAGCACTTTTATTTACCCGTGGCATGGTACTAACACCCTTCTAACTGGGGTTATAGGTTGGACCCCAAATCAGTTCAGAGAAGGGGCAGGTTGGTTAGATGATTACTTCCCACAATTTCAGTTTCAGTCAGTCTCAGTACCAAACTCAGTTCAGTTCTACAGAATTAGGACTGTCAGACACAATCACTCAGCTCAGTGTGGAACTCAGCATACTCCCACAGAATTAGGATAGTCAGAAACAGTCACCCAGCTATCAGTAATACAGTTATCAATAAACTCAGATATCAGTTATCCAATTATCAAAACTCAGTATCTAGTGTGACTATGATCTTAGATACAGTATATGTAGATATGTGCACAGTGTTGTATAATCAGTGTTTCATATGTTTTTAGTTATATATGTATCCTCATTTAGTTAAATTCATGTTACTCAGTCATTTATTTGTTCATGCATATGAATCCATGCATATCAGCCTACCTAACTTAGCATACCAGTATATTTAAAGTACTGACACATACCTTTCTTTCGTGCTATGATGTTTTATATCATAGGTTCAGATGTATGGAATCCTAACTGCACTTAGCAGCCCATCTATCAGCAACAAACTTAGTGGTGAGTCCTCATAGTTCGAGGACAAAGTTGTTATTTCAGTATTTCAGTATGTTTTTTAGTCGTTGGAGTTAGTTGGGGACTTATCCTATGAACTCTATATTCAGGCAGTTAGAGGCTTTCAGACTAGAGAATTCCAGACAAATATTTTATTATTCAGTATTTGTTTCAGTTATGAACCTTATGGCGATTTATAGCCTATCTTCAGCATTTACTTCAGATATATTATTATTGCAGTGTTATTATTATTCAGTGCTCACAGTAGGTATCAGTCATGGGTTAGCTGGTGGTCCATTGGGGTCGCTAGCATCGTGTAGAGTTTAGGGTACAGACTTGGGGTGTTACAGTTCTCAAGGGGGAGATATTATAATACCTCGTACTTTTTTCTAGCTCAGTTTAGCTTCTAGTGTGTCAAGGTTTAGCTTTAAAAATGTATCTCTTGATGCGTATAGAATTTTTAAGCTCTAGACCCACCAATGTGTAGATAATTGAATCAGCTTTCCAACAATACTAATTTCTCCTTAATTCAATACTCGATTGAGAAATTGAGGTGATTTTAATAAAAATAATAGGGCATCGCGATAAGCACCGTGTCGCGATGAAGGACAATTTCGCAATTGTTCAATTTCAAGTGGAGCACTGTGATTATCCCACGACTCGAAGAAGCTCTAGTTCTCAATCTTCCCATTCCAGTAGCTCATCGCGATTAGCCGGTATTGCGCCAGAAATCTCAATTGGATAGACACCGCATCGCGGTGGAGTGCAAAATGGCACTCGTCCTTTTCCAGTAATGCAACACAATTTTGCCGCATCGCGCCAGAGGCCAAAATAGCAATTATCCTTTTTCAAGCAAGCCACCGCGATTGTGGCGCATCACGCCGAAGCCCAAAATTGAGATTTTTAGTTCCAAATTAATTTTTTACAAAGGGCAACCTAGTCCTTTCCCAAGCTTCCAAATAGTGTAAAACACAAAACCTAGCCTATTTTAAGCATATTATGCATGCTTTTCACATAATTTCTCTCCAAGAAACCCTAGAACATTCAAATCTTAATTCCCAAGGAATCCAAATTCCACCATTCTTTTTTCAAGATAACTCAAAATTACAGATTCTCAATTCAAGAACTTCAAGAAACAATCTTCAAAAGCACAAATAGAAGTTCAAGTTCAAGCTTCTTTATCAATTTCATCAATTAAGGTATGTGGGGTTTCAACAAGGATAATTCTTTCATCCTTGGGCTCAAAACTAGTTTTTAAGTACAAAGTTACATAATTTTATATGATTACCCAAGAATTTCAATTTAGGATTCATACTCAAATATTGTTATTTGAAGATTATGAGATTTCAAGTGATTTATATGATGAATGGCAGGGCTATTATCGTATTTTCATGCATATGATATAAATTTCCAAATTTAGAATTGAATTATTAATATTTTTATTATCAAGCATGAACTTTATGATGATTTGACATGAATTTAATGCATGGGTTACTATCCCTAGTTTGAATATTGATATTTCAAGTATGACTATGTTTTAAGTATCCCATGATTAGTTATTTTTCAGATTTTCATAAAGATTTGATCTTTTGATCTTGGTTCAGACATGGAATCAACTTTATAGTTTCAACTACAGTTTAAGTTAACAGTTATACAGTTGGTTTTCATTATTTACCATCATACTAGTTTTTAAAAGTGGATTTCCAATAGAATGAACATACAGATTAAAGGGAGTAGTATTTAGCACCGAGTTGGGTATGTTCACATGCCCCAGAACTATGAGCCAATATAGGTTTAGATTATCATATTATTCCCATTTTTATATGAATGACAGATACAGATGTGATCATTTAGATTAGTTTATACTCCTTGGCAAAAGAATGACACATCTCCCCAACGTGAGGTTTTCCCATAAGGGAACTAGACATTGGACACTATGATAGCTCACATAGTATATGTCGGTTAGAAGAACCTCCGTACAGACTACAGATTTTAGAATAGAATAATCCTAACAGAAAAGCTTTTAGAAACTAAGTGTAAAGGCTCATAATTTTATTCTGCTATTGCTTTACATATGACATTATCAATGAGATTTCAGATTTTAATTTACAGATACAGAAGTGAGTCCTTTCTACACTTTGACAACATAATTTAAAAAAAGAATACCAGGACAGCTTTTAGAAACTAAATGTTATGACTCACTAGATTTATGCAACATATTTTTCTATTCATGATTATGATCATCAGTTTTCAGACATTCCATCTTATGTGAGTCATTTACATTTAGCATGCATTCTTTTAAAAATTTATAATGATATTGAGATATTGATTTACTTGTGCATTCACCCACTTATACTCAGTACATTCCAGATGTACTAATCCACATATATTTCTATGTGCTACATTGTCTCATAATGTAGGTTCAGGTGCTCAGTTTCAGCGGCGTGAGTGATTTCGAGCATCTCTATCTGCATCCCAGCAGTTGGTGAGTCATCATAGTGTGGGGACCCAGTTACTCAATTTTTCAGCTTATTAGTATAGATGATTCAATATTTTTTAGACAATTCGAGTCAGCTGGAGGTTTGTCCCAGTGGCTCTCTAGTAATTAGTAGTAGAGGCTTGTAAGACTGCTAAACATAGTTTAGATTTTCAGTATTTCTTTACCAGCCTTTGAGTCTAATATTTTTAGATATTATGTTTAGATGATTTCAACTTAGATCAGATAGACTTCCGCATTCATATTATGTTCATATTTATCTATTTATGAGTATCCAAATTTAGTAGAAGGCTTACAGGGTTAGCTTGAGGCTACTCATAGTCTCGAGCACCATGTGACGTCTCGGGACCCATTTTCGAAGCATTAGTAGTTGGCACTGTCATATTGTGTATTGATTTATAGGATATTTTGTAACTCTTGTCTTAGAGGCAAAATCTTGACCAAGGGTTTTCAAACAACAAGTTACGCCCCATAGAAAGAAATGACACAACAACACTATATTTTAATTTCTAAGATGCTCTATAACCTTTGTCTTAGAGGCAAAACTTAGCCAAAGAACTTCTAAAAAAATAAGTTACGCCCCATGGGCAATAATTGACACTACCACATTATGTCATGATTTATGAGATATTCTATAACTCTTGTCATAGATGCAAGATTTTGTCCGAACTTTCAAACAGAAAGTTATGCCGCACGGGCAAGAGTTGACAGTACCATATTATGTCTTGATTTTTGAGATGTTTTATAAATCATTTCTTAGAGGCAAGACTTAGCTCAGGACTTTCAAGCAACAATTTATGCCCCATGGGCAAGACTTGACACTACTACATTGTGTCTTGATTTATGAGATGTTCTACAAATCTTACAAGAGAATAAAAAAAACAAAAGAAAAAATAAAGATGGAGAAAAAAAATTAGAAGAAAAAATAAAATAAAATATGAGAAAAAATGAAAAAAAAATGAGAAACGATAAAACAAAAAAAAGGTTGAGACAAATGAATTAAAGAATAAAAAAAGAGAAATGAAAAATAAATAATGTTTGAGAAAAAAAGAGAAAGACAAAAAATAAAATAAAGAATAGACATTGAAACAAATAAATTAAATGAAAGAGAAAAGAAATAATAAAAGAGAAATAAAAATAGAAGATCAGAGACAAATGAGTGTGGAAAATGTAAAATTATTTGAGGTGTAGAGGAGCAAAATTGTACTTGTTCTATACATAAAATGAAAGGAATGTTAGTCTTTAAAGACATTTCTTATGAAGTACAGAAAAACAAAGTCACCCACTATGGGGGTTCATCCCATATAATTTTCTAATTCTAACAGATAACTTGAGCCCGAGTGATTATTATACTTCGGGTTAAGTTCAAAAATGGCTCTAAAATAAATTGGTCTTGATATTTTGTCCCTAAAAAAAGTCTTATAAAAATGATATTCATAAGGGGCGTCTTGATTTTTTTTGGCCCCTCTTAATAACCCTTGCAAAAAAAACACACATTCTAACTCTTGTTCATAATGCATATATTTTTGACATTTTGATACAATGAATTTGCACAAATTGACTAGATGTTTTGTCTTATAGGCAAAGATTATAACTTAGATATGTTGTCGATAAGGAATACATCTAGCTCTTGCATATAAGGCATATGTTCAGGATATTTCAAATATTGAATTTGCTCAATTGACCACGAGTTTTATCTTATAGGCAAATATTAGAACTTCATTAGGAGAGACAAAAGTTCAAGACCACGATTTGGGATACAAAAATTCAAGATCAAATATTTGAGAAATAAAAGTTTAAGACCACGCACTTTGATAAATACTAGATGTAATTTCCACTTATACTTCGAGAGGACATAATCTCCATTTCTTGAAATTTAATTTGATAATTTGTGGATGGAAATTAAATTTCTAGGAAAAAATCATTGTAAGTTGAGGTTCAGAAAAAATAATTAAATGAAAAAATAAAAAAATGAAATAAAAACACTAAAACATAAAAACATAAAAATAAAAATGTTGTAAATGTATTTACATTATAGTGAAGGTCTATCAAAAATATAGTTAAGATCTATTTGATATCTATTAGGATATGAAGTATCTATTTTTTAGAGAGAAACCAGGAGTATTTTCCCTATAAATAGAGGAGTTTTGTTCAGTGTATCATTAATCTTATGATCTCTCAACCATCAAGCAAAATAAAGAACCATTCCCTCTTTTCTCTCTACATTTTTCTTGTTCTTTATATTATATTTTATAACACGTTATCAGCAGGAATATCTCACTAATTAATATTAATTGCTCTTCGGTTGAGTCATTAACAGCGCGCTGATACCATTCTGCCGATAAGGTTCTTAAGGTATGATTTTTTATTAATTGTTATCTTAGTGCTTAAACACCATGGAGGTACAACTCTAATTAGAAAAAAGAAAAAAAAACTATGTTGCTATGCAACATACCAAACAGTATCATATATCAATTTTTACAATAGTATCATATAGATTTGCAAATTGTTGTTACTGGAAATTTGTAGTACGAATTGTTCTAACTTTGATTTATAAATTACTCCATTCAATTCCATCAAAGGAGTTAATGTGAGTGAATAATTTTTAGTGGTCTCAGACTTGAAATATGACTGCTTGAGGAAGTGGCATCTCACACTCACATAGATGAAATACATCGAGAGTGCTCCTGTAATTTTAGCACCCCACTTATATGGCAACAGATTTTCATTAAGAGATTTTTTAAACTCATCCTCACAAATCATTACAGGTAAATGCATTCATACCATAAGGAGGGATAAAATATAAATAGCATTTTTTTCACAAGTCATAGAAGATTACTGCTGGATCGGTGAAATAATTTACTGCAGCGGGCTTGAATCTCCTTAAAGAGAGTGAGAAATCTGCATTTAAGCCAAGAAGAAAATAGATTTATTTTCTTCATTTATAATTTGAGTAGTAATTTTATTGTAATTTCACCAATAATTTTAAGGAGATTCAATAGCAACAACTGAAAAATTTGCAGATGTCAAGATGGGAGATCTTAACAAGGCATTTCGGTTCAACGATACTCATTTCAAGAGGTGGAAGGTTAAAGTATTTTTGTACTTGAGTCTTCTCAATATTTCATATGTGTTAACTGAGAAGAATCCAAACAGAGTAGATAACTCTTTCATGAATAATGAAGAACTTATTTTCTTCCAAGAGAAAGTTGAAAAATATGATGGTGACTTCTACAAGTGTCGGTATTTTCTTCTTAATTGTCCATATGATAATTTTTATGATTATTATGATAGAACTTACTCAAATTCAAAGAAAATTTGGAAAGCACAACAGATAAAGAAAAGGATTTTCATTGGATTTTGGGATGATGGTGATGTTGGGCGTATTTACACCCCTAAGAACCATAATTTACCCATATTTTAGGCTAAGTTTAGAGGATAAAATATATAATTCCTGCACTTTTAGTCCATTTTCCTGTAAGTGAGCTAACCTATGTGATTAGCATGTTTTCAAGTATTAATGATGAATATTTCAGCACTTTGTGGACCTTTGGGCAGCAAAGGAAAACTTCACATAAGAGGGAAGGCAGCTTTTGGAAGCTTATGGACTGAATGTGACGTATGGCGAATTTGTCCCGGGCAAAAGCAGTATTTTTAAATACCTAGGGATGCAGCAGTAATTTAGTAGGACTAGGACAGGGATGTTATAAAAACCTTATTTGCTGAATTTTTCAGCATTCATTCAATCATTGATTCGATTCTTTTCATTCGACACTTTTAGTATTATTGACGTTACAAATTCTGTAGGTTTAAGACAGAGAAAACTCAGCTCTCTTGAGGAACGACATAAGGGCAAAACGTCAACCCTTCTTGACGCTACAACCATCCCCATCGCCAAGTTTATTCTAGGTTGTGGTGTAATGATTATGTC
Organism: Capsicum baccatum var. pendulum; assembly: GCA_030864225.1. Taxonomy (NCBI): domain Eukaryota; kingdom Viridiplantae; phylum Streptophyta; class Magnoliopsida; order Solanales; family Solanaceae; genus Capsicum; species Capsicum baccatum. The sequence continues at coordinate 37,513,806 of CM061556.1, forward strand.
TATTGTGATTTCCGTTGTAATCATGAGCAGCTAAACTTCTCTGTTAGGGTTATGGAAACCTTGTGATATACTATCTATTACTATGAGTTTGTGAATTCTTGATGTGTACGCTACTTATATCATTACTCTCTTCGTTTTAATTGAATTCTTGTGGTTCCAAACATATAGAATACGCCAGTATAGCATTAACTTGTTCGAGAGAAAAGTTACTTGTTTGGAAAAGAGAGTGTGACAAGGAAATAGGGCTACCAATCCATGTTTACAAGTTAATGCCTTAACCGGATTAACTTCTTGGAGAATTTGTACCGTTAGTTATACACTTTAGGCTCGAGAGAGTTAAAGTGAAATAATCCTTGATGGTTGAGAAATACTAGGATTTACCATTAGAATATGAATTTCTATAAGTGCATGCATGTCTAAATTCCGCATTACTCATAGTTAATAGATACGTAGAACTCATAAGGTGGACATAACCCTAACTTATTATTCTCTGTGATTAAATATTACTACATTAATCATTTCATTCTTTATTTTGTTAACATTATTTCACGCCTAAAACCAATCCCCCCTTTTCCGAGGAATTTTCGACCAACAGTCTACTAATAATTGCAACACTTAGTGACCAAGTATTCCTTGTGGGATTCGACACCCAACTCAGTTGGGTTCTATATTTGACAACGACCACTTACACTTTCTTACGAGAGCTGTAGTTTGGGCGTTATCAAATTTTGGCGCCGTTGCCGGGGAATACAGTTGTCAACTAAGTTTGTGATAGTTACTAGACCCTTTGGTCAAAGATTCTCATATTTTACTTTTAGTTGTTGTTTTTGTTTTATTCAGGTTTGCAGAGTGCATGCCAAACACTCGAAGTTCAGGTCAACCGTTATTACCTATCAATCCTGAACCACATCTTATTGGCAGAATGGATGCACAACGAGAAATTGAAAGAAGGGCTGCTCAACAGGTGCAGGCTAGATTAGCTGCATTGGCAGCTGCTCAAGTGCATCAACAGAATATTGATAACCCAGGGCGAGCAATAAATCTTGATGATGAGGACCTGGGTGATGATGAGCTACTAAATCCAAGGCGTGCAGATGAGGTGGCAGCGCCTGTGAACAGGAGAGATCGTCAAGCTAGGATGAGACCTGATCGCCGAGCTGTGCAGGTTCCTTTTGATGATGACGATGACGATCTGGATGGAGCTGGTGCCATAGGGGAAATTATTCCTCCGCCCTTGGCTCCCGGAGCTAAGTTCAATATCACTAGAACCATGATTCAGCTATTGCAACTCAAAGGGTTATTTGGTGGACTTGCAGGAGATGATCCGAATATGCATCTGATTAATTTTATCTCATCATGCAAGGCATTTGACAATCCAGGGGTTGGACAGTATGCGATCCGGCTGTGCTTATTTCCATTATCTCTATCTAGAGAGGCAACTCTATGGTTGAACGGGCTAACTCCTAACTCTATTACTAATTGGAGAAAACTGAAAGACGCTTTCCTAGAAAGATTCTATCCGTCATCCAAGAGAGCACAATTAAGAGATGAGATAAGCAATTTTCGATAGCTTCCAACTGAAGCTCTCCACGAAACATGGGAGAGGTTCAAGAAGAAGCTTATGAGGTACCCAAATCATCATATGACCAATGTCCACTTGATGGAGATATTATACAGGGCTTTGAATTCGGTGACTAAGCCAGTGGTTGATAATGCTGCAGGTGGGTCATTCATGGACCTTACTTTTAATGAGGCAAGTAATATGCTAGATCGTATGGCAAAGCAGAGTAAAGCTTGGCATACCAAGGATTCTGAGGTAGCAAGCTCTACTGTATCTATTGGCTTGACGGCAGAACAAAGACGAAGAGAAGAGAAACGTGACCAGGATATGGCTCATATGAAAATGCAGATGGATCTTCTTACCAAGCATTTATTATCAGGGAAGACCGAAAAAGTCAAGGCTGTTATATCACAGGGATGAGATGATTTCAATTCTGAGGAGGAAACGAACTACTTGAATAATCAGGGGGGTTTTTGAGGCAATGCCCAAGGAAACCAAGGTCGGAACCATTATGATAATTCAGGATACAAGGACCGTGATCAAGGGAGTTGGAAGAATAAGACTGACAGAAGTGGTTTGTACGTTCCTCCTGGGAATCGTGAGGCTGTGGCGTCTGGATCTGGGAAGATGTCCATGGAAGATATGATGGCTAAGCTATTGAAAGGAGTGGAGGCAACTAACATGGGCGTAACCGAGGTGAAGAATGATTTGTCTTCAATAAATCAATTGGTTGATTCGCATTCTACTGCAATTAAACGGCTGGAGCAATAATTGAGTCAACTATCAGTGGCATTTAACCAAAGAAAGGCTGGCACTTTACCTAGCGACACTGTGCAAAATCCAAGGAATGATGGATCGTGTATGGCTATTACTACCAGGAGTGGTAAGGTGCTAGAAAATCCGTCCAAAGGCAAGAAGGTAGTTGATAATACAGAGGAGAATGTTATTGATGCAGATTGTGATGAGTCTGTGGAAGCTGAAAATCAGAATAATAACGTTCATGACACTACACCTAGACGTCACCAGCCTGAAAAGATTGATAATCGGAAGCAATATAAAAAGGAAGTGGTGGAGAAAACTATTCCCCTTCCACCACCACCTTTTCCTCAGAGACTAAAGAAGAAAGCTGATGATACAAGGTTCAGTAAATTCATGACTATGTTGAAGTAGCTGACTATTAATGTTCCTTTGGTGGAGGCGCTGGAACAAATGCCTGGGTACGCCAAATTCATGAAGGACCTTTTGACAAATAAAAGGGCAGCAAGCTATGAACTAGCAGATGATATTCATCATTGCAGTGCGATTGCCACGAGATCTTTAGTACAGAAGAAGGCAGATCCTGGTGCTTTCACTATTCCTTGCACGGTTGGATCTATGAATTTTGCTAAGGCATTGTGCGATTTGGGAGCTAGCAGCAATTTGATGCCGCTATCCGTTTACAGAAAGTTGGGGTTGGGCGATCCTACACCAAGCAATATGCGGCTCGTGATGGCAGAGAGGTCAGTAAAATGACCTGTTGGTATCTTATATGATGTACTGGTGAAGGTTTCTACCTTTATTTTTCCTGCAGACTTTGTGATTTTGGACTGCGAGGTGGATTATGAAGTTCCCATAATCTTGGGTCGTCCTTTCCTTGCAATAGGAAGTGTGCTTATATATTTACGAGCTAATGAGATTTTATTTCGGATGAATGACGAAGTGGTTTGTTTTTATGTATGCAAATTGATGAAGCAGCCTAGAGATATGGATGTGTTCTCTGTAACTGATGTTAATTATGAGGATAAGAAAGAATTATCTTTAGAGAAGCAGCTTACTGTTAAGCCATTGTCTGCTGTGCTTTTGAATTGTGAGCATGAGGATGTTGAAGAATATGAAGAAACCGTCTGTGCTCTAACAGGAATAGGGCCTATTCTCATGCTCCTAAGAAGCTGGACCTTGATCTTAAGAATCGACTTTCACCACCAGCGAAGCCTTCCATTGAAGAGCCACCAGTGCTAGAATTGAAAGAGCTCCCCAGTCATCTAAGGTATACGTTCTTGGGAAGTGGAAATACACTTTCGGTGAGTGTTGCGACTGATATAGGTGAACAACACGTAGAGGCTCTCATCTCTGCTCTGAAGAGGTACAAGAGAGCTATTGGTTGGACCATTGATGATATAATTGGTATCCCTCCTAGGATATGTATGCACAAGATTCATCTCGAAGAAGATTGTGTACCTACAATTAAGCATCAGCGTCGTCTGAATCCATTTAGAAAACGATGAACCATATATCTCGATGAAGTCTAAGTAATCGAGATAACTATGTCATGCCGCGACAATAAATCAAGCGCTACATGGGAGGCAATCCATCGTTTTTAATCATTTTATTTTCCTAGGAGTTAGTTTTGTTAAATAAAAATCCAAAAAGAAGAGTCGAGCCACGACCAAAACTAAGGCGCTTGGTGGGAGGCAACCCATCTTTCTAATTGTTTTTGTTGTTTTTGATTACGTGTAGGTGCAAGGTGTACAAAGAAGGGGATTAATCCCAAAAATTTTGATTTGGAAGTGTGTCATGTTAAAGGTGGTAAGTTAGGAATGAAGGAGCAAAGGCTATCGGTTAGGCATTGCCTATGCAAATCTAGGCAACGAACAAGGCAAGGCCGATGTAATTGCCTATGCTCACTGCCTCAACTAGGTAATGGTAAAGGCAAGGCCTATAAAAATCTAGGCAATGAACAAGGCAAGACCTATGTAATTGCCTATGCTCACTGCCTCAACTAGGCAACGAACAAGGCAAGGCCTATGTGAATCTAGGCAAAGCATTAGGCGCCGCCTATGCCCAACTAGGCCATATCATAGGCGCCGCCTATGTTCAACTAGGCTTTGATAAAGGCGCCGCCTATGCTAAGCATAGGCAAAGCATTAGGCGCCGCCTACTTATGCAATTGTCTCCTAACCCGATTTTTCATGGATCAAACCCGACCCAAGCCTTGGTCTATAAATAGAACTTCAACCTTAGAACAAAATCCCATTGTTGGCTCAAGATAGGTGTCGCCCAACCTTCCAATTTCTCTCAAAATTTTTCTTTTTGCTCATCTAATCTTGCAAACTCATCTTTCGAAATCCATCACCAAGTAAGTTATTATTTTATATTCCGTAGTTGTTGAAATGCTACGTTTATAATAATTTGTTAGATTTTGAAGTGGTGTGGGTGATTAGAATGTGATTGGTTTGGTATGATACATCTAGTTGAGTGAAAGAATACGTGTGGGTGTTCTTGACTTTGTTCCGACTTGTATTTGATTGTTATACACTGTCATAGTTTTATGAAGTCAAAATTGTGAAGTTAGTACATAATCTTGTAAGTTGAAAGCTTGAATGTTTAAATGACTCGTTCATCGAGATACCGATTATGATTGACCACAAGCATAAGATGGTGTGATTATGCCTATGCAATAACTTGTTTCTATTTGTGGTACGATCCTTTTGTGGTAGTTTTGTTCAAAAAGTGCATTCATCCAAACATGAAAGTATAGACAAGATTACATGAAATAGAATTGGAAAGGAAAGTTAAGATGACATGAACGTATGACTGTGCTGCACATGTTGTTGGAACATACCGCCAAAATGTATGTTGATGAAGTCTGAGTAATCGACATCATTCACTTAAGTAGTCTGTGACAACAAATTAAGTGTGGGGTGGCCCCACTACTGTTTGTTTTTCGATTGAATCTTTCGAGAAGAAGCTAACATGACTCTATTTTAATCTCAGGTAGAATAGCACCAAAAGGACGACAAGGAAAAGAAAAAGTGTCCACCTCACAAAAAGGTCAGAAAAGGGCGAGAAAAGAGCAAGCTGAGTCCTCTTCTCTACAAATACCTCGACTGATGATGTGGAGGAAAACTCTGTGATGACGACTCTGATGATGATTCCGACGCAGGGGGTATGACCCCAGACATAGAAGAGGAGTCCGACTAATTAGGTTTTCCTTATTTATTTCCACTGAGGGCAGTGTGTCCCGTCTAAGTGTGGGGTGAGGGTATTTGTATGCTGTAGTGTACTTCTTTGCCTATATTTATTCTAGTTTGTAGTTAAATTTTTAGATTTTTAGATTTTTTTTAGATTGTGCATGAAATTGTTCTGATAGACGACATGGTATTATGACAAGAGTTGTGCTAAATCATTGCTATTGAGACATTTAGGCTGTAGGTGTGACTCACTGTGTGATAATTGTGTGGTTTTAATTCATTCATCTGTTGGGTCAAGAGTCTATACTGCTCCCAATAAAGTGGACCATGTGCCTTGTGTGTGTGAGGTTATAGTGTATTCTGTGTTGTGACTGATGCTAGAACTTGCCTGGTGTGTGTGTAAAGCGAAATAAAGAGTGTGAGTTTAGGAGATGATTTAGGCATTTCTTTGGCAGCCCTGAATTTGTTTACCTTCTTTTTACCTACCTTTGTACATTATCCTAGTTAACCCCCTTTGAGCCTTTAGCTATTTTCTTTGACAGCCTCATATGTAGCCTAATCCATTTTTTCAAGACCATAATTTGATCCAAATTCCTAAGCGCTTTAAATTGTAGAGTCATGTGACAAAATAAGAGGAAATTGGGTGAGAGTGATGCCTCAGAATGTATTGGTACTTGAAATTGTTGTGAAAAAGAGTGGCTATCATAGAGGTGTTTTATTAAAAAATAAATAAATAAATAAATCAAATAAAAAAAAAAAGAAAAAAAAGAAAAAATATATATATAAAAAGTTAGTTCTGTTTATAATTGAATAACAAAATAGGTGAAAAGGGGTGGTAGATGAAAGGAAAGTAGAGGGGTTGTTTAAAAGAAAGTGTTAATGACATAACGTAGTGTATTAAAGAGCTTAGGGAACATAGTCACTATTTCTGGCCAAAATAGTCCTACCTATCCCTTAGCCTACATTACAACCTGTAAAGACCTACTTGATCCTAAGCTTAGCATTCTGATATTAGTAGAGCATTACACTAAGGGCAAGCCTATGGTCATCAGTTGCAACATATGAATTCTTTGTGAGAGAGAGAGCAAGGAGAGTCTTATACCCATGTTTCGAAAAATGCAAAACTTGTGAGTGATTATGAGTGATATATTATGTGAGACACACATGGTTGATGATTGTTGGGTAGTTTTGTATGATTCTTTATGCCTTAACTTGTGGATACGAATTAACCATCATCACGAGTCTATGTGGGAGGTTGAATTGTTTCTAGTAGTGATCAAGAAAACTACTCTTTGTTAATAATTGTCGTGCATGTGTTGTTGAAGATTTTGTGCTGCTACTGTGATATCCTAGTTAGATGTTTGCATGGACGTAATATTTTGTTCGAGGACGAACAAAGCTTTAAGTGTGGGGTGGTGATGTTGGGCATATTTACACCCCTAAGAACCATAATTTACCCATATTTTAGGCTAAGTTTGGAGGATAAAATATATAATTCCTGCACTTTTAGTCCATTTTCCTGTAAGTGAGCTAACCTATGTGATTAGCATGTTTTCAGGTATTAATGATGAATATTTCAGCACTTTGTGGACCTTTGGGCAGCAAAGGAAAACTTCACATAAGAGGGAAGGCAGCTTTTGGAAGCTTATGGACTGAATGTGACGTATGGCGAATTTGTCCCGGGCAAAAGCAGTATTTTTAAATACCTAGGGATGCAGCAGTAATTTAGTAGGACTAGGACAAGGATGTTATAAAAACCTTATTTGCTGAATTTTTCAGCATTCATTCAATCATTGATTTGATTCTTTTCATTCAACACTTTTAGTATTATTGACGTTACAGATTCTGTAGTTTTAACACAGAGAAAACTCGGTTCTCTTGAGGAACGGCATAAGGGCAAAACGTCAACCCTTCTTGACGCTACAACCATCTCCATCGCCAAGTTTATTCTAGGTTGTGGTGTGATGATTATGTCTATTGTGATTTCTGTTGTAATCATGAGCAGCTAAACTTCTCTGTTAGGGTTATGGAAACCTTGTGATATACTATCTATTACTATGAGTTTGTGAATTCTTGATGTGTACGCTACTTATATCATTACTCTCTTTGTTTTAATTGAATTCTTGTGGTTGCAAACATATAGAATACGCTAGTATAGCATTAACTTGTTCGAGAGAAAAGTTACATGTTTGGAAAAGAGAGTGTGACAAGGAAATAGGGCTACCAACCCCTGTTTACACATTAATGCCTTAACTGGATTAACTTCTTGGAGAATTTGTACCGTTAGTTATACACTTTAGGCTCGAGAGAGTTAAAGTGAAATAATCCTTGATGGTTGAGAAACACTAGGATTTACCATTAGAATACGAATCTCTATAAGTGCATGCATGTCTAAATTCCGCATTACTCATAGTTAATAGATACGTAGAACTCATAAGGTGGACATAACCCTAACTTACTATTCTCTGTGATTAAATCTTACTACATTAATCGTTTCATTCTTTATTTTGTTAACATTATTTCATGCCTAAAACCAATCCCCCCTTTTCCGTGGAATTTTCGACCAACAGTCTACTAATAATTGCAACACTTAGTGACCAAGTATTCCCTGTGGGATTCAACACCCAACCCAGTTGGGTTCTATATTTGACAGCGACCGCTTACACTTTCTTACGAGAGCTGTAGTTTGGGCGTTATCAGATGGTAGAGCAAATAGTGGTGCTCGTCTATCAACAATGATCACATAACACTGTATTAAATGGCTTCAAATGTTATAGTTCTTTGTTAATTAACAAATCAACTTTTATCTAATATGTGTTGATTAGTACCTTTATTTTTCTAAAGTTTCTACTGTTGTCTCTAAATTTACATCACATGGCTCTTAACCACCTTTACTTGAAGATGTCTACTTAACATTGAACTCTCACTATTTTTTCATGTAAAAGCCTAAGCAAAAATCATATCTTCAATAAAAATATTTGATTTCCTAAACCTTCACATGTGTGCGTAAGAAATAAATTGTTGTCATATTATTTTGAATATTTCTTATCTCCATAACCTTATATGCAAGTGTTGTTTTTTCTAATGATACTTTGTTTCTAAATCAATTCCTTAGCGATGGTGATTCCTTCGTTTCCTCCTTAGTTTCGTCTAACTAAAGATTTGAATTATGAGTTTTGGCTCTATTAGAATATTTGGATGCAAGAGAAATAGCTAGATTATGGTACAAGAACATAGGGCCCAATGTAGAATGGGTCGGCAATAGATTGAATCCACTTGATGTGGTACGATACTTGTATTCGACAGAAAAAGGATCTTAGTTTCTTCAAAATTGTGGAGGAACAATTGTATGGTTATATAATCTTAAACCAAACTTTTCCCACACTAGTTTTTCTCCTCTTGGATTGTTGTTATTCTTTTTCCTAGCGCAATTACTCTCCATTAGCTCTGAAATAACATTATGCTGCCCAAAAAGATAGTATTCACTCAGAGCTAACAGAGGGTAGCTATGCTAAGAAAAAGAATTGCAGCAATCCACGGATGCAAAACTAGTCTGGGAACAATCTGGTTTAGATTAAATATCCATACGGTTGCTAATAGAGGGAAGCTACGCTAAGAAAAAGAATAGCAGCAATCTACGGATGCAGAACTAGTGTGGGAACAATCTGGTTTAGCTTAAATATCCATATGGTTGTTCCTATAAAATTTTGAAGAAATATGGCTCCTTCTTTGTTGACTATAAGTATTACACCATATAAAGGGGATTCAATCTACTGACAACCCATACTACATTGGGCCCTATGTTCTTGTACCATAACCTAGGTATCTCTATTGCATTCAAACATTCTAATAGAACCAAAACTCCTAACTCAAATCTTTGATTGGACAAAACAAAGGATGAAACTAAGGTCTCACCATCTCTAAGGAATTAATTTGGGAACAAAGTATCAGTAGCAACAACAACACTTGTATACAAGGTTATGGAGATTAGAAATATCCAAGAAAACCTGAAAGTCATTTCTTTCTTGCCCGGCAATGAGAAAGTTTAGGAAATCAATTTTTTTTTAAGCTAAGATTTTTGCTTAGGCTTTTACATGAAAAGTAGTGAGAGTTCAATGTCAAGTAGACCTATTCAAGTAAAGGTGATTAATATTCATGTGATGTAAATTTAGGAGATAGCAGTAGAAACTTAAAAAAAAAAAAAAAAAAAAAGGTACTAATCAGCAGATGTTAGATAAAAGTTGATTTATTAATTAACAAAGAGGTGTAACAATTGAGACCATCTAAAACATCACTATGTGAACATTGTAGATAGACAAGAACCACTATCTACTCCATTACCATCCCAAAATTCAACTAAAATCATTTTTTTTAATTTTTTCCTTATTTTTTATTACTCTCTTTCTCTTCTTTTTTTTTTTGTATTTTTTCCTCCTTTTTCTCTCATTTTTTCTATTTTTTTTTCTTTTCAATTTTTCTCCTTTTCATTTATGCGAACTAACAAACACAAATACAAGTACGAACTATAAAATACAAATACAAATGCGAACTATAACATACAAATACAAGTGCGAACTATAAAATACAAATACAAATGTGAACTATAACATATAAATACAAGTGAGAACTATAAAATACAAATACAAATGCGATATTTAACATATATATACAAGTGTGAACTATTATTTGTATTTTTTAATTATTGAAAAGGAACGATTGATTTTCTTTCCTCGAATACTTGTTTGTATTTATTGATACGAGTTGTATTTATTGATACAAATAAATACAACTCAAATTTTTATACAAATGCAATATATACAAATACATATTGTATTTGTATTTGTAAAATCATTTGTTTTATTTGTTTGTCATTGTATTTGTATCAAGTGATATTTGTTTAATTACAAATATGAATAGTAATTTTGATATTCAAATACAAAACGGTACATTTGTATCAAATGATACATTACGTATTTATACATTTTAGACTCAATAAAATAAAATTAGTGCACTTACTTGTTTGTATACAAATACAAATGATAAATTGTACATAATCACGACTAAATACAATATGCAATCAACTTACAAATAAAAATACAAAATAATTTCTTTAAACTAAAAAGGTAATGAAGAAAATAGAATACAAATACAAGTATAATCCAAATATAATCTAAATATACAAACACAATAAAACCATAATATAAATATAATCCAATATAATATGCAATCAGTTATAAAATAATAACAATAGAAGAAATCTATAATTATGAACTAACATCTAAAGATATGCTATTAGGAATGTCATTTTTAGATAAATTATACCCGCATATAATAACTAAAACAGATTGGTGGTTTACAACACCATGTAAACAAAAAGAAAGAGCAAAAAGAGTTATTAATAAAATAAGAAAGAAAACTGATTGGATAGAAGGAAGTGAAAAAATTACACAAAAGTTAGAAAATATAAAAAATACAGAAGACACAGCAGAACTAGTTGTATTTTCTATAAATAAAAAAGAAATAACTATATTTTCAATATATAAGGTAGAAATAATAAAAAATAAAATTAAGACAATTATATAGTGAAGATCCATTAAAAGGATGGAAAAACATAAAACTACTATAAAAATTGAATTAATAAATAATAATAGCATAATAACTCAAAAACCATTAACATATAATTTTGACGATTTAAAAGAATTTAAAATACACATAGATGAATTATTAGAAAAATAGTATATACAAAAAAGTAATAGTAAGCACAATAGTCCAGCATTTATAGTAAATAAACATAGTGAACAAAAAATAGGTAAAAGTAGAATGGTTATTGATTATAGAAATTTAAATGCAAAAACTATGACATATAATTGTCCAATACCAAATAAGATATTAAAAATAAGACAAATACAAGGATATAACCATTTTAGTAAATTTGACTGTGAATTAGGATTTTACCACTTAAAGTTAGAAGAAAAATCTAAGGAATTAACCGCATTTACGGTACCACCAAAATTTTATGAATGGAACGTATTGTCATTTGGATATAAAAATGCACTAGGTAGATATCGACATTTTATGGATAATTATTTTAAACAATTACTTAATTGTATAGTATACATAGATGATATACTATTATATACAAAAACTAAAGAAGAACATTTAAAATTATTAGAACAATTTACAAATATAATAGAAAAATCGGGAATAAGTTTAAGTGAAAAGAAAGCTGAAATTATGAAAGACTAGATAGAGTTTTTAGAAATACAAATAGATAAAAGTGGAGTAAAAATGCAACAACATATAGTACAAAAAATAATAAATTCAAAAGAAGAATTAGATACAAAAAAGAAATTACAATCATTCTTAGGATTAGTAAACCAAGTAAGAGAATATATACCAAAATTAGCAGAAAACCTAAAGCCTTTACAGAAAAAATTAAAAAAGGATGTAGAATATAATTACAACGAAGAAGATAAAAAACAAGTTCAAACAATAAAAATACTTTGTAAAAAGTTACCAAAATTACAATTTCCAGATGAAAATAAAAAATTTACATATATAGTAGAAGCAGACGCAAGTGAATATAATTATGGAGGAGTACTTAAATATAGATACGAAAATGAAAAATTAAAACATCATTGCAGATACTACTCAGGTACGTTTAATGAAACAAAAATAAAATGGCAAATAAATAGAAAAGAATTATGTTCGTTATATAAATGTTTATTAGCATTTGAACCATATATTGTATATAACAAATTTATAGTGAGAACAGATAATACCCAGGTTCGGTGGTGGCTAACAAAGAAAATGCAAAATTCAATTACAATAAAAGAGATTCGGAGACTAGTATTGAATATATTAAATTTTACATTTACAATTGAAGTAATTAGTACTAACAAAAATGTTATTGCAAATTACACATCAAGACAAAGCTACAGAGACTGATATAATAGAAGATGATGCTTTAGAAAAGATGCTCAAAATCGTAACTGCGCTTTCAATGAAAGTGGATAGTATGAGTAATGAAATAGAAAAGTTAAAGACTAATGAATTTAAACTGAAGTCTGAAACTACAAATCAGCTAACTCAGCAGTGTGCAGAGCTATGTCGATCGGAAGACATTAAAATTCTAGAGCTAAAAGGAGACATTGGGACACTACATAAAACCCATAACGTTTATCAATCTACAATTGCAGGTACAAGCAAAGGAGTTAGTGGACAAAGATACCAGAACATGACTATAAATAAGATATTTGAGAAGCCATTTATACCAAAAATACAAAAAGACCCCTTGTACATACCCCCACAAATTACCATATATAGAGATAGTTTGAACCAAGATAAAAAAACTTATAACTATCTAGCCCGAGGATACATAGAAAATATCTACGAAGTACAAACTTTTCTAAACCTTAACCCCAGAGCTACAGATATTGGATTGCTGAATTAGAAAAAGAACTACAAATGCCAAAAAAATTGTATGAAAAAAGACAGAAAGAAAAAGAAGAAAAAGATAAAGAACAAAAATTATTAATTGAGATAAATAAATTTAAAGAAAAATTAGAAGGAGAAAATAAAGAATTAGAAACTAGTGAATTAGAAATAAATACAATAGATGCTGAAGAAACAGATAGTTATGACTCGGAAGGTAGTGAAACATATACAGAAATTTTAGAAAATATAGAAAAACTAGAAATTAATGAAAAACAAGAAGTAATTAATAAAGAAAATCTAGAACTAATAAATCCAGAAGTAAATATTCTAGATAAAAATATAATACCTAGTACATTAGAAATAAGAAAACCAACCTATAATTACAAAAATAAGTTTAAAAGATATAATCCAAAGGATGAATATAACAAATGGACACCAAAACAAATAATTAATTACAACTTTTAGATTTATTTTTTGTATTTCTTTAGTAATTTGTTTTTTTATTTTATCTATTTCCTTTTTTCTATCTATCTCTTCCTTTTCTCTTTCTATTCTACTTATCTTCTAATTTTAATTCTTTCATAAGATTTCTTCTTTTATGAAGTGTTGTTTGAGAATTCGATGTATATTCTCAAGTGTTTGGGAATGAGAAAAGTGGGAGTTATAAGTTTAAATTAAAAACCTCCAAATTTATTTATAAGAACATAAAAATCGATTTACTTCTGGAGGGGTTCTTTTATTTACCCTTTTTTGTCTATTGTAATGGCTAAATTTTAAAATTTAGCCTATACTTTTTCTTTTAAAAAATGAGTAAAGCATTTAGTACCCCTGAGTTATGATCAAATTTGCTATGATATCTGAACTAAATTTTAATATATTTTTATCATCCTTTTTAGCTTACGTATCACCTTTTGTTAATATTTTTAGTTGAAGTAGCACCTTTGACGTGAGTCTTATTTTATGTAATAAAAAGTGTTACGTCAGCACAAAATAATGATAAAAATATGTTAAAATTGAGTCCAGGGGTAATAGGACCCTGTGAAGTTGGAGTGCGTCGTAGTAATTTTGGTCATAGTTCGGAGGGGTCTTGGATGCTTATCAAAAAAAAAAAAACTAAGAGATGAATGGTCCAAACAATAAGATTTTGGATGAATTCGAAGAGTCATTAATTTTTGGGTCATCCAACTACCTTGGAATGGGCTATTTTGTTTGTTAAACTATATAAATGATTCTCATAGTTAGTAGCTTTATTTATAGGGGAAAGGACAAGAATAGCCACTCGGCTAAAACAATTGTTGCTGAGGGGCCATCAATTTTTAAATTCTAAAATATAGTCATTTAGGCCTTTTTTTTGCTACTATCTTCATGTTTTTTTTTTTGGATGCAAATATCACAATCCAGTGATTATGTTTAAGCTATCCTCTTGTTATCTACAACACCATTACTCAACGGTTGATTTGAATCATAAAGATTTTAAAGTTTGCTAGCTTCAAAATAAGTTGCGCAGTTTTAAGCTTTAAAAAAAAGTTATTCTTCTAATTGGTGTAGTTTTTCTAACAATCAAATACGATTTTATAACATTGTAATTGTTGCTCTTCTTTTTTGTCAATCAAATATAATATTTGATATCAAATACATGAATCTTTGATACCAAATACAAATACATATTTTATACAATAATTGTATAAAAGTGTATCAAAGTGGTATCAAAGTGTATCAATGTAGTATAAAAGTGTATCAATATAGTATAAAAGTATATCAATTGGGTAGAGAGACTACATGCGACCGACAGGCCAAATGGCTAAAAATCGGAATTAAATTGGGTTGACTAGCTCCAATTGTCCAACTTTTACATGAGCTGGCCATTTCTTTTCAAAATAGTCAGCCTATGTCCTTTTCCCTTATTTATTTGTCTCCATAAGAAAATTCATCAAAAACTATTTTTTTTTCTTTTTTATGTATAAGACTTTCCTTTATACCTCAAATAACTTTAAACAACTCTTCATGCTTATTTATCTTTCAACTTCTATTTTCTTTCTCCTTTTTTATTTACTTAGATTTTTTTACTTGAGTTTTTCTCCATCTTTATTTTATTTTCCTTTCTCCTCTCAATCTCCTTTATTTTTCTTGATTTTTATTTTTTTAATAAAAGATTCTCAATCCTTTTTTTGTCTTTCTTTCTTTATTTTTTTTCTCAATATTTTTTTCTTTTTGTTTTATTCCTTCCATCCTCTCAACTTCTATTTTTTTCTCTCTTTTCTTAGATTTTTTTTTCACATATTTTTTATTTTTCCTCAACGTTTATTATTTTTCTTTTTTCTTTTCTTTTTTCTTGGTTCCTTCCAAAAAATAATTTATGCCCAATGGAAAAAAGTTGACACCACCACATTGTGTCTTGATTTATGAGATGTTCTATAAATCTTGTCTTAGAGGCATGACTTAACTCAAGGACTTTCAAATAACAAATTACGTCCCATGGACAAGAGTTGACACTACTGCATTGTGTTTTGATTTATGAGATTTTATGTAACTATTGTCTTAGAGTCAAGACTTAGATCAAGGACTTTCAAACAACAAGTTACGCCCCAAGAGCAAGAGTTGAAACTACCACATTTTGTTTTGATTTATGAGATGCTCTATAGCTCTTGCCTTAGAGAAAAGATTTAGACCAAGGACCACCCAACAAGAAGTTATGCCATATGGACAAGAGTTGTGTAATACCCCATACTTTTTCCTAGCTTAGTTTAGCATCTAGTGTGTCACAGATTAGTGTTGAAAGTATATAACTCCAATGCGTACAAAATTTTTCAGCTCTAGACCTATCAATGTGTTGATAATTGAATCATTTTTGCAACAATATCAATTTTTCCTTAATTCGTTAATCGATTGAGAAGTTATGGGCATTGCGATAAGCATCGCGCCTCGGTGAAGGACAATTTCGCAGTTGTTCGATTTCCAGTGGAGCACCGCGATTATGTCGCATCGCGGAGAAGCTCCAGTTCCTATTCTTCCCATTCCAGTAGATCACGGCGATTAGCTGGTATCGCACCAGAAATCCCAACTAGACAGACACCGCATCGCGGTGGGGTGCAAAATGGCACTTGTTCTTTTCCAGTGACAACGCGGTTTCACCACATCGTGCCAGAGGCCAAAATGACAATTGTCCTTTTTCCAGCAAGTCACCACAATTGTGGCGCGTCGCGCCGAGGCCCAAAATCGGGATTTTCAATTTCGAATTAATATTTACAAAGGGCAACCTAATCATTTTCTAAGCGCCCAAACCGTATAAATCACAAAATCTAGACTATTCTAAGCATATAATGAATGCTTTTCACATAATTTCTCTCTAAGAAACCTAGAACATTCAAATCTTAATCCCCAAGGAATTCAAATTCCACCATTCTTTTTTCAAGATAACTCATTCTTTCATCTTTGAGCCCAAAACTAGTTTTTAATTACAAAGTTACATGATTTTGTATGATTACCCATGAATTTTAATTTAGGGTTTATACCCAAATATTGTTATTTGAAGATTATGAGATTTCAAGTGATTTAGATGTTGAATTGTAGGGCTATTTTCGTATTTTCATGCATATGGTATAAATTTCCAGATTTAGAATTGAATTATTAATATTTTCATTATCAAGTATGAACTTTATTATGATTTGACATGAATTTAATGCATGGGTTATTAGCCCTCGTTTGAATGTTGATATTTCAAGAATGACTAGGCTTTAAGATCCCATGATTAGTTATTTTTCAGATTTTGATAAAGATTTAATCTTTTGATCTTGGTTCAGACATAGAATCCACTTTATAGTTTCAAATACTGTTTAAGTTAAGAGATATACAATTGGTTTTCATTATAAATCATTATACTAGTTTTTAAAAGTGAATTTCCAACAGAATGAGCATACATATTAAAGGGAGTAGTATTTAGCATTGAGTTGGGTATGTTCACATGCCCCAAAACTATGAGCCAACGTAGGTTCGGATTATTTCCATTTCTATATGGATGACAGATATAGATATGATTACTTAGATTAGGTTATACTCTTTGGCAAGAGTATGACACATCTCCCCAATATGAGGTTTTTCCATAAGGGAACTAAACGTTGGACACTATGATAGCTCAAATAGTGTATGTCGGTTATAAGAAGCTCCCTACAGACTACAAATTTCATAATAGAATAATCCTAACAAAAAAGCTTTTAGAAACTAAGTGTAAAGGCTCATAATTTTATTCAGCTATTGCTTTACATATGACATTAGCTATGAGATTTCAAATTTCAGTTTACAGATATAGAAGTGAGTCCTTTCTACACTTAGACAGCATAATTTAAAGATGGAATACCAGAACAACTTTTAGAAACTAGATGTTATGACTCACTAGATTTATGCAAAATATTTTTCTATTCATGATTACGATTATCAGTTTTCAGATAATCTAGCTTATGTGAGTCATCTACATTTAGCATGCATTTTTTTAAAAATTTATAATGATATTGAGATATTGATTTACTTGTGCATTCACCCCCATATACTCAGTATATTCCAGAAGTATTGATCCACATATACGTCTATGTGCTACATTGTCTCATAATGTAGGTTTAGGTGCTCAGTCTCATAATCCATTTTTCAGCTAATTAGTACAGATGATTCAGTATTTTTCAGACAGTTCGAGTCAGCTGGGGGTTTGTCCCAATAGCTCTCTAGTTATTAGTAGAAGAGGATTGTCAGACTGCTAGACATAGTTCAGATTTTCAATATTTCTTTATCAGACTTTGATTCTAATATTTTTAGATATTATTTTTAGATGATTTCATCTTATATAAGACAGAATTGCGCATTTATATTATGTTTATATTTATCTATTTATGAGTATTCGAATTTAGTTTTAGGCTTACAGGGTTAGTTTGAGGCTATTTGTAGTCTCGACTACTGTGTGATGTATCGGGATACATTTTTGGGGTATTAAAAACTTGGTATGAGTCCTAGGGAGTTAGATAAGCGACATTAGGTAGAGTCTTGATCATGAGTGTGAAGCACACCACATTTTTTAGCAAGAGGCTATGGGATATTTTTAGGAAATCATCTCCTTCTTTCATGATATATCGTGCTTATAGTATCTCTATTTGCTTTTAACTCATGCTCTTACATGAAAGTTGAATATGCCTCCTTGTCGAGTTAACGCCCACAGAAATAATAACCAGCCACCCCAGCCTGCTGACTCTCTGACTGAGAATATATCCCATGCTGAATTTTAGGCTACCTTGCAGGCGTTAGACCGAGCTGTGACTGCTAATGTTCAGGTCCACCATCAGGAGACAGTGCCACTTTAGCAGAATGAGGATTTAGCAGCAGCCAGAATCCTTGACTTCATGAGAATGAATCCGCCTAAATTTTATAGGTCAAAAGCAGGTGAGGACCTACAACTTTACATAGAGAAGATAAGAAATATCACCCAGATTATGCATATTACTGAGGAAGAGAGTTTAGAGTTGGCATTCTATAGATTGGAGGATGTTGTGTATGATTGGGTAGTTAAGTGAAAAAATGGTAGAGGTGAGAACGCAGTTCCTATGAGTTGGCAGGTGTTTTAGGATATGTTTCTAGACGAGTTATTTTTGCATGAAATAAGAGAAGCTAAGGTAAAGGAGTTTATGAAACTGAGGCAGGGCTCGATGATAGTGAAAGATTACTACCTTAAGTTCAACCAATAGTCTAAGTATGCCCCTGATATGATGGCTCACCCTAGGGAAAGTTTGAGTATGTATGTTACTGGAGTATCTAGTTTGGTAGTCAAGAAGTATAGGACTACCATGCTTATTGGAGACATGGATCTTGCTAGGTAGATGATTCATGCCCAACAGATTAAGGAAAAAAAGTTGAAAGTAAGAGGGAGGGGAAATAAAAAGGCTAAAATCGGGCAGTTTGAGCATGGCCAGACAAAGTTTGGAGGGGGAAATCATTCGTAGTTTCAAATCATTCATCTATGCCAGTGCCATCTTCAGCTAGCGCTCCCGCTTTCAAAGCTAGCTAGGAGCAGTGGGGTAATACTTCTATGTCTAGATCTCAGAATAGTATGAATGGAAAACTCAGTTATCCTTCATATGGTAAGTGTGGTAAGAATTATCTTAGTGAGTACTTGTTGGGACAGAAAGGTTGTTATGGTTATAGTAAGTTAGGTCATAGAATCAAAGAGTATCCACATGATAAGTAGGGAAATAGAGATGTTCGTCCCCAGACTCAGGCTACTAGCACACCAGCTCCTCTAGGTCGCCCAGTCCCTACTCAGGGCACATCATCCAATACCACTGTTGGCCAGTGCCAGAATCGGTTTTATGATTTACCATCTCATCAGGAGCAGGTGAGTTCACCAGATGTTGTTACTGGTATGCTTCATGTTTTTCATCTTGATGCCTATGTGTTGTTAGACCTTGGGTCGAATTTCTCATACATGACCCCACTAGTTGCAGTAAATTTTGAAATAGGTCCTGAAAAAGATCTCTGAGCCCTTCTTAGTTTACACCCTAGTAGGTGAGTCAGTTGTTGCCAAATAGATCTATAGAAATTATCCTATCACTCTACTTCATAAAATTATGTTAGCAGATTTAATAGAGTTAGATATGGTCGGCTTTGACCTTATTCTTAGATGGATTGGCTCCATTCCTATTATGCATCCATAGATTGTTGCACCCGAGTGGTGAAGTTTCAGTTTATAGATGAGCCAGTCTTTGAGTGGGAAGGTAATTTAGTATCTCCCAAGAGTCATTTTATATCTTATATTAAAGCGAGAAAGTTGATCTCAAAAGGGTGGATCTATCATCTAGTTCAAATCAAAGACACTAAGTCTGAGACTCCAACAGTTTGGTCAGTTCGTGCGGTTAATGAGTTTCCTAATGTTTTTCTGAAACAATTGCCAGAGATACCTCCTAATAGAAAAATAGAATTTGGTATTGACCTTCTCTCAGATACTTAGCCTATCTTCATTTCTACATATCGTATGGTTCCAGGCGAGCTTAAGGAGTTAAAAGAGTAGCTTAAAGACCTCTGAGATAAAGGTTTCATAAGGCCCAATGTCTCTCTATGGGGCGCTCCTATCCTATTCGTGCAAAAGAAAGATCGTTCTTTAAGAATGTGCATTGACTATCATCAGCTGAATAAAGTCACAGTAAAAAACAACTATCCTCTTCCTAGGATTGATGACTTATTTGACCAACTACAAGGTACAAGTTACTTCTCAAAGATAGACCTTAGATATGGATATCATCAACTTAGACCAAGGGAATGTGATATCCCAAAGACAACTTTCAGAACCCGTTATGGTCATTTTGAGTTTCTAGTCATGTCCTTTGGGCTAACAAATGCCCCAGCAGTCTTCATGGACTTGATGAACCGAGTGTTCAAACAGTATTTGGACATTTTTTACATAGACTTTATCGATGATATTTTTGTCTATTCTCATAGTAAGGATAACCGTGCAGACCATCTTAGAGTTGTGCTGCAAACTCTTAGAGATCACCAGTTGTTCACCAAATTCAAAAACTGTGGATTTTGTCTAAGATCAATAGCTTTCAGTGTTCATATTATTTCTAGTAATGGAATTAGAGTTGATCCCCAAAAGACAGAAGCAGTAAGAAACTGGCTTATACATATCTCTCTGCAAGACATCTGAAGTTACTTGGGTTTAGCTGGCTATTATAGATACTTTGTTGAGGTTTTTTCTTCTATTGTGTTCCCTATGTCTAGATTAACTCAGAAGAAAGTTAAGTTTTAGTGGTCAGATTTTTGTGAGAAGAGTTTTCAGGAGTTAAATACTCGATTCACTTCAGCCCCAGTTTTAGCGCTACCTGATAGTACAGATGGTTTCGTTGTCTATTATGATTTCTCTAGAATTGGTCTGGGTTGTGTTTGATGTAGAGATGTAAGGTTATATCCTATGCCTCTAGACAACTTAAGCCTCAAGAAAATAACTACCCTACCCATGATCTTGAGCTAGTTGTTATTGTGTTTGCTTTGAAAATATGGAGGCACTATCTTTATAGGGTGCATGTTGATGTGTTTATGGATCACAAAAGCTTGTGATATTTATTTACTCAGAGAGATTTAAATCTTTATCGGGGGAGATGGTTAGAATTGTTGAAAAATTATGATATGAGTGTGTTGTATCATTCGGGCAAGGCCAATGTAGTGGCAGATTCCCTTAGTAGATTGTATATGGGCAGCGTTGTTCATGTGGAGAATGATAAAAAAGAGTTAGTTCGGGAAGTTCAACGGTTAGCTAGATTGGGTGTGAGGATGGTTGACTTAGCTGAGGGAAATGTTTGGGTTCAGAGTAGTTTAGAATATTCTCTAGTTTCTAAAGTGAAAGAGAAGCAGGATAAGGATTCTAGTTTGGTAAAACTGAAGGGTTCAATTAAAAACCAAAAGGTAGAGGTTTTCTCCCAAGGGAGAGATGGTGTGTTGAGATACCAGGGTAGATTGTGTGTGTCGTGTGTTGATGATTTAAGGTAGCGGATTATGGTAGAAGCGCATGGTGCACGTTATTCTATTCATCCAAGAGCTACCAAGATGTATCGTAATCTATGAGAAGTCTATTGGTGGAGTGTTATAAAGAAACATATCATAGAGTAGCCAAGTGTGCGACTTCTCAAAAGGTTAACGTAGAGCACTAAAAACATGGTGGCACATTGCAGCAGTTTGGTATTCCCACTTGGAAGTGGGAAGAGGTTAATATGAACTTTGTGACTGGATTACCCCATTCGCATCGTCAGCATGATTCGATTTGGGTTATTGTAGATAGATTGACCAAATCAACCCATTTATAGTCAGTTCATATGTCCTACACAACTGAAGATTATACTAAGCTATATATCAGAGAGTTGGTTAGATTTCATGGAGTTTCCTTGTCCATCATCTCAGATAGGGGTACTCAGTTTACCTCTCAGTTTTGGAAATCCTTTCAGAATAGTCTTGGTACCCAAGTTCATCTCAATTCATATTTTCATCCACAGATAGATGGTCAGGAAGAGAGGACCATTCAGACTCTAGAGGATATGTTGAGGGTATGTGTTCTTGTTTTCAAAGGCAGTTGGGATGACCACTTGTCGCTGATTGAGTTTGCCTACAATAACAGTTACCATTCTATTATTCAGATAGCCCCGTTTGAGGATCTTTATGGGTGGAGATGCAGATCACTAGTCGATTGGTTTGAAGTGGGTGAGGCCGCTTTGATTGGTCCAGATATGGTGCTTGAAGTCATGGAGAAAGTTTAGCTGATTCGAAAGAGATTAAAAGTAGCTCAGAGTCATAAAAAATCTTATGTAAACGTGAGAATAAGAGATCTTGAATTTGAAGTAGATGATCTTGTGTATTTGAAAATTTCACCCATGAAGGGTAGCATATCAGCTTGAGCTACCTGCATACTTTTCATCAGTTCACCCAGTGTTCCACGCATCCTTATTAAAGAAGTGCATGGACGATTCAGCCGTTGTAGTCCCTCTAGAAAGCACAGATATTAAGAATAGCCTTTCATATGAAGAAATTCCAGTTGATATTATTGATCATCAGATCCGTAGACTAAGGAACAAAGAATTTCCCTTGGTCAAAGTTCTGTGGAGAAATCAGTCTGTTGAGGGTGCTACTTGGGAAGCAGAAGCAGACATGTGTAACAAGTAACCTCGCTTCTTCTTCATGAACTCAGATTCAGCTTAAGGTAACAGTCCTCCTTCATTCAGTTTTTTTTTTCAGTCTCAGATTCAGCTATATAGTTATCTTCCTGTAAATTCATGCATTCACAGATCAGTTCAGTCACTCAGAATGTTTTAGATTCGGTCATGTAGTTTGTTTTGGTTGTGCATACCAACATATAGCCTCAGATTCTCAACATCTTTAGTTTAACTAGTCTCATTTGAGGACAAATGTTCCTGTAAGACCCCGCAAAATTCTAAGCTTAACTCAATCCGTTAAAGCTTGAAAAGACGCCCCAGACTTAGAAATTTCAGCTAAGTTTTCATACTTAGAAGTATTTTAGCCTTTGTAAGTCGGCGATCCTATTTCACAACCCTTATGACCTTAAGGTATCAATTTTTAGGTTGATTCATGATCAGGAATATTAGTAGGTCACTTCGGGTGAGTTTCATATATTTTGGACCTCATTTGAACCATGTTCAGGTGACCAAAATAGTAAGTCGACGCGATCTCGATGCATCGCATCGCCCATCGCGTCGATAGATAATATTTCCCAGCTTTCAATAAAATTCTAGTGAACCAACGCGAACTCAATGAGGTGTGTTGGTCATCATCAATGTGGTGCGTCGGTCTGTGCGTCACTGGGCATGTTTTCATTCATTAAAAGCCCACATCCAGAGGATTATTTGTGTCATTTTCCCACCCTTAATCAGTCCTAAAAACATGAGATTCGACCCTCAATAAGCAAAATACACTCACTTTCTCTCAAATTCTCTCAAGAAAAAACCCTAACCTAACAAAGTCAAGATCAAGATTCAAGGAATTCACCATCAATCTTCAGGAATTCAAGCACCAAGGCATGTTAGGTGTTCATCCAAGGGATTCCTTCAACCCTTGGAGTTCAAGAACTTCTTTTAAAACTTCAAGTTTGTTGATTTCATGAATTCCATATTGGGCTTGAATGTATTCATGATTATGATATTAATTGGATTTCTAATTCATGATTTATTACAAGATTCATATAAATTTATTTTGACATTGTGTAGTATTATGTGAATTCAAGTTAAAGCCCTTGAATTTGTGAGCTGGGATTGGAAATCATGATGCCTACATGTTGATTAGTATTATGTGCATAGATTATGTTCCCTAAGTGTTTGATAAATTACTCATATGGATTAAATGGGGAAATCATGACATGCTAGCATATCTGCAAGCTTATATTTTACAAGTATTTGATAAATTGTCTCTATGAATAACGTGAACATTGTAGTGTTTTTCAATATCATGATATGCTTTACTTTTCATGCTATCGAGTCCAGGGGGTATTGAATACCCGACAATCTAGCTGGATACCTATAATTATAGTAGCTTCAGAATAGTCTCAGTGATTTCACATACAGTAGTATTCAGTCAATACAAAAATTAGTATATCCAGTCAGCAAATAGAACTCAGAATACGCAATTAGTTACAGTACTCAGTGAACTCAGTCCAGTTCAGTCAGTTAACACGATGAGAACAGTTCAGTCTAGCCTAGAACAATTTAGAAATTAGTTCAGTATCTACTCAGTTGGGAGTAGGATTCAGCACCAAGTGAACCTAAGGATGAGGACTAACCTGCCAGTAGAGGGTGTGATCCTTAGAAGTAGTCCTTGTATTCTAGAACTACGTAGCTAGCGTAGGTTGAGACATCAACCTGCCAATTGAGAGTTGATGAGGTGTTCGACCTGCCAATTGAGGGTACCAATATTCTCGTTCAGAGCACTTGCCATATAAAGGTGACTCAACACTTTTCTTTACCCGTGGCACGGTACTGACACCCTTCTAACTAAGGTTATAGGTTGGACCCCAAATCAGTTCAAAGAAAGGGCAGGTTGGTTAGATGATTACTTCTCATAGTTTCAGTTTCAGTCAGTCTCAGTACAAAACTCAGTTCAGTTCTACAGAATTAGGACTATCAGACACAATCACTTAGCTCAGTATGAAACTCAGCATACTTCCACAGAATCAGGACAGTCAGAAACAGTCTTCTAGCTATCAGTAATACAGTTATCAATAAACTCAGATAACAGTTATCCAATTATCAAAACTCAGTATCCAGTGTGACTATGATCTTACACACAGTATATGTAGATATGTGCACAGTGTTACATAATCAGTGTTTCATCAGTTTTCAGTTATATATGCATCCTCATTTAGTTAAATTCATGTTACTCAGTAAGTTATTTGTTCATGCATATGAACCCATACATATCAGCCTACCTAACTTAACATACCAGTACATTTAAAGTACTGATACCTACCTTTTTTTTGTGCTATGATGTTTTATATCATTGGTTCAGAAGTATGGGCTCTTAACCGCACTTAGCAACCCATCTATCAGCAACAGACTTAGTGGTGAGTCCTCATAGTTCGTGGACAAAGTTGTTATTTCATTATTTCAGTACGTTTTTCAGTTAGAGGCTTTCAGACTAGAGTATTTCAGACAGATATTTCACTATTTAGTATTTAGTATTTGTTTCAGTTATGAATCTTATGGCGATTTTCAGCCTATCTTCCGTATTTACTTCAGATATATTATTATTACAGTGTTATTATTATTCAGTGCACACAACAGGTACCAGTCATGGGTTAGCTAGTGGTGCTTCGGGGTCTCTAGCATCGTGTAGAGTTTGGGGTACAGACTCGAGGCGTTACAGTTTCCAAGGGGGAGATATTATAATACCTCATACTTTTTCCTAACTTAGTTTAGCTTCTAGTGTGTCAAGGTTTAGCTTTAAAAATGTATCTCTTGATGCGCATAGAATTTTAATGCTCTAGACCCACCAATGTATAGATAATTGAATCAGCTTTACATCGGTACTAATTTTGCCATAATTCAATACTCGATTGAGAAATTGTGGTGATTTTAATAAAAATAATAGGGCATCACGATAAGCGTCGTGTCGCGGTGAAGGACAATTTTGCAATTGTTCGATTTCAAGTGGAGCACTGTGATTAGCCCGCATCTCGAAGAAGCTCCAGTTCTCATTCTTCCCATTCCAGTAGCTCATCGCGACTAGCTGGTATCACGCTAGAAATCTCAATAGGACAGACACCGCATCGCGATGGAGTGCAAAATGGCACTCGTCCTTTTCCAGTGATGCAACACAATTTTTCCGCATTGCACCAGAAGACAAAATAGCAATTATCCTTTTTCAAGCAAGCCACCACGTTTATGGCGCGTCACGCTGAGGCCCAAAATTGAGATTTTTAGTTCCGAATTAATTTTTTACAAAGGAAAACCTAGTCATTTCCTAGGCTTCCAAATCGTGTAAGACACAGAATCTAGCCTATTTTAAGCATATTATGCATGCTTTTCGCATAATTTCTCTCCAAGAAACCCTAGATCATTCAAATCTTAATCCCCAAGGAATCCAAATGCTATAATTCTTTTTTCAAGATAACTCAAAATTACAGATTCTCAATTCAAGAACTTCAAGAAATAATTTTTAAAAGCACAAATAGGAGTTCAAGTTCAAGCTTCTTTATCAATTTCATCAATTAAGGTATGTGAGGTTTCAACAAGGATAATTCTTTTATTCTTGGGCCCAAAACTAGTTTTTAAGTACAAAGTTACATAATTTTATATGATTACCCATGAATTTCAATTTAGGGTTCATACCCAAATATTGTTATTTGAAGATTATGAGATTTCAAGTGATTTATATGATGAATTGCAGGGCTATTATCGTATTTTCATATGTAAGATATAAATTTTCAGATTTAGAATTTAATTATTAATATTTTCATTATCAAGCATGAACTTTATGATGATTTGACATGAATTTAATGCATGAGTTATTAGCCCTAGTTTGAATGTTGATATTTCAAATATGACTATGCTTTAAGCATCCCATGATTAGTTATTTTTCAGATTTTGATAAAGATTTGATCTTTTGATCTTGATTCAGACATGGAATCAACTTTATAGTTTCAGCTACAGTTTAAGTTAAGAGATATACAGTTGGTTTTCATTATAAACCATCATACTAGTTTTTAAAAGTGGATTTCCAATAGAATGAACATACAGATTAAAGGGAGTAGTATTTAGCACTGAGTTGGGTATGTTCACATGCCCCAGAACTATGAGCCAATGTAGGTTCAGATTATCAGATTATTCCTATTTCTATATGAATGATAGATACAGATGTGATCACTTAGATTAGGTTATACTCCTTGGCAAGAGTATGATACCTCTCCCCAACGTGAGGTTTTCCTATAAGGAAACTAGACTTTGGACACTATGATAGCTCACATTGTATATGTCGATTAGAAGAACCTCCCTACAGACTACAGATTTTAGAATAGAATAATCCTACCAGAAAAGCTTTTAGAAACTAAGTGTAAAGGCTCACAGTCAGATATTGCTTTATGTATGACATTATCTATGAGATTTCAGATTTTAATTTATAGATACAGAAGTGAGTCCTTTCTATACTTAGACAATATAATTTAAAAACAGAATACCAGGACAACTTTTAGAAACTAAATGTTATGACTCACTAGATTTATGCAACATGTTTTTCTAAAAAATTATGTGAGTCATTTACATTTAGCATACATTCTTTTAAAAAATTATAATGATTTTGAGATATTGATTTACTTGTGTATTGACCCCCTTATACTCAGTACATTCCATAAGTATTGATCCACATATATGTCTATGTGCTACATTATCTCATAATGTAGGTTCTGGTGCTCAGTTTCAGCAGCGTGAGTGATTTCAAGCATCTCATTCTGCATCCCTGCAGTTGGTGAGTCATCATAGTTTGGGGACCCAGTTACTCAGTTTTTCAGCTTATTAGTATAGATGATTTAATATTTTTTAGACAATTCGAGTCAGCTGGAGGTTTGTCCAAGTGGCTCTCTAGTAATTAGTAGTAGAGGCTTGTCCTACTGCTAAACATAGTTCAGATTTTCAGTATTTCTTTACCAGCCTTTGAGTCTAATATTTTTAGATATTATGTTTAGGTGATTTCAACTTAGATCAGACAGACTTCCGCATTCATATTATGTTCATATTTATTTATTTATGAGTATCCAATTTAGTAGAAGGCTTACAAAGTTAGCTTGAGGCTCCTCATAGTGTCGAGCACTGTGTCACATCTCGGGACCCATTTTTGGAGCGTTACTAGTTGGAACTGTCATATTGTGTATTGATTTATAAGATATTTTGTAATTCTTGTCTTAGAGGCAAAATCTAGACTAAGGGTTTTCAAACAACAGGTTATGCCCCATGGAAAGAACTGACACAACCACACTGTGTTTTAATTTCTAAGATGCTCTATAAATTTTGTCTTAGAGGCAAAACTTAGCCAAAGAACTTCTAAAAAAACAAGTTACGCCCCATGGTCAATACCAGATTATGTCTTGATTTATGAGATATTCTATAACTCTTGTCATAGATGCAAGATTTTGTCCGGACTTTCAAACAAAAAGTTATGCCCCACGGGCAAGAGTTGACACTACCACATTGTGTCTTGATTTTTGAGATGTTTTATAAATCATGTCTTAGAGGCAAGACTTAGCTCAGGACTTTCAAGCAACAAGTTATTCCCCATGGGCAAGACTTGACACTACCACATTGTGTATTGATTTATGAGATGTTCTACAACTCTTACCTTAGATGTAGACTTACCCCAAAGGACTTTCAAACAATATGTCACACCGTTCAATTTACTTTGATGTAAAAGAAAGAAAATATTTTTTTTGGATTATCTAACTTTTTGTTCATTAGAAAAGTATAATAGAAGTTGATAAAAGAGAAAAAGAGGGAAAAAATAAAGACTGACAAAAAAAAAAGAAAAACACAAAGGTTAAGGAAAAAAAGAAGGGAATAAAAAAACAAAAATAAATAAAGATGGAGAAAAAAAATTATAAGAAAAATAAAAATAAAATATGAGAAAAAATGAAAAAAAAATGAGAAATGATAAAACAAAAAAAAGGTTGAGACAAATGAATTAAAGAATAAAAAGGAGAAATGAAAAATAAATAATGTTTGAGAAAAAAAGAGAAAGACAAAAAATAAAATAAAGAACAGAGATTGAAACAAATGAATTAAATGAAAGAGAAAAGAAATAATAAAAGAGAAATAAAAATAGAAGTTCAGAGACAGAAGAGCATGGAAAATGTAAAATTATTTGAGGTGTAGAGTAGCAAAATTGTACTTGTTCTATACATAAAATGAAAGGAATGTTAGTTTTTAAAGACATTTCTTATGAAGTACAGAAAGACAAAGTCACCCACTATGGGGGTTCATCCCGTGTGATTTTCTAATTCTAATAGATAACTTGAGCCCGAGTGATTATTATACTTCGGGTTAAGTTCAAAAATGGCTCTAAAATAGGTTGGTCTTGATATTTTGCCCCAAAAAAAAAGTCTTACAAAAATGATATTCTCTAGATGTAATTTCCACTTATACTTCGATAGGACATAATCTCCATTTCTTGAAATTTAATTTGATAATTTGTGGATGGAAATTAAATTTCTAGGAAAAAATCATTGTAAGTTGAGGTTCAGAAAACATAATTAAATGAAAAAATAAAATAAAAACATAAAAATAAAAATATTATAAATATATTTACATTATAGTGAAGGTCTATCAAGAATATAGTTAAGATCTATTTGATATCTATTAGGATATGAAGTATCTATTTTTTAGAGAGAAATCAGGAGTATTTCCCCCTATAAATAGAGGAGTTTTGTTCATTGTATCCTTAATCTTATGATCTCTCAACCATCAAGCAAAATAAAGAACCATTCCCTCTTTTCTCTCTACATTTTTCTTGTTCTTTATATTATATTTTATAACACGTTATCAGCAGGAGTATCGCACTAATTAATACTAATTGCTTTTCGGTTGAGTCATTAACAGTGCGCTGATACCATTCTGCCAATAAGGTTCTTAAGGTATGATTTTTTATTAATTGTTATCTTAGTGCTTAAACACCATGGAGGTACAAGGATAATTAGAAAAAAGAAAAAAAAACTATGTTGCTTTGCAACATACCACATAGTATCATATATCAATTTTTACAATAGTATCATATAGATTTGCAAATTGTTGTTAGTGGAAATTTGTAGTATGAATTGTTCTAACTTCGATTTATAAATTACTCCATTCAATTCCATCAAATAAGTTAATGTGAGTGAATAATTTGATTAGATAATTTTTGAATAATTTTGATTAAACAAACTCACTTTCAATTGTTGATAGGATGGGTTGTATCTTTGTTGATTCTGTAATTATATTTTATTAAAGTTTTACTCACTTTTGCACAAAAAGGTGATATTGTTATAGGTTAAAGTTTGAGTTCTATAATATTTTGACCTATTTATTAATTGAGGTTAAGACGGTGGATCCAAGTCTCATCTTATCAAAAGGGTAAGACATCGGGTTAGGGTCCGATGCATCATGATAATAAGATATTGGTCTCAAGTATCACCGATTTATGCATAAGACGTCTTTATATGGATAAGACGTTGAGTTTGAATCTCAATGCACCATATTGATGATATTATGATGGTTATGGCAAAATAATAGGTATTTGATGAAAATTCATGAAATCTAACCCATTGAATTTGCTTCATTCCATGAAGTGAATGTGGAAGCAGTATATGATAAGTTTGAAAGATGACAATTTGCTCTATTCTAGAAGTGAATGTGGTAGCAACATATGATATACTTTGAAAGATATGTATGCCTCGATTTTCTCCTGAAGTAGCAATATCATGAAAGAGGTTATAAACTATCATAATTTGATAGGCTTAAGGCATGATTATATTTCATTCCTAGGGAATAAGAAGCTTATTAATGCAAAATTCACTTGATTGTGATGGTATCAAAACTAACCTTCGAAAGAGGCTGACTAATTGAGAAAAGTTATTTTGAAATCTACTTCTAAAGTAGTAAATCTGAAATTTATTCATGTAATAGTAAATCTTAAATTTACTAAAGTAAAACATATGTGTCATGGTAAACTTGGAGTTTGCTAGAATAAAAGTTCATAAATTGACATGAACGATTGTGACATCCCAAAAATGTGTATATTGAGTATTAAACATATATTGAAGAAGTAGAAAATTCTTCATTACTTTTAATTTTACTTGTTCTCGTGCTAAGTTGGTTGGACCAACTAATTTTGGGATTAGATACCTCAAAATCTGAAAAGTATAAAAGGTGAATATGGGCCCATTCACCAGTCATATAATTTGTTAAGATGCATCGATATAAAATGATCACTTGTACATTTATTGTCAACCTGCAGTTTGACATTCATAAAGTTGCTTGCTCAATAAAATTGAGTTAAGAGCATAACTTTCATATTATCTAATCAAAACAATTCATCTTGATGATGATGGTTTGACATTGAATCCATTCGATAAATAGCTAAACCAGAAATAATGAGAACAAAAGCTTCATGTGTTGATCTGAAATATGATATGTTGCATACAATAGCACTTGTATGAATTAAACCAATAAATTATGATTAATCTTTCCTCAAAGTTGGTTCTGAGTCAGCAACCACACATTGTTCATCTAATTATTTTGATGTGCGGTATACAATTAACGAATATACCATGATGCATAAAGATGGATTCCTCAAAGAATATGGAGGATGTATTTTAATTTTTCAAACATAAGGGGGAGATTATAAGCAGCTATGAAGTATATTGAGAATTATCATCAGATCCTCATTAAAAGAATAATTCAAGTCATATGCCGGAAGCATTTACTGACTCAAATTTAATCTCATATTTAAGCTGCAAGTGCTCCTATTTTGTGTCCCTGGAGGACAAAGTCTATGCATGCGTGAAGCGTGGTATACCAATCGGTTCCAAATGAAATAATCCTTAAAAAGGATTAGGAGGAAATAATCATAATAAGAAAATAATGTGCTCTTGAAAAGCCTATGACATAATACTTCATGAAACCTTATAAGAGGTCCAGGTAGCTGAAAATAATGAAGTAATGAGATCTCAAAATAATATGTCACATTGTGAACCGATGCAAAATGATATATCATCAATAATTTTTTTGATACACTATTGGCCCAATATTGTAAAAGATGACAACGATCTAAATTCTACGTTTATTTAAGCATACTGACGTAGAAATATTTATCAAGTGACATGAAAGGATGCATATTGGTAAGAATAAAATTTATTTGATTTGCAGTCCAGACACTTGAAGATGTCACACATGAAGTACTGAATATTGTCACTTGGCAAAATTTAGAGATAATACCTAATTACCCCCCTGAACTATACCCAAAAAGGCTACGACACAGCTCAACTTAAAGGGGGTCCTATTACCTCTCCCCCCTAAACTAATTAAAAGTATAATTTTGACACCCTTAGTGCCTACGTGGCACATACATGGCACAACACACTGAAGTGTCCACGTAGGCACACGTATGTGCCATGTAGGCACTAAGGGTATCAAAATTACATTTTTAATTAGTTTAGTGGTAATAGGACCCCCTTTAAGCTGAGGTGTGTCATAACTTTTTTGGGTATAGTTCAGGAGGGTAATTGGGTATTTTTTCCAAAATTTACATAGAAACTTTTAAGGATTCAAAATGTTTAAAGCATATAAAAAATTTCTGGAAAACTTATTTATAATTCTTATATTGTATAACGTTATAACTTGAAAATTATTAAAACTCTTGGAGAGTTTTCAAAAAATAATAGATTATTTGCTGAAATAAGAAATATACCAATTTAGATTGGTTATGATATAGCATATCTTAGTGCAATTGGTGCACTTGTGTATCTTGCAAATACAACAAGATCCGATATAGTCTTTCGATCAATTTGTTAGCAAGGTATAGTTCTGCTCCTACAAGGAGACATCAGAATGAGATCAAATATATGAGCTTATTTTATTCTAAAATTGTAGTCCCGGTCTTATTAGTTATGCTGATGTTGAGTATTTATCTGACCCGTATAAAACTCGATCTCAAATAAGTTATGTGTTCATATGTGGTGGTATTATCATATCTTGGAGATATACAAAGTAGTCTATCATAGCCACTTCATTGATCCATGTTAATATAATAGTTATTCATGAAGAAAGCCGAGAATGTATATAGTTGAGATCCATGATACATCTCATTCGCGAAAAATGTGGTTTGAAATGTTACAATATACCCACAATTTTATACAGAGAAAATATAGCATGCATAGTACATCTTAGTGGAGGATTCATAAAAGGAGATATAATGAAGCACACTTCATCAAATAGAACTAAGCACACTTCATCAAAGCTTTTATACATACATGAGCTACAAAAGAATGGTGATATTAACGTGCAATAGATTCGTTCAAATGACAATGTGGCTTATTTATTCACCTGGTCTCCTCCAATTACAACTTTAAGAAGATGGTGCACAAGATCGGGATGCAAAGACTCAAGGATGTTCTCATTAGGGGGAGTTAATACGCGTTGTACTCTTTTTTCCTTTCAAGATTTTGTCCCACTGGATTTTTCTTGTAAGGTTTTTAATGAGGCAGCCGAAATGCGTATTGTTAGAGATATGTACTCTTTTTCCCTCGCTATATTTTTTTCCACTGGGTTTTTTCTAGTAAAGTTTTAACGAGGCACATTATCTATCAATTAGACATTCAGGGGGAGTGTTGTAAATGTATTTACATTATAGTAAATGTCTATCAAGAATAGAGATAAGATCTTGATAGATCTATTTGATATCTATTAGGATATGAAGTATCTATCTTTTAGAGAGAAACTAGAAGTATTTTTCCCTATAAATAGAAGAGTTCTGTTCATCGTATCCTTAATCTTATGATCTCACCATTCCCTCTTTTTTCTTTCCATTCTTCTTGTTCTTTATATTATATTTTAAAACAAAAAAAAAAAAAAAAGATAGTTTAAAAAAAAAAAAAAAATCTTCTTCTAGGATTGGTGCTATACCAGTAAATTATCTTAACTGATTTTTATAGGATTGTCCATAATTATAAATAGTTTCAAAATAAGATTTTACTGAAATAAAACTTTCATTTGGAAAACATAGCTAAATTCTTGAGTAAATTTCATCGCAAGTCATTCAGATTTAATAGAATTTGTAACCATCATGAGAATTTCTTATCCTTCATCAAGTAGCAACATTAGACCGATAATTAAGGCTTCTATGTCATAATTCAAGCAGCGGCAAGAGTGATTTTTGCAAAGTCAGAGCAAAGTAAAATGTTTTTTTTGTAAGAAAAAAAAGTGAGTGAAAGCTGAAAAATACACCTTAAGTATTTTAGTTTTTTGAGTTTCATATCACGTGTGTGAGTTTACAATCTGAACTAGCACAAACTAGTTAGCAAAACACACCTAAACTATTAATTGTTTGAGTTTCATACATGAACTTTCAGGTAGGAAAGGTGAACCATTAATAGTTTAGGTGTGTTTTTTACTAACTAGCTTGTGATAATTCAGGTAGGAACTCACAGATTTGATAATTTACGAATGAAACTCAAAAAATTAAAAATACTTTAGATGTGTTTTGAATCATTAACTCTACAATGAATATAAACATGAATGACCACCCATAGAACTTACTCCTTCTTAATTTCGTATATATAGGAAATTACTCTTTTGTATCTAGATCTAGCTTCATCTTTCTACAAAACGTTCAATTCAACAAAGACTATTTATTCCCACTCCAAGTATCCATATCACTTTTTCAAACATAAAGTTAAATCACTCAAAACCTTCTTAAACACATTATTGCACAACTTGGTACATCAAACTAAACAATTTGCTCACCCACGTGGATTCAGGATTTAAAATTTATGAGTTTAAATTTGAAACTTTATTACATTCCATCTAATTTACTCCCTTTGTAATCTCATGATTTTCAACACACACGCGGAGTCTTAGCCAAAGTTACTAGGTTCATATGAACTCGCCACTCCTTCACTAAATATATGCTAGTGAATTTGATTATTTCCATTTTAACATGTTGCTGTTGGATTTATTTTTTAAAAATAAATTAATAATTAAAATATTTAAGTGAAAAGGTGTCTTTTTTAATAAGATGTGTCTTTTAGATGAAGAGATGTCTCTTAGATGAAAGGTTGTGTCCTTTCATTATTTTGTTTCCAACAATTCTATTTAAACATCAACTACTTATTTTCTAGCTAACTTTTCTATTGCTCTATCATCTCAGAATAAATATTTTCTTCTACAAAAATATCAAGTTCAAGTTCTTGTTTTTCAATAGAATTATCTCCACGCTTTGCTTAGTGCAGAAATTCATAGGCTTATCATATCCACTAAAACTATTTGTGTTAAATTCCATAGCAATCTTGTAGAGGAGAGGTAGAAAATATTATTTTTAAAAAAATATTTCGCACGTATTTCAAATCTCAAATTTGTGTTTGATGTTCATGTTATTAATTCTTCATCTTGTGTTTTTCTTCGTATAATTCTTGTGTTCATGGATCTTGTGTTCTTCTTCTTATAATTCTTGTGTTCATAGAACATATTTTCCAATAATCTAAAAAATAATATGTAGTTACAAAGAAGATATTATATACTGCAATTTGAAATTCAAGAGGAGGGTGAATTGAAAACTTTTCCTGAGTCAACTGATTAGTCTTGGCAGTCAACTCTCCTACAAATTAGTATACTGAACAGAATAGATTAAACTTAAATGCATAAATAAATAAACAAGTACGTAAGAAAATAACACGGAGGCTTATCTTTGTTCGAAACACCGATGTGGTGTCTACTTCTAATCCCTTGGGTTACAAGGGTTTTCTTAGAGCTTTCAAAGTAGAGTTGGAGTACAAATGTAGTGAACGAGTTCTTGAATCTTATTTTGTTATTCAGATCTCGTGACACAACCTCAACTGGTATAACTAAATTGACTCGATCTTTCTCTTTTGTAACTATTGTAAACTTAAAGGTACAAAGCTTTATGGAGACTAAGATTAGGATACGCTAAGAATTTTCTATGAAGTTGTGTGATATCTTTGATCTTCAGTTTTCCCTTTTATAATCTTCACTTGGTCCAGCTTATTTTTCTCTATGAGTAAAACGCAAGGAATTTCTACTCAATCAAGGATATGAATTTATTCCTTGATTGAGGAATTATACCATATGGTGCAACCTTTCTTTCTCGAATATAAACTCGCATCCATATATGTCCATATAGAGGGTGTAATCTTCCTTTCTTTTGTGATGCCTTGTGAGATGTTGTTGCGATTGATTGTCAATTATCTTTCTTATAATTTAGGATCCAATGAGACCTTTTTCTAATGTGACTCCAGATCCAGTGCTGACTTCCTTATAGGTAGAGATCACGCGAGATGTTCCTCTATATTTAGCTCCTGAAAGATCTTTCTTATCTTGACTACATCTTCAGTGTATCCTGCATATATTTATTTATTAGTTTATTATTAAAATATATTAAGTCAATATGGGGCTAAAAATCTTCCCCCTTTTGATAATGACAAACAATAAACATCAGTTGACTTCCATGTTCTTGTAGTTGTCTTGCTCCCCTTTCTTACTGACTCTTTTGCCTTTGTCGTCAGCTGACTTTTAAGGATTAGTAGTCAACTGGATCCCTCTTACTTGAGGATCCCTATCTGATGTTTCACCTTCTTCCCCTTTGACATGACCAAAAAGCTTAAAACAAACAAAAAAGGCAAGGCACAAAATAACAGGAAAAAAAAATATGCATCACATAAAAAAGACAACCAATTGTTTTATGCATAAAACAAAAAAATGTGGCAGGGCAAGTTAAAATATCAGTTACAAAGCCCAAAAAGAAAGGTACAGGATCCCCTTTTGAATAGCAGTCATTATTTCAACGTTTGGCCAGAAAATAGGTAAGAGTGTTGTGCATATTGTAACAAAATCACTTATAGAAATTTTTGATATTTTTGA
Organism: Capsicum baccatum var. pendulum; assembly: GCA_030864225.1. NCBI lineage: Eukaryota > Viridiplantae > Streptophyta > Magnoliopsida > Solanales > Solanaceae > Capsicum > Capsicum baccatum. The sequence continues at coordinate 37,550,390 of CM061556.1, forward strand.
AAAAGCTGGAGTAGAAATTCTGGACTGATATGGAAAGCTCATTATTGGAGGAGTTGGTCTCGATTTTGATGGATTTCACACGTGCAAATAGTCTATTGAACAACTTGACACCCCTTGCTTGAATCCATCATTAGTTAGTCGCACCTTGCCTACATCAAAACTGATTTTCTTACCCAACTGCAGCAATCTTGTAGTCGACTCCTAAAGAAGCAACAAACTTTCTTTGATTCCCTTGAGCCAGTCTTTGAGTTCTTCAATTTTCTTCAACATAGGAAGCATAGGATTAGGCAGAGATTTGCTTACCTTAGGGAGATCCCTTCGTGCCTTGGCGGAGTCCTTCTTTCACCATTCATTGTCAAGGAAGATATAATCCATGCTGGAAAAGGTCTTAGAATCATAAGTGGCTATGACTTCCATGACAGGGTAAGCAGAAAGATCAATGGAGTAATAGAGAAGGATTTTGGTGATCAGCAGTCCATAAGGAAGGCTAGCGGAGGAATGAACATCAGCAACACTTTCCAGCATATATTATCGAAACCAAACAGCCTAATTAATTTTGTACTTTTTCACCATGATGTACAACACAAACACATCACGACACGTCATATTACTAAAAGAGCTTTTTCGAGGAATGATAGAAGTGGAAATAATATGAGCCAAGATTAGGTACTTGAAGCAGAGAGATAGAGGACCAAAGTTGGATAAATTTACCTTTAGGTTAGAGACAACCTTTTTAGCTTCCTCAAAGCTAACCTCAAAATTTTCCAGTCAAGAACCACTCATAAAGGGAATAACCCCAGTAAACTTAGTGTCAAACACCTTTTCAAATAGGAAATCATTTAAAATGATTCTTTTTTCAAGCATAAGAGTTCTAATTCTCCGCTATCTTGAGAGAGACAAAGATTTGCATAAAACATTCACACAGGATCCTCATACACTTTCATATCGCAGAGGTGAAATACCAAAGATAAGTTTTTAGATTTAAAGAAGAAACTTCCATTGTAGTGTAATTTTTTCAACTGAGAGATTAACAATTTGGTCGGGCACAAATGAGCAGTTTCTAAAGGTGGCAAACTTCTCCTGTTGTGAACTGGTCCAAAATTTATACATGTCCTCTGGTGGAAGAGAATCCAAAGGAGAAGGACAAGATTTCTTGACAAATGAATTTAAGCTAGCATTTTTTAGGAGCAGTTGAGTGCAAGGAGTGCGAAGAGGCTTTCTCAAAGAAGCTGGAGATGAGGACAGGATCATGATTGTCAGAGTGGCAATCTGGAAGGTTTTTTGTGAGATTAACCATTGATATTGTTCTGATCATTGAGGAATAATGGGTTTAGAGAGAGTTTAAAAAAGTGAAAAGGAGATGAAAAAGTGGGAAGATGGAGAGGAGTGAAGTGAATAAGAGAGAAATTAGAGAGGGGTGCAGTGAATGAAGGTGGCTTGTAAAGTGAAAGAATGGCAAAATTTTGGGAAAGGAAAGGGTACAGTGGCGGTAATTAAGGAGAGAGAAAAAAGAGGCGTGAAATGATTGATCAAAAGTGATGATGCTGAGTCAGAAAAGGGGGTAAAAAATAAAATAATAATATAGTGTAGAAAAATTACCAAAAATAAAAGACTGTACAATCAAATATCATTAATATAGATTATACCAAGGCTTTTTCTTAAGGAACACAATCTTTCTTCTAACAGGGATTTAGTAAGAATATCAGCCAACTAATTTTTAAAATCAATAAATTTTAAATAAGAATCTCAATTTTCTACATGATCTCGAATAAAATAATGTTTGATATATATATGCTTAGCTCTAGAATGATGCACAGTATATTTTGATAAACTAGTTACACTGGTGTTATCACACATAATAGGTGTAGATTCAAAGATAAATTAAAATAAAGTAATTAATGCATAATCCATAAAATCTAAGTATTGCAATTTCCTATGGCTATGTATTCAGCTTCAGTAGTTGATAGAGCAACTGAGGTTTATTTTTTACTATGCCATGAAATTAGAACATCACCAAGAATCTAACATATTCCACCAGTACACTTTCTATCATTTTTGTCACCAGCATCTGAATAGTCGGCTAAATCAAAATAGGAGGAACAAGGATACCATAGTCTAATGTTTTGTATCCTAATGAGATATCGAATGATTCTTTTAATGGAAGTCGGATGGAACTTTTTAGGAGCTGACTAAAACCTTGCACATTTACACACGTTGAATATAATATCTGATGGACTTGCAGTCAAGTATAGTAGTGACCCAATCATCTCTTTGTATGTCTTTTCATTAACATCCTTTTCGGATGTGTCTGAATCAAGATTTATAGAGGGATCCATAGGAGTTTTGAACACCTTTTCTTTTTCCATACCAAATTTTTTGATGAGTTTCTTTGTATATTTGGCTTGATTGATAAATGTACCTTTAGGAGTTTGCTTCATTTGTAATTCCAAGAAAAATGTGAGTTCTCCAATGAGACTCATTTCAAATTCTCATTTCATCAAATTTGCAAAGTTCTCACACAAGGAAATGTTAGGGCTACCAAAAATAATAGCATCAACATAAATTTGCACAATGAGTAGATTGGAATCTAGATTTTGAGTAAAAAGAGTTGTGTCTATTTTACCTCTTTAAAAATTATTATTTAATAGAAAAGTACTCAACCTCTTATACCAAGCTCTTGGAACTTGATTGAGACCGTAGAGTGAGATAGTTTGAAAATATGGTTTGGATAAGATGGATTTTTGAAACTAGGAAGTTGTTTTACATAGACTTTCTAATGAATAAACCTAATTAGAAAAGCACTTTTAACATTAATTTGATATAATTTAAAATATTTGAATGCGACAAAAGCTAATAAAATTCAAAGCAATTTAAACTTTGCTATCAGAGCAAAAGTTTCACATAATCAATACCTTCCTGTTGGGAGTAGCCTTGAGCTACAAATCTTGCCGTATCTTGTACAACCTTACCTTCTTCATTTAATTTATTCTTGTAGACAAATCTAGTTCCAACTGTTGATCAATTATCGGGTCTTTCAACTAGATCCTAAACTTGATTAGATTCAAATTGATCTAATTCTTCTTTCATGGACTCAACTCAAGATTTGTCTTTGAGGGCCTCATCAACCTTCTTGGTCTCAATTTGAGACACAAGAGAAACATATGCCTATTTTCTTAATGATGCTCTTATCTGCATCTTATCATCTGGGTTTTCAATGATAAATTCATTTAGAAAGCTTGCATTGTGTCTCTATTCTCTTAGGACATTAGTTTTTGTTGTTTCATCAATAGGAGCTGATTTTTGGATGGGCTATAGTCGAATTATAGGTTATTGGGTCAGGAGTTATGTCTTCTCTGGCTCCTGACTGTAGATCATTTACTTGTTCTTCATTAAAACTTAAACCTATAAAAGAGTGTTTAGTTTCATCAAATATAATATGCATAGATTCTTTGACACATAGTGTTTATTATAAGCTCTATAAGTATGGTTGGTAGGAGAGTACCCAAGAAAAATACCTTCGTCACTTTGCAGATCAAACTTTCCTAAGTTCTTCTTACCATTGTTGTGGATAAAGAATTTGCATCCAAAAGGATAAAGATAACTGATATTAGGCTTTTTTTCTCTCCACAACTCATAAAAAGTCTTCTTTAGAATTGATCTGATGAGACATCTGTTCAGAATGTGACATGTTGTGCTTACTACCTCTGTCCAAAAGTGATCTGGTAGATTTTACTCCAGAAGTATGGTTCTTGCAGTCTCTTGAAGAGATCTGTTCTTTTGTTCCACCACACTATTTTGTTAGAGGCATCGAGGTGATGAGAAGTTCTGAGAGTAGTCATTTTTAGTGTAGTAGTCCTCGACAGTTTTGTTTTCAAATTCTCCTCTATTATCATTGTGAATGTAGGTGATGAAGTGTCCTGTTTCTCTTTGTACTTTTCTATAAGAGAAATATCGCTTTTACATGTTTGATGGGGAAACTCTCAGCTTCGAAGGATACTCTAAATCCTGTGTCACATAGTTGACTGATATTTAGTAGGTTGTATTTGAGTCCGCCCGCAAGATATACTTCAATGAGTTCGCAGAAGGAGTTGAGCTTCACTGGGCTGACTTCGATGATGTCAGATTTGGTATTATCCCCAAATCTAACTGATCCTCCTTTAATTTTCTTTAGAGAATAGAAAAAAAAATTCTTTTCGATTATGTGTCTGAAACATCTGCTATTAATGACCTATATTCTTTTCCTATAGCTTTTGTGGATATGTTCCTGCAAAATAAGAAGATTAATTGTGTTTAGGTACCCAGTGTTCTTGGGTCCTTGAGGGATAGATGTGCTCTCTTTGGATCACCAAACCCACATACCTTTAGACCTTTGTCTGTTTTTGTGTTATTTGAGCCCCTTTTTACCATAGGTATAGCAGACTGGTCCTTGAAAAGAAAAAAAAGTTTTAGCAGACTCAAATGAACTTGATGAATAGCTTGATTTAGCTTTAGAAGAATTTGAATTTATAGAACTGTGACTTGGTGATTTCCTAATGTTGTTTAATTACATTTTTACTTCATTAAGTTTTTTAAGTAGGTCAGTTTCAATTTGACATGTTTCATATTCAATTTGCAAGTTCCTTCTTTCTCCTTTAATCTTTTGTTTTAACTAAGCTTGCTAACTTTTGTTTTCTTAAGCAAGTTTAGAGTATTCATCAATAATCATTTGAAGCTCGTTAGTAATCATATCAAGATTTGTTTGAAGAAGGTTATAATTATGAAAATTGAAGGGTTTTACCTCACTTGGTTCACTATTTTTCATCAAGCACATGTTGGCTATTTCTGTATCATCTTCAGTTTTATCTTCATCGCTTCATGCCCCAAAGTTTTATTTTTCTTGGATGATCTTATTCGCAACTCTGGACAATTCTATTTAGTGTGTCCCGATTTACCATAATAATAACAATGATCATTATTCCATGTGAATTCATTATTCTTGTAGCCTTGTGGTCTTTGTTGTCTTTGTGTCAAGATTGCCTTACTCCGCAATTTATAAGATTCATTCCCTCGTTGTTGTCTTCATCTAGGGATTCTTCTTGTCCAGTTGTTACGGCATTGAAAGCCATTGGTTTCTTCCTTTCTTCTTTATTTTACCTGTTTATATAATTTTGTTCATACGTGATGAGGTTACCTCTCAATTCGTCGTAGGTCATATTGTAGATATCCCCATCTTCTAGAATGACAGCTTTAGTTTTCCATGCTTTTGGAAGATTTCTTATGAACTTTTAGACTTGCAAACTGTTTGGATAGATCATTCCTAAGTACTTAAGTTCACATACAATATTGTTGAATCATGCAAACGTTGATTCCATACTTTTATTTTCTTCCATTTTGAAAAGCTCGTACACAATGACCAGAGAGCTAATTCTCGCCTTCTTGACTTTAGTGGTTCCTTCGTAGGTTAATTCTAATTTGTCTTGCATCTCTTTTATGGTTTTATAGGTTGATATCTTATCATATTCAACTCCGCTAACTACACAATAGAGTAGACTTATAGCTCTTGCGTTAGTTTGAATTGCCTCTTGTTGTTCCTTGGTGACTTCAAAGTTTTTGAAGTCGTCCAAGTCAACACTGCTTGATTCCTTGTCCTTCTATTTGTCTTTCATTCCTAAAATGGGTTTTGGTCCTTTCTTAATGACAACCCAAGCTTAGAAGTCATTGGACTAAAGAAAAATCTTGAATCTATTCTTCCAATGAGAGTAATGTTGTCCATTGAAGTATGGTAGTCTTTTGGATGGGTGACCATCTTGAAGGGGGGCTCTTGGAATCTGATAGTTCACCATTGGATATTTGATCACGTGCAATTTTGCAATACTATTAGTGAAACTTGCTCTGATACCAATTAAAATTCAAGAGAAAGGTGAATTGAAAACTTTTCCTGAGTCGACTGATCAATCTTGACAGTCAACCCTCCTGAAGATTAGTATACTGTACAAAGTAGATAAAACTTAAATGCACAAATAAATAAACAAGTAAGAGAATAACACAGAGGTTTATCCTATTTCGAAACATCGATGTGGTACCTACTTCAAGCCTCCTTGGGTTACAAAGGTTTCCTTAGAGCTTTCAAAGTAGAGTTGGAGTACAGATGTAGTGAACGAGTTCTTGAATCTTATTTTGTTATTCAGATCTCGTGACACAGCCAGTTACTAAGTTGACTCGATCTTTCTCTTTTGTAACTATTGTAAACTTAAGGGTACAAAGCTTTATGGAGACTAAGACTAAGATTGAGATACACTGAGAATTTTTAGTGAAATTGCGTGATGTCCTTGATCTTCAGTCTTCCCTTCTATAATCTTTAGCTGGTCCGGCTTCTTTTTCTCTATAAGAAAAACCCAAGCGATTTCTTCTCAACCAAGAATTTGAATTGACTCCTTGATTAAAGAATTACAGTGCAGCCTTTCTTTCTCGAATATAAACTCACATCCATACATGTCCATATCAAATATGTCCACATAGAAGAGGTGATCTTCCTTTTGTGATTCCTTGTGAGATGTTGTTGCGATTGATTGTCAATTATCTTTCTTATAATTTGGGATCCAATTGGATCTTTTTTTTTTAATGTGACTCCAGATCCTGACTTCTTTATAGGTAGGGATCACGCGAAATGCTCCTGGATAATTAGCTCCTGAAAAATCTTTCTTGTCTTGATTACATTTTCAGTATATTCTGCATATATTTGTTTATTGGTTTGTTGCTATTAAAACATATTAACTTAATATAGGGCTAACACAATTGAGAGAATTCAATAGTGAATTCACGGGCAATGTGAAAGCAAGAAATGTCTGGTTGTTTGATGAAGTTGGTTAGTATTGGCATTGAAAAGGACGAAGTGTCGTATGGCATTAAAAGACAAAGTGGAAGTGTCTTATGGCATGAAATCTAACCGAAAGATATTAAATTTTGCTACTGCTGTTTGAGAAAATAAGGCAAAAGAAAAGAGGATGGTACTAGTAGAATCCTCTAGGGATAGAATAATTATATTAAAAGCACTGAGTGACTAATGCACTACAGGCTGTCGAAGTATGTGCCTTACCAGAAAATTTTGGTTGTGGCTAAGTGTATGGAATAATGGAGACGGAATACGAAAAAGATATTGATGCGATTGAGGTGCCACTTCAGAGAAGGATCTAAATCAAGATGGATTGTTTATCCTGGCGTTCTCCAATCTTTACTATCTGTTATTTTAAGAATACATACAATTAATTACATAAGCCATTAGTAATGAGGCTGCCACCTGTGCAAAACATTGAACATCAAACTTGCAAGTGTAGGAATAACCCTAATGTCAATTACTATGAAGGAAGTCGCGGCAAGAGTTGGACAAAGATAATGTCAAAACATGAAACGGCACAAAGGTTACGCAACAAAGCACTGGTCACAGAGAAAGAAAAAAAAGTTATCGGTTCTACTTTCTTTAACCCTACTTATTATTTATTTATGAATTTCTATCTATTATGATTTTTTGAAATTTATTCATAAATATTAGGGTAGATATATACTTGTGATGATATTCAAATGCTTACTAGTTTTATGAATAATATTTTCTTATGTGATCATTGTAGATTGTTATTCTTGCATAAAGATCATATATGATATTTATTGCTAAGTTGTAGGATGATATATATGAAAATTATTATAAATGAATAAGAGATGTAGAGAATATGAGTTAATGAATTTAATTTTCTTTATATGTGATATGAAAAGCCACTTGATATGTCTAAAGTGTGGGAGTGTTTGACATGTAATTAGAAGTCAATATTAGACTTAGCATTTAGTATGACCCCAACTTTGTATTTTGATGGATATGTGATATTGTGGATACTTTATTGGTATGTTGATCATATCAACAACAACAACAACAACAAACTCAGTGTATTCCCACTTAGTGGGGTCTAGGGAGGGTGAAATGTACACAGTCCATACCACTACCTTCGGAGAAGTAGAGAGGTTGTTTCCGATAGACCCCCGGCTCAAGACAAAGAATAACAGTCAAAGTCATAATAACGCATGAAACAAGAAGAAATAACATAAATAAAACACCCACAAAGTAATACCCTACACTGACGAACCAAAGGCACCCAGCACCCTCATACCCTCCTACTATTAGCTCCAACCTTTGAACATAGCCCTAAGACTACCAGCCCAACTACCCCAAAGCTCTCCTAACTACTGGCTACGACTCCCCCACATGCAGTAGCCTTCTAACCTAATTTGCGTCCTCCATACCTTCCTATCTAGGGTCATGTCCTCGGTAAGTTGTAACTTCTTCATGTCACGTCTAATCACCTCTCTCCAGTATTTCTTCGGCCTACTCCTACCCCGCCTGAAACCATCCAAAGCTAGCCTCTCACACCTACGAACTGTGCATCCGTGCCTCTCCTCATCACATGTCCAAACCATCTCAACCTAACTTTCCACATCTTGTGTCCTCCAGCGAAGCCCCTCCCACCTTTTTCCCGTATAGTCTCATTCCTAACCCTATCACTCCTAGTAAGCCCGCACATCCAACGCAACATCCGCATTCCCGTCACCTTTAATTTTTTAATGTGAGAGTTCTTGACAGGCCAACACTCTGCTCCATATAGCATGGCCAGACGAACTACCACTCTGTAGAATTTGCCTTTAAGCTTGGACGACACCTTCTTATTGCACAACACTCCAGAAATGAGGCTCCACTTCATCCATCTTGCCCTAATATTGTGGGAAACATCTTCATCAATCTCTTCATTCCCCTGGATCATAGACCTGAGATACTTAAAACTATCCTTCTTACAAATAACCTGGGAATCCAACCTTATTACCACTTCATTCTCCTACCTCAAGTTATTAAACTTGCATTTCATATGTTATGTCTTGACCTACTCAAACTGAACCCTTTAGACTCAAGGGTTTTGTCTCCAAACCTTCAATTTATTATTCACACATAACCGCATCTCATCAATCAAAACTACATCATCTGCAAAAAGCACACACCAAGGAACCTCTCCTTGAATACGCCACGTCAACACATCCATCACCAATGCAAATAAAAATGGGCTAAGAGTCGATCCCTGATGCAACCCTGTCAAGACCGAAAAATGCTCTGAATCTCCTCCCGCCATCCTCACCTGAGTCTTTGCTCCACCATACATGTCTTTAATCGATTTGATGTTAACCACCGGGACTCCACTCACCTCCAAGCATCTCTAAAGAACCTCTCTAGGGACTTTGTCATACACCTTCTCCAGATCAATGAAGACCATATATAAGTCCCTCTTCCTTTCCCTATACTGCTTCTCCAGTCTCTGCACCAGGTGAATTATCTCAGTCGTCGAGTGATCGGGCATAAATCCAAATTGATTCTCCGAAATAGACACTATCCTCCTCAACCTCCGCTCGACCACTTTCTTTCCAAATCTTCATAGTGTAACTCAATAATTTAATACCCCTATAGATATTGCAAATCTGGATGTCACCTTTTTTCTTATATGAAGGAATCAAAGTACTCTGTCTCCAGGCCTCGGGCATTTTTGCAGTCTTGAATATGTGAAAATAAAGATATGTTGATCGTAACAAATGAAACAAAAATCATAAAAGAATTTATTTTCACATTTATAATGAAGAATCTTGAGAAATTGATACTATGTTATATCAAGATTAAACAAAATAGTGGGGATTATGTGCTGAGTTAATTTCGTTATTTTGAGAAAGTTCTAAATAAATTAGTCACTTAAACATAAAGTGGTCAATATCCTATTTGATCCTAGATTGATTTAGTCCATTATGATGAAAGAATTGTTGCTTAACTTGTGTAAACAAGTGATATTGAAAGAGTTAGTAGTTGAGTTGTGATTTTCTTTGGAGAACTAAAGATTTGAAAAAACCTAAGTTTCAGTAGTTGAGTTTTGATTTTCCTTGGAAAACTAAAGATTTGAGAAACTTTAAATTTCATTCTATTTTATAAGGATATATTAATACAAGTTGGTACCAAATATGTGAAAAATAAATAAATAAAATTTATCACATGATGGGTGTTTACCTTGGGAGGAGGTACAATTTCTTAAAATCAAGAAATAGACTTGCATTAGTAGAAGCAAGTTGAGGAGTTGAGTGGTTGAGGGATCATTAAGAGAATTCATTGATTTTGCAAAATATGAGCTCAATTTTGTGATAGTCAAGCCGCTTTAGCTCGAGCATATAATGTTCTTGACATGATTATGTGAGAAAGTTAATTCAAGATGGAATGACTTTTATCACGTTGGTGTCAAAATAATTTGACTAATCTATTTACAAAACTTATTACAAGTTATTGGAAAAAATTTCAAGTTTGATTATATTAAAACTCCCTAATTAGGTCCACCAATAATGGCAACCTCATCCGACACTATGACAGGAATAGTTATGGGTTCAAAAGGTAACAACAAGTTATTGATGTGTGGATGTTTCAGTATTTAAGTAAGAGATATACTAGTACTAGTTGTCACAGATTGGAGAGTTGAGTTCTAATACTCTTAACTGGGTTCAGTTCAAGGAATAAGTGTCTCAAATATGACAAAGACACTGAAAGAGCTTCACCTATATGAACATAGAAGTGGTGTCGGTTCGATTGAGAGTTGAAGTTGCTCTCATACATGTTCATGAATTTTGGATAGCACATGACCATAAAAGTGTTAAGCATGTTGATTGGAAAGCAGGAATAAAATGTTTATGTGTGTAGTGTCACCAATGTTATCACAAGGAATAACACGTTCAAAACTATTATGCTACGTGAAATTTTGATTTCGTTTTGTCACATTGCACTAAGGTATTGTTCAAATCAAAAGATACATTACTCAATGCGTGAACATGACTTGATTTTTCTTTAATTTATATTTAAACAAGTGGAGGATTGTTGAATATTTCTGTAAAAATAAATTAATAATTACAAGCATTTTAGTAAAGAGATGTCTTTTTAATAAGATATGTCTTTTAGATGAAGAGGTGTCTCTAGATGAAAGGTTGTGCCCTTTCATTATTTAGTTTCCAACAATTCTATTTAAACCCCAACTACTTATTTTCCGAGGTAATTTTTCTGTCTTCTGTATCATCTGAGAATAAATGTTTTCTTCTTCAAAAAGATCAAGTTCAAGTTCTTGTTTTCCAATAGGATTATCTTCACTATTTGCGTAGTGCAGAAATCTATAGATTTGTCATATCCATTAAAATTATTTGCGCTAAATCCCATGGCAAACTTGCAAAGGAGAGAGAGCAAATATCATTTTTAGGAAAGCGTTTCACATATGCTTCAAGCCTTAAATTTGTGTTCAGTGTTCATATTATTACCTCTTCATATCTTGTGTTCTTCTTCGTATAATTCTTGTGTCATGTGACATATATTTTCCAACAGTTGTATACTAGAGTAGTTGGAAAGAGTTCAAAGAAAATATTAACTCTTCATATCTTGTGTTCTTCTTCGTATAATTCTTGTGTCATGTGACATTTTTTCCAACAGTTGTATACTAGAGTAGTTGGAAAGAGTTCAAAGAAAATATTAAAGTTAGTCTTTGATATATTCTAGCTTGAGATATGACCCTCTTTAGCAAAGGGAATATTTCATATTTGTATCCAAAGTGAGAATCTTTAGGTCATGAAGTCATCTATAAAGTATAAAAGGTAAGCTTTAGGTCAAACAGTGAAGATTCTGCAAACAATAATTCTGCATTGTTAGTGAGTCTTTTTTCAGAGCCATGGGATTATGATCTTTTTTAAGACGCAGATTCTGCGAAAATATTTCTACTTTCCACATACATCGCATCGAGTCAATCAATAAATAAATCAACTATGCCTGAAGAGCGAATTAATCAGCTGGGTCGGTAATATGAATCCTCTATATTTACCCGTTCCTTCAGAGCATGATAAGTGTTCTCGAAAGCTAGAGATTCTCAAATTAATAAAAAGGGCAGGTCGGAGCATCAAGCATCCCGCATTCAAGCAGGGCAGAGGAGAGGCCTCCTCACACGGGGGCTCACATTAGTGGTTGATTCCACAGATCGAACGAATGATCTATAGGTCACATAGAGATAACTTTAACGTTGGCTCTCCTTTTGGAAAACTACCAAATGAATACAGGGAGAAAGTGCTAATGTTAATTGAAATGAAATCTTTGTGCAAGAAGTCCAAAAAAGTTTTTCATGTTCACAAAGGTGGAGCTAAAAATCTGCAAGCAACAATCCATATATAGAAGGTTTGCAATTACATTTCTAGAATTCGGTTACACTCCGAGAAAGTCAGAAACATCGAATGTCAGCGGTTAGATCAGGATGGTGCTCTGCGGATTTCATTTTTCAATCAGAGGAAAATGAACTAGTACTCAAATTCTATTCATAGCCTCATCAAATTTCAGACACACGTTATATAACAAAGCCTGTTGTTCGTTCAATATTCATCCAGTTTGGAGGCTTCATTTCCTACTATTTAGTTCGGAGAAAATGGAAAATGAATTATTTACAATGTTGCCTACCAGAGTGTAATGGAGACCCTCTGATACTCCTGGAATGATTAAAGCTAAGTTGTTGCATTCCGTCTAGTTTCTTCTTTCTCCTTCCTGATTGCGTTAAGCGAGAGTGATTTGATAATATAGCAAGATCGTTGAGGTCTTGCAGAGGAGTAAGAGCCTTCACAACTTCATCCATGGAAGGACGAGATTTAGGATCCCTGCTCAGGCAAATGTAAGCAAGCTGTGAGATCTTTTGCACCCCTTTAAGGGAGTAATTTAGCTCCAGTCGAGGGTCCACGAGTTGATAAAACTTTCTCTTGTCAGATAAATATGGCCTTGCCCATGCTACAAGATTTTGTTCTCCACTCGGGCGCTTTTTGTCCATAGACCTCCTACCGGTTAAAATCTCCAAGAGCACAACCCCAAAACTGAAAACGTCGCTCTTTGCTGTCAAATGTCCTGAGAAAATACAAGACAGGTTTCATCAGGTGTCGACACTCTGAGAACAAGAAGCCGTTAAGATGGATGTACTCAAAGTAACTTGACTAAGTTCCGTTCAAGAACATAATAGGATATTGACCCTTCATCCCTAAGACAAAGTAGAGAAAATTAACGGAAGTTGTTCTACCTGTCATCACATATTCCGGAGCAGCATATCCATAAGTTCCTACAACCCGTGTAGAAACATGTGTTTTGTCACCTTGAGGACCAGCTTTAGCAAGGCCAAAGTCCGAAAGCTTAGCATTGTACTCCTGCAGAATTTATATTAACATTGGAATTCGGGGGGAAAGTATTATACCACATTATTTGAGATGTCCCTGATCACATACCGAATCAAGTAAGATATTCGATGTCTTGAAATCTCTGTAGATGACAGGTTCGGGGCCTCCATGGAGAAAGGCTAAACCTTTGGCTGCACCAAGTGCAATTTTTATCCTGTTGGACCATGGGAGAGGTATCGTCCCTTGAATAGTTTGAACAAACAATCAGCAATTGCATTTAACAACAGAAACACAAAATCAGATCGAATATGCTTGGGCATTTAGTTTTTCATGTTTGCATATTTTATCTATGTTGGCTATTAGAGACATTATTGTACTTGCATTGTGTACGCTTTAGCGAGGACATGTTTTAAGAAGAATTACAAACTCAAGTATGCAATTTCAACCATAAAGTGATTAAAGATCAATTTGCTTGCATTAGTAAGACCTTCTGTTTCACAACACAGCGAGCAATCAGAGAACTCACTTCTGAAGAGATGGTTTTCAAGGCTTCCACGGGTCATGAACTCATAAACGAGAAGCCTTTGGTCATCTTCAATGCAATATCCAATTAACTTGACAAGATTTGGATGATGAAGCTGTCCAAGGAAATCTACTTCTGCCTGCATTATAATTCATTACGTTATCCATTGCAAATACCGTCTTAATAGTCTTGCTTACTCTATTCTGACTCATTTTTTACTACTAACCACGGGCAGATAGTCTACGTACTAACCACCCATTCTCTATGGCCTTGAAGACCATCTGGTTTCAAGCTCTTAACAGCAACCGTAATCCCAGAACCGGGCTTTGCTGGTGCAGTTCCATTCTCCTCTATCCAGCCTTTGAATACATATCCAAATCCACCTTCACCAAGAATGCTATCTGGTCTGAAGTTCCCTGTTGCAGCTTTTAGCTCGTGAAATGTAAACTGAAGCAGCTGCCTTTGCACTTTGTTTTCTGCTACTGGTGGAGGCTGTGTTGGTGGATCAGTAGTATCAGGGGTATCAGAAGATATTCTTGCTTCATCTGGTACACACATCTCCCGGTTGCTAGCGTTTAGATACCGAGTCTCCGTGACTGCACTTGCAAAATAGATGAATGTTAATCCTTCATAAATCTCTCAATATTTTCAATCTAGGAATAGACACAAAATCAGTTCTCTATAACATCCATCATCTATAAAAATATTTCGCTATAACGACAAGTTTTTCCTGGAACCGATTTTTTCATATTCTATTATATGTTCTCTATAACAGCATTTTCCAATAGCAACAGAAGTATTAGATCCGAGGACGTCGTTATAGTGAGGTTTTGATTGTTCTACACGTTGGTTTCAAATATTATATTTTGTTTAGATTGATAAAATAGAATGTTGATGAAGATACTATTTGCTGAAGGACAAAATCATTGAACATATTTGAGTATGTTTCCTCTTTTATTTAAAATTTCTATTAAACCATAGGGGAAACCCGGAAACAGCAAGAAATGAACTCACACCAATTACGTGGGAGACTCCAACCCGACAACACTAGATTATAAGACATGGTCAAGGAATTAACCTAAATACTCCATTAGCTTTAATTTTTCCATCAAACAAAAGAAAAACCTTAGAAATATTAATAGAAATTTTGGTGGTTGGGAGATCCATCAATGATAATAAGTGCAAAGTAATGAGTTGGTTTGCCAAGAATTGCTTAATAAACAAATAATCCTAAAGATGGTCATCAAGCTGGGGAAATCTAGCAAATCAAGACGACTAACAAGATAAATTTAAGTTAAATTTTAACAGAATCACAAGTAGCCCTTTGAGTATTCAACTGTTACATCTACTTGTTCAACACTATACTTCGATTCTTCCCTTCTAAAAGAACATCAACTCTAACAATTCCACCATCGTTCGGAAATATTTCATGAAAAAAGTAGGCATACGATGTTCAAAAAGTTCACACCCTTCTTTATCTCTAAAAATGGGTTGTATCGGAAATGTTTCATGAAAAAAGTAGGCATACGATGTTCAAAAAGTTCACACCCTTCTTTATCTCTAAAAATGGGTTGTACTAAGTACTAGACATCAAACTACTATTCAATCCCGGTTATTTACTGAACCATTTGTATGCATAAACAACTACTATTATCCGTGTGAGCAGGAGGTCACTAGTTCGAGCTGTGGAAACAGTCTCTTGCAGAAATGCAAGGTAAAGCTGCACATAATAAAACCTTGTGGTCCGACCCTTCCCCAGACCCATCCATAGCAGGAAGCTTTAGTGCACTGGCCTACCCTTTAAACAACTATTGTCCATATTACCAGGTCACGGGTTTGCATTGTGGAAACATTCTCTTGCAAACATTGTGATCCATGTCGCTCCACTTAAGCTTGTCTCAATACTCATTTGTATAGCGAGAAACTAACAAATGATTTAAAGAAAGCTTAGATAAGCACTAAGCAGGCAACTTGAAAGATACAAAGCAACTCGGTGAACTAAGATCCCTCTACGCACGGGGTCCAAGAAAGGATCGGATCACAAAGGTCTATTGTACACAGTCTTACCCTACATTTCTGTAAGAGACTGTTTCTATAGCTTGACCCCTTGACCTCTTAATCACATAGCAGGCGCAACAACTTTACCAGTTGCAGCTTCCCTTCAGATAAGTTGCAAGATGAAAAATTTAATTAGCAAATGACAAAGAAAAAGAGAATTATGGTAACAAAAACAAAACCTGCATCATAGACAAGACTAGTTCTTGGAATAGAATTAGCAGAGTGTTTAGAATCAGAAGAGCCTCCAATAACATTACTGAGCCTAAGAACAGCCCAACACCCACAATTCTTCTCCTTCTTCTTCTCCTTTTGCCTTTCCTTCTCCATGAAGACAAAAAACAAACTTGGTACCACTAATTAAGAGTACAAGAGAAAAAGGTTCAACATATATGAGATGAAAAAGGGAAATAAATTAAATTCCTTTGTTTGTTATTGTTAGGTGAGAGAGATTGAAGGCATCATTCATTATTCATCATCATCAACATCATGGCAGTGTGTACAAAAAGAGCTTTTTCTTCACGTTGCCTTTTTCTGTGGGGAATGACAGCCTCTTCAACTAGCCCCACCACTACATTCCTCTAAAACAAACAGTTGAACAAGTGAATTACTAAAAAGGGCAGTGACTTGTTTGTGACACTCATAGCTCTTTTACTATTTTTTATTTCTCAATTTACTGACACTTATAATTTCGAGGTCCAATTAAACTTTTTTCACTGAAATTTCTTTAGGAGCGTCAATCTATGTGGCATACTTGAAATTTCAACAACAACAACAGTCCTTTCGCGATTCTAACTAGAACCACCCCTTTTCTGGATCCACCTCGCATCAATAACCAGCCCCTTGCCACCTATAGGTAATTTGTGACAAGTTTCTTTTGAAGTAGATATAATACCAAGTATAGCTTGTAACAATCTATTTTTTGGGGCATACGATGATTTTTTTACAACCTGGGGTTTAAATTTACCTACTAAAATATCACCTGTCCCAGTGTATTCCACAAAGTGAGGTCTAGGGAGAATAAGATGTACGTAGTTCATACCACTACCTCCGCAGAAGTAGAGAGACTGTTTCCAATAGACCCCCGGCTCAAGATAGAAAATAGTACACTAAGACCGTAATGAAACATGAAACTAGATAGATAGCATAAACGAAATAAGAAATAATAAATATAAAATACAAAATAAATAAGAGAGAAATATGAAAATAAGTGAAATACTAATAATTGCAATAAGACATAAGAAAGAGATACTCACCTAGTAGTAAACTACACTCCCAGACCAAAGACACCACCACACCCAAACCCTCCTAACTAGAGGCTCCTGCTCAAGGACACAGATCTAATATTACTAACCCGGCTACACAAGTGCTCTCCTGCCACCTTGTTACAGCCCACACATTCACATTAGCCTTCTACCCTAATCCACAACCTCCATACCTTTATGACTAGGACCAAAAATCAATCAAATTTTTCTTTAAAGAAATGTGTAAAAGTATGCAGTTCAACATAAATTATTACCTCAAGTATTTCAATATACAATATTATCTATATAATATTATACTTAGAGACGCATTATATATAATATCAATTTTGTATAGAAGTGTATAATTATATATAAAAGGTGTTTATACACAAATATGAGTTAAACAGGATAACAAACTTAAAATATATTCTCTCCATTTCGGAATAAGTGAATTGTTAGGGTATTTATTGGTGTTTCAAAATAAGTGAATCATTAAAATTTTTTTAAAATTTGCCCTTATGATTTGACAACCAATTAACTTTTAAAAAGATATTATAAGGTCAATTTTTTCTTTTTGGGGGATAAAAATGAGAAGTTGTGTTAAATTTATGTCTTTAATGTTTTTTTCTTAATATGTGTGTCAAAATTCAACAATTCATTTATTATGAAATAGAGAGAGCAACAAATATTTTCTCCCAATAGACAGATAGAGTGTAAATTTTTTATTTCTATTTTATATCTTTTAAACACTTTAAGTTGTTATTATAATTTATAAAGTAATATTATTTATGTAATTTTCAATATTAATTTTATTTCAAAGAAGTTTAAATTTTTATGTCTGAATTCACGATCAGAAATTAAAACTTTGAATCTTGAAATTTTAACTGTGCGGTTTAAATTGGGGCAGAAGAGCAATAAATATAGGAGAACAAGCTTCAAATCACAAAGTTGTGGGGTAAATCAGGACCTTTTCCCTTTTTTTTTAAACAAAGAGTATATCAACTCCAAATCACAAAGTTACATTAATGACTTACATATATCCCTATAGTTACACACTTACATATAGGGGTGGGCGTTCGGTCGATTCGGTCTGATTGTTTAATATCGGTTCGGTTTATTGATTTTCAGATTGACAAAAATGACAACCATAACCAAATCGAAATAAAATCGATTTGGTTCGGTTTCTACAAATTCGGTTCGGTTATTTCGAATTTTTATTTCAGATTGAAATATTAAAGTACAGAGCCTCTCTTTTTCATAACTGAGCATTTAAAATTGATTATTTTTTTCAGAAAAATCATTTTTTTTAAATCTATTTTTCATTCCCAAATATAAATAACTATAAGTAACTCAATGAAACGAAATAATGTCATCAAGTTCTTTATGGTAACAAGCAATGTCAACGTTGGGACTAACATACAGGGTTTTTTGGGTGATGCAGCACTCGTTTCCATTCCAAATGTAAAATAAAGAAAATGCAATAAACTACCATGTTAAGCAGAAAATGTCATAAACTCACCTGAATGCTCCTCTTTAGAGACAAATACGAAACACCAAATTCGTGGGTCGCGAGTTGCAGTTGCGGGTCACCGGTCGCAGTGTCGTTGTAAAGAAAGGGAGTAGATCACCGGTCTTTCGTCAATTTCACCGAATCGTTGGTGGTGTAAATCGAAAACGGCGCCTTGAATTTACTGTCCGTGAGTGTTGAGACTTGAGTGTGAATGGTAATATGTTTACTGTTTAGGGATTTAGGCGCCTTGGAGTTGGAATTAGGATTACTAAAATGTATATATAATTAATATAACATATTGATAATATATATTATTTTATATATATATATATATATATATATAATAAATTAATAATATATATATGTATATTATAATATTATTTATATAATTTTGGTTTTCGGTTTTTCGGTTTAACCAATTTTTTTTTAAGAAAACCGAAAATCGAACCGTTTAACCGAAATTTAAAAATTGAAAATCGAAATCAATCCAAAAATCGAAAAACTGAAACCAAATTTAAATTTTAGTTCAATTTTTCAATTTTTTCGATATTTATGCCCACCCCTACTTACATATACCCTTTTTCTTAACGGACCAATATTTAATAAATTAAAAAAAAATACTTTTTTACTTGCAATCATAAATTCATTATTGGGTGGGTTATTTTAAGTGTCACGTGGTATTTTCTCAATTAAAGTTCAAAATTAAAATTTTAATTTATTAAATATTGATCCATTAAGAAAAAGAGTATATGTGAGTCGTTTATGTAGCAATAATAATATATATGTGCCACTTTTTAAATGCGAGTATATCAGCTCCGAAGCACAAAGTTGAGGGGTAAAGCTGTTGTTTTTTCCTAAAAAAAAAATTAGCCATGTCATGAGTTATATTTTAAACATAAATAATTAACAAATATTAAAATTAAAAGAAACCGAGAGACTAGGACATATCCCCTTGTTATACTTGCTCCTAATTAGTTCAAAGCCTCGAATCATGCTCAAGTAAAAACTTACTGGTACTAAATGTTTATGTAAAATTATATTAATTTATCATTGTAAAATAATGAATTAAGGTGAAAAATTATGTATTAATTAACTATAATTTAGTAATACCATTATATATGAAGACATATCATGTGTTTATTGAGTTGGTATATCTTTAGGAATATTTTTGCCGATTGGAGTATATTTTTTCTGAGTAAGTTAATTTAAAATAATTATTTCAGAATAACTTTTACTATCTGTTGAGATAATTAATCAAAATAAAAATCAGTACTACAAAATTCAAGTTAATTACATATAATAGAGATATCAATGTCATAACGTATGAATATTTATTTTATATAAAATAATGGTGTATTTAATTCCTTACAAGAAAGTCAAATTCAACTACTTTTGTGTATTTCTTTTCCACGTAATTGATTACTGGGATTGATTTTCCCATTTCTTATTCACAGAGAATAGGTCGTAGATTAAGATGTTATTAGGTGAAGAAAGTTAATGTAGATTTGGACATAAAATTGTGAAATTTAAAAAGAAAGATCGTATTTAGAAAAAAGTTGAAATGATATATATCTGAAAATTGAAATTGTTTTTAAATTTTTTAGAGCGATTTAGAGTAAAAATCGTGAATTCCATAAAATTTTGGAATTTAACTTTTGGTTGAATTCTGAAAAAAGAAATTATGATTATATGTTCAAATAATTTTTTTAAATAATATTTCAAAAACAAAATAAAAATATTCATAACCAAATGGGCACTAAGTCATTCCGATCATAGTGACTATGATAACCAGGGGCGGATCTATTCATTGCCGTGGAGATGGCACGTCACCCGCAAACTTCAATGGAAACTCTATGTATATAGGTATATATATTTACTGATATAGTCAAATATTAAATCTGTCACCCATAATATCAAAGCATTATCTAGTGCAAGTGGCAAAGCGTCACTGCATTTGTTTTTTTAATATTGATATAGTCAAATATTAAATTTGCCACCTATAATGCCAAAGTACTATCTAGTGCAAGTAGCAAAGCGGCACTTTTGTTTCCTATAGGTCGTGTGTTCAATCTCGATTTGTAGAATTTGTTTTTAAAGTCATTGTTGTACATTCTACCATTTAAATGAACTATGAATATTATATTATAATATTAGTAATATTATTGAAAGATCAAGTTTTGTCATTTTATTATTATTCTTTTAATTAATTGGTTTGTTAATTGTCCTATATATCAAAAAATGAATAATTTGATTAATTTAATCGATAAGCAGTGGCGCAGCCAGAAATTCAGCGAAAGATGTGCAAATTTTATTTTCAGCTATGTTAAGAGTGTGCAAAATTAAATATACATTCATTATGATTAACATTTAACCTCTATTCACCACATAATTTTCCGACGAATGGTGTGCATCTGACTACCCTTCATCGAAGGTGACTCCGTCCCTACCGATAAGTTTACTTGGCACCCAAAGAGTTCGGATCTTGAATTCGCCTTTGATGATAACAGTCGTCACTATAAATAAATTCATGACTACAATAAAAGGATTGCTCAACTAATGTAACTCATCATTACTTCATAAAAGCGTGAGAATTATTTGTACTTTTTACGCGAAAAACTTTTGATACATATAGGGTAAGGTATTCGTATACACAAATTTATGTGAACTCCACTTATGGAATCACACTTATCAGATATTTTTGTATTACATGGAACTTCTAGAAGGTTCAGGGGAAATAGTCTTGTGGTTATGCTATTCATAGAAAGGACCATCAAAGGTTGTGATGGAGTGGAAAGTATTCATTCATCCTTAATTAGTGCTTTCGGGTTCGAGTTGAGTATTGATTTGTCTTTAGTAGGGTGTGGTGTGGCTAAAACTTATACGCACCCGGTGTATACACCAAGCCAATATATGCATGATATGTGTTTGAATTTAGAGTTCATATTACTTAACCATGGTTAATTAATATATATTTTGCTTAATTTAATTACTTAACCATAGTAAAGGACATTAGTTTGGCGTATACACCGGGTGTGTGGAAGTTTTTACCGGTGTGCTTTACCTCCATATAGTAGGACTTTTCGATGCGAATCCAAATTAGTCGAGCTTTAATATGAGTATCGAACACTAGATAAAAAACTTATTTAAAAAATTATAATGATCACTAGCTTGATCTTTCATTTGAATTTGCCCATTGTTTGATCATTATTATGTTTTTTTTTTTTTTTGAGAAATTTCCGCCTTGTTGTAGCTATGATTAGTACTCATAATTACAAAGGAAACAAACTTCGGATAATTAGTGTCACATTTTCCTCTTATAAAATGATGAAACTATAAAGAATCAATTCACATGCCTTACCTAAAGGATAAAAAAGTATTTCGTGAATTGGGTAGCTTTTTTCCACTTTAGTATCGTTTTTGTTTGTTCATAGATTTTGAAGTATTTGAAATTGAAACTCGTGTGTTAGACATGCATTTTACTTGAAAAGATTTTGAAGTTTTGTGAGTAAAATCCCAAAAAATTGTCTGAGCTAGTTTTCATGAACTTGAAAAATTTGAAGATCAAATTTTATGATTATACGAGTCAAGAGATCAGGTCCCTTGACACACAAAATCAGTAACTAAATAAGATATAATATAAAGTGCGAGTGATAAGAAACACACAATATTTGCGTGGAAACCTCCTTACTCAAGGAAGGAAAAACCACGACCTACCAAGTAGGATTTCCCAACAATCCACTAACTTCAAGCAACTTGTGATCACAGACGCGAGTAAGTACAAAGGATTAAACTCTTAATCTTATCCACCTTGTAACACCTCTCTTACAAGACCAATGCAGTACCTCTACGATACCCACACACCAACTAACTTTAGTTGATACTCTTTGGTAACTCTACCCAAGAAAAACACCAACAATGGTGTGAAGAAGACTTGGCTAAAACAAAGGATGATTTGACTAACTCTAGTTAATGCGACTCGACCTAAAGATTTAGACAAGACAAATATCTACTATCCTTTATAACTTGGAGTAGATTTACAATGTAAGATTGAAAAACACAAGATTCAAGAAATACAACAAAAACTAGACAGTACTCGATCAGGTCCCTTGTTGAATATGAGCAATGTTTTTTTGTGAAATGGCTTTTGCTTGAGAGATAAAACTTGATTGTAAAAACTAATTTTTGCTCGTCACTTATTCCTTTTATAAGAGAGAGCAAAACTAGGAGGCATGTCATTGGTCGAGGTTTAGCAGGCCAGTTGCACCTCTGTTGCAGTGCTACCAACTTACTGCAGAAGGTACAGTTTATAATTGTGCGTAGTCGACTTGTCTTTGAGTCGATACAGCACGAACCAGATCCCTTGCACACTAATCTGTAAATCATCAACATCTAAATACAACAAAATTTTCAAAATCTGATCCAACAAATATTCAAAAGTAAACTCTCAAAATTTATGATTGAACGCTAGTTTAGTCTTAACCTTACTATGTTTTTATTTAAAATGATTGAGAAATGAGCCAGCCCCTTCAAGTTAATCAGTGAGAAGTGCACAAATATTTTGTTTTTGGATCACCAGCTTAGTCATATATAGTTGAAGATCATGATTTTTTCGATGTTTTACCGCACTTGAGAGGCTACACTGAGTATGTTGTTGTTTCGTTGACTCGAGAACAACTTTAGACATATAGGATTAAAGTCGCAAAAGTTTGCAAATGGAATTTGGCATATTTATTCGCCCTCCGATAATAGGTAAAATGGGGCAAGCCACGATGAATATTGCCAAATCAATTCTTATTTCGCACTCCCTCTTTGTCAAGGCCAAACTTTCAACATTCTTGTTTGAAGTTTGGCTTGTCAAAGCTAAACATCCATGAATGCTTCTTGAAGTTTGGCTTGTCAAAGCTAAACATCCATGAATGCGTCTTGAAGTTTCAATTATATACTTCAAACATATATGGTTAAAGAAGAAGGTGACGACTGAAGGTTGCCTATACTCGTTATAAATGCAAAAAAAATAATAAAGAAATGAATGCGCTTAAAATAACACTATAGAAATTGAATGTTCCGCGAAATTAACACGAACAGTATCCCTTTAGGCTTTATCATTCCACTTTATTCAACTTTCGCCTGACACAAAGCTCGAACTAGTGACCTAAGACATATGCTCCTCAAGAGTTATCCCCTTGTTTGTGGCATCATAACCAATGCTACAATTATTTTGGTGTACATTGATTGTGTATTTGTACCTTGTGGTTCTTGAGCTCAAAAAGATCTATCCAAATGGGATTTCCATGTTTGGTTCAAATCTCAAAAAAAAAAAAAAGTCTTAATTTTTTTATTTTTTTTTTGATGTTATTATTGGTTTGAAAAGGTCGATTGATAACAAAAATGTTAAAAAGTGATATAAATTGTGATGGTATTACAAGATTGTAATTTCAATATTAGTTTTTTCTTGAGTTTGTGCAAAATGTATGGCTTTCTTTCTTCTAATCTATCATTATTAGTTTTCACGAAATAATTGAAAATATAATTCAAGACAATTTTATGACAAACTTTTTGACTCTTGAAGCTTGTCTAACCAAGATCAACAACTAACATGAAGATTATGTATAATATATTGAATGGGTCAAAACACTAAAAGGGATGGTCAAGGACACTTTGAGTGCAAATCTTGGCTAGCATTTATATGTCTCCTCAAAACAATTAATTAAGAATAAGAACAAAAAACTAATTAGCCTTTATTTTTAGGAAAAATTACAGTCTGATGAGTCGTCTAATTTACAAAATATGTATATATACATACTTATACATGAGATATATAGCTGAAGGTATATAGGTGATATGTATTTCATCCATATTGATAAGCTAGATGGCCGAAGGATACATTTACGTAAATTCTCTTTATTTCTATATGAGTGTGTGGATTTTTTTTATTCTTTGCCCTAAAGGTGTCTTTATTTTTATTCAAAAAGGAGGCAAGACTCAAGAGGGGACAAAGATGTGAGATTGGTAGGGCTCATTTTCACTAACCAATATAAACAAATCAAATTGTACATTCTTGATGCTTTTGTATAATTAAAAAAAGGCAAAGTAATAAGATCCTATTCTTTTCATTATTTTGTTGTACCGTGCCTGCAACTAGACTATGCATTGTTGAAAAAAAGTTGATACCCATTGCCACTACTAGCTTTTTGGGTCCCTTTTATTCGGTGAGGAGTATCTTTCTTTGAGGGGAGTCAATTGATATTAGTAGCGGAATCCGAATTTTTATTAAATTGTGTAAATATATAAAAGAGTAAATCCATAAAGAAGCTGAGGGAAGTGAATATATAGTGTATATACTGTCAGGAGCGGAGCTAGCATACGCTCAGGAGATTTTCTCTTTGGCAGAAAATTATACTAATATTTATAACTGTTCAAAATTATATTTTACATATATATAGTAGATGTTGAACCTCCTCAGCTAGTTCATGTGTGCACTTTTGAATCCCCTTAATAAAAATCTTGACTCCGTTATTGTATACTGCGGATATAATTTTTTGACACAAGGGTGTCCATTAACATCCTCAAACACATGTCACTCCTCCATTGATTGACACTCTTGCGTTGGAAAACCACAGTATGCAGATAGATTATATATATAGTTAATATATGATTATAATATTAATAGTTATTAACCATATAAATAGCTATTACCATATATAGTTAATATATGGTTATAATATTATTACCATATATAATTATTATTAATAGTATATTTACTATTAATCAGTTTCTTTTTCATTTGTATATTGGTAGTATGTGAATCTTACTGAAGTTTTTCCTTTACTGTTTATATACATTAAATGATCGGTTGGCTTTAGTATTTCTTTTTTAGTAATTTTTTTTTAAATTCCATTCTAATCCTGCATATTTTTCTGAGTTTATTTTTAGGGGTTTTAGTAATTTAATACTTTTATTTCCCATTAAACTTACTATATCATCTATCTTTAGATTAAACTTTATACTACTATTAGTGACAAGTTTTCCTATAACACCTACACATATAAGTAAATTATTTCCATTATTCATTTCTTCATATTCGGTTTTGAAGTAAATAAAGCTATAATAAAAGTAGAAGCCCTATATGAAATAAATAACAATAGCGTATTTAAATGTATAGATTGTAAATTAGGGAATTTAAAACTTGAAGAAATGAAAGAACATTTTATAAAATGTGAATTAAGAATAGGGTTCAGGATTTAGGGTTTTGGGTTCTTTAGGGTTTAGGATAGTCTTTGTATGTATATATATATATATTACATTTCCTTGAACTTTTTCTTATAATTTTAGTATCTTAGTGGAAATCCTAATTTCACCCTAATTTTTTATATTGGCAATTTTTAAAAAAATTGGAGTTTTAAAGATGGGGCCTGGAAGGAGATGAAACAATCAATAAAAAATAGTGTAGCCCACTTAGGATTAACCCATTTTTTGAGGTATAAAATTAGCAATAAAATTGATGCATGAGGAAATGTTAGCTGCATATTTTTTGGGGGGGTGGGTATGGGGACGGGGGTTTCACCTGATGTGGATATTGCTTTGGGGCTATGACTAATTTGAATTTGTATTTAATATTTGAGTTGTTGACACGCACATATCTATATAAATCCATCAAAGTTTTTAAGCGATCGATTTTATGATACATTGGAAGTATTCTTTTAATTATATGACAAATTTATTAGAGTTCCATTGTAGGGTCAATTGTTTTCCATTTAAATTGTTATTTTTCATAACAGATTTCTCACAATTTTCAATTGTAGTACCAAATATAGTTACTCCCTTAAAGGATATTAGGGGGAGGGGGGTCTGATCACATGGTGAGGTGGGGGAAGGTGCATCTTTCAAAAATTGGGTCAAGTTGGAAGGATCATGTTCCAACTCATTTTGGAGTCTCAGCCACTGACATAGTTGAGAAAATTGAAGGAAAGGTGTCATTTAAGTCTTGAACGAAGGATTGGTGACATTGATCAACTTAAAGGGTCAAACATAATTAGGAAACTTGATTAAGTTAATTGTGGACTTGATTAATATTTTTAAAATTGATAAATCAACCCACACCCCTCTCCTCTCCAAACCAACCGTCTTTCCTCTCTCTCTCTCAACAGTTTCTCCCAACCAATAGTTTTATAAATTTCTCCTTTCAATCCCCGACGACTTCAACCTCTGACGAAAAATATTTGGGCTTTGAGTTCCTTTTCGACTTTCAACCGTCAATCGACGTGACAGCCTTGCTCTCCAACCTTAACAACCTTGAATTCTTCACCATTCATTTTCTTCTTTCACATGTAAAAAATTATGGCCTTTTTAGTTTTGAAAAAAATGAGGAACTTGAGCCAACTTCTCTTCTAGTATTGGGTAACAATTTCAATATTTGTTGCTTTAATTTGAAATGCGATCTGAATAAAACCTTAATTCTTGGTATTTTTTCTCTTCTCTTTTCGGAATGAATTATGATTTTTTGTTGTTTGTTGTGTTTTTTAAAGTTTGATTTTTGTTGTTAGTGTTTTTAGAAATAAAACAACGATATTGGTATTTTTCGTGTTGTGTCCGTTGTTGGGTTGATTTGTTCTTGTTCTTGGTAAAAATGGTGATATTATTGTTGTTCTATTTAACAAAATCATGCTACTATTTTTTTCTGCAATAGGTTAACCATCTAATGCAACATATTAACTATCTGATGTTATAGATTTAGCATATGACGCAACAGATTAACCATCTGATGCAACAGAGGAACCATTAGATTAAAAATTTGATGCAATAGATTAACCATATGATACAATAGATTAACTATTTGATGCAACAAATTAACGATATGATACAGCAGATTAACCATATGCTGCAACAGATTAACCATCTGATGAAACAGATTTATCATCGAATGCAACAGAGGAACCATCGAATTAAAAATATGATGCAACCGATTAACCATCTGATGCAACAGAGGAACCATCGAATCAAAAATTTAATGTAACAGATTAATCATCTGATGCAACAGATGAACCTTCTGTTGGATAAAATTCTATCAACTATTCTAATAATACATGTCCAAGACTTGATTTTTCTAACTGATCATTCATCTATCGCGATAGACGATCCTTCTGTTGGATGAAATTTAAACAATATTGACTGTTGATAACTATTCCAATAGATCACTCATATGTTGTAATAGATGTGTGATCTGTTGCACAGACCAGTCATCTATTTCAACAGATGACTAATTAATTTCTATTGTTGCAACAAATTACTAATCCGTTGTAATAGGTTAGTTCTTTGGTGCAACAGATAGCCTACCTAGTGCAACAGATGTATGATCTATTGAAATTGGTATTTTACTATTTTGCATGTAAGATTTACTGTTATCCTTTTTTTAACGATGTATTAATCAATTATAATCTATTTTATATTTCTATTAATTTTAGATAATATGGCTCTCAAAAGAATAGAAACTGAATCAAGTCAAGTAAAGAAACAAGTAAAGCAGCTAGGCTACATCCACTACTCTATGAGCTTTCTTTACGAACGTTATCTCAACCAAGAGCATAATATAATAAACACGGGGAAGAGGAATTTTTCAAAAGAGATGATCCAAATGCTAATAGCCCTTCCACCGAAGAGTTGGTCAAAACCTTCAGCATTGATCGTTATCCTATGAGAATGCAGTGCGATGGTGCCACAGATTTAACGGGTGATTTTGTGGTTAAGTTATCCATGGAAAAATCTTTCGACGCCTTCAGAAAAATACTTTGAGAACAAAAATTGGATGCTTATTTCAGGTATAGTTGCTTTGGGCAATATCTTGATTTGCTGGAGGACAATAGTGCTCATTTCCAGATGAAAATGGTATATGTTCTTCTCAAGCATAAGTTTATGTATGAAAACAAAGATAATATGGATGAGATATGGATAAATTATTGTGGCATGCCTGCTTGTTTTGGTTGGAAGGAGTTTGTAATAGTTACTGGACTAAAATGTTATCCTCCTTCTCCTTCT
Source organism: Capsicum baccatum var. pendulum (assembly GCA_030864225.1). Taxonomy (NCBI): domain Eukaryota; kingdom Viridiplantae; phylum Streptophyta; class Magnoliopsida; order Solanales; family Solanaceae; genus Capsicum; species Capsicum baccatum. The sequence goes on from CM061556.1 coordinate 37,578,972, forward strand.
CAAGTTATACCTATACTAATCCAAAAAAAATACCCTACACACCCAAAAAAGGCAAAGGCAAGTCGAGTAATCGTAATGACCAGGTGTCCATTGTTGGTCCAAGCTTCAAAAATAAAAATTTAATAGAAGCGTTGAAAGGTAAAATGATTTCAAAGAAGAATAAGCAATCTTTGTGCTTGGTTTGGTTTGTACATAGTATTCTTTAGCGGAGAGATGTTAACAACAACATAAGTGTTGGTTTAATAAAGCTCTTCGAGGATCTTGAGGCATTTAACAGCTATCCTTAGGGTTATGAAAGCTTCAAAATGACTGTTAAATATTTATTGACTCTGTTAATGCTAAAGACAGTCAACTTATATAGGTTTTCATGGTAAATATTTCTTTTATTATAATATGATTCATTATTTTTATTCAATAATGGTTTTGATTTATTGGTGTTATTTTATAGGCTTGGGCGTTTGAAGTTATTCTTTATTTGAGACAACAAGTGAACTACCAGGAAGAAGTTTCCTGTCCAAGAATCTTGAGATGGTTGTCGGTCAAAACTGATAAAAATGCAAAATTTCTTGATCTCTTCAACCCCTCGAAAGATGCAGTAAGTGTAATTATAATTAAGTTTTTGTTTTAATTAATGATTTTTTTTAATGATCATCATCATTCTAATATATGTAATAATTTATGTTAGATTGTGCATCTGTCACTTGTTTCGACCAATCGAGAGTAGAAGATGCCATTTTTTCTTACTTTAAGGTCTGTGCAAACTTTATCGCACCCTAAGGTCATTGACTGAATAAAAATTAAAATGATTTAGAGCAACAACTATCACAAAAAAAAATAATTTTGGAGGGTGGGCTTTTTGTTGTTGATGGTCTTAGCGGTGATGGAGCTGTTGGTGGTGATGTTGTTGGTGCTAATGATGCTCCTCTTACAGTTTTTTAAAAAAACATTATGAGTATGATAATACTGGTTATACAGATTTTGTCTCTCCTACCAAATTTTCTGCATGCAAATGTCAAGACTGCAAGGGGAAATATGATATAGTGATTAATGTTATTAAAGCATTAACTGCTTCTGTAAAGGATTTGACATCTAAGAGGGGTGTCATTCTATCAAAGAAGATTTTATATCTATCCACTCTATTAGAAATTAAGGCTAAGAGGAGAAGAAAAGTAATTTCCAAGGCATTATCAAGTATCCAAAAAAGTGAAATTACAACTCTTCTATCTGTGTGTTGCACTATTAAGCAATGTACAATGGCCACAGAAGAGCATCACGAGTTGAAGAAGGTGAATATATATCTTCTGTTCCAACTAACAAACAGACACATATTTGTTTCAACAGATGACACATCTGCTAAAAATTATCAAACAGATATATACATCTGTTGCAATAGTTGACTAACCTATTGCATCAGATACAATATCTGCTGCAACATATGTCATGTCTATTTTAGAAAATCAAATAGCTCTACGTACCGCTTTTATTTGTACCAAAATATGACATATCTACTACAACAGATGGGTCATTTGTTAGGACAAATTAAATCAAGACTTTCTACAGTTTTAGTTTTTCCAAACAGATGAGTCATCTGTTGCAAAAGATGGTTCATCCATTGGAAATTATCATACATGTCTTCCTCATGTTATAATTTGCCCCACCAGTTGATCCATCTATTGTAACAGAAATATAATCTATCTGGGATAATTTAAAACAGGAGGAAGACCTGTTTGATTTGTTAAAAAAGATGAGTTATCATTTTTTATTTTTTTGTATCTCTGTGATTAGCATTGACCAATTCTGGCTTTTCGGGTGAATATCACTGTAGAAGCTACTGTTGAACAACATTGACAATATGCTACTTGATGTGTGAGCAAAAGCCAACACATTTAATGTTTTTTAGCTTAAAATAATTGTGAATTCTAAAGCAACTCTTGTTGTTTTGATGTGTTTGCTCATGATATTGCAGGAAAAAGCTGAAGAAATGAGAATAAACAATAATGGAGCAAAAGAGTTGAAAATCTGATTAAAAAAGAAGAAAACATGGTTGACGACCTCCATGATAAGTCTTCAGTCTCGTGATAGCCTATCAGTATTGGCGTCAGCCTTAACCAGGGAGTTGCAGTTTGAGGAGCTGTTCTGACGACGTCGGTGATGTGGCATCAAAGTCGTGATAAGGCGTCAAGAATGGCGTCAGCCTTAAACAGAAAGTTAGCATGGGAAGAAGATATCTGACGACGTTGGTGGTATGCCATCAGATCCCTGATGCGGCGTCAGCCACATTGTCAGCCTAAGACAGAACCTGAAGGCAACTACAGCCTCTCTAACGCTATCCGTGATAGGGCGTCAACTTCTTGACGTGGCGTCAGCCTGGGCGTCACCTATTCCGAACAATTTTATTAATTTTGTTATTTTGTTTCCATAATTAGGCTTTAGTATAAAGAACATCTTTTAGGGTTTTTTATTGATTCATAATTCATCTATCTGAACAATTTTACTGGGGGTGGAAAAGGAGAGAAACCTCTCATTGAGGGTTCCTAACATTCTTGTAAACAACTTCCATTTGAAGATTGATTGTGGGTATGATTTATTACTTATTCTTGATTATGAATTCAATACATATTATTGATCTTTGTACCATGAATAGCTAATTTTCTTTACTTGAGTTATGGGAACCTTGATGTGAATACTAATTTGAGTTGTGAATCGAATATATGTCTATAAAAAATTGATGTTGTATAAACCTTTCTTTAGTTTAATGATCTTTCTTGGCTATAACTTAATAGAGTCAGCACTACAAACATCATTGATCTGAGAGGAAAGTGTTTGTTAGGTTACTTCAATGAAACAATTACTTGTCCGAGTGGAAAGTATTTGTCGAGCAATGTAATGATCTCTCTTAGTTTCAACTTGAAAGGTGAGACCAAGAACATCACTTGTTCGAGAGAAAAGTGTATGTGGGAAAATAAAGAGTTTACATGGACTCGAAAGATTTTAATCTTTAGTTTAATGGAAAATGCCTTAAATGGATTTTCCTATACGATAACATAGTTCAATAGCAAACACATCATTTAAGTTTGATAGAATTAACGGATACACTACCTACTGAGGTCAAGAGACGAATGGGCAAATAATAGGATTCAAATCTTCTTGCAATTGAAGTGTCAATTGGATCTCTAAAGTGATTTGCAAACCAACCTATGTAAGCATCTTGGTAACCATAACTCTAGTGTCCCATAACATTGCTAAATCAAAGTGTTTATCAACTTTTGTTTAACCATTTAAAACCCCCAAATTTTATCTTTTACTATCATTTGTTTAAATTCAACTTGTAGCTGTAGTTTCAAATTAGTTTGATCGACAGTCACATTGTTCCTCGTGGATTCGACCCCGACTCCAAAGTTGGGTAAATATATTGACAACGACCGCCTTGCACTTATTTGAGGTGTAAGTTGAGCGTTATAAAAAATGGCGCCATTTCTAGGAAACAATGTGGCGTATTGAGTTGGTTTTAAATTTTAGCCTACTTGCTTGAATTCAAACTTATAAATATTTGTTTTTAGTTTTCTTTTATTTCTTGTGTTAGGTAGATTTTTATTCTAATTAACTTATTACTAAGGCATCTTGGAATGAACATGAGTTTGGTGGTTGAAAATCTTATCTTGATGATCCATGTTCATATTGTAATAAACCTCACTTTTGGCAAGATTGCTCCTCGGAGAGAGATGTGTGCACCATCTCCAGCCTACTAGGAGTATAATTGTTCTTTTTGTGGTGGTCAAGATGGACATTAGAGTGATTGCCCAAATGCCCCTTCCCCCTATTGCACTAACCCAGGTTCTAGTTCTTCTTATGAGTATGACAGGTCTTATGGTCCAGAAAAGGAAAAACGAAGCACTGAAAAGAGTAACATTGAAGCTATACTTCAACTAATGTTGGATTGTACAGATATAATGAATGATACCATATGTGGCATACGTCAAGACATTAGGTAATTTAACGAGGGAAGAGAAAAGATAGAAGAGATGGATATCGAGACCTTGGAGATTTCCCAACCAACCGAACCAACCATGAGGGATGATGCCAAGATTGAGGAAATGGTGCTAGAGGCAAAAGGAGAAAACAAGCCAATCTTTTGTGAAGACTCTAGCCCAATTCAAAGTGAAAATGTTGAGAAGATGAATAAAAGTGAGTGTGTAGAGGATAGTGTAAATTTTGACGTAGGATTTGTTGGGCCACACTCGAAGCATTTTTTTCACATTATGTTTAGATGATATCTTGTCTGTGGAATCATCTAAACTAGTGGTCAACTGTGAACATGAGGAACAAGAATCCTATGTTCTTTTTTTTACACTTGATAAATAACATAAAAACACACCTCACTTTAAGGTCGAGTTGTTTACCATGCATCATTCATTACTTGGCTTCTTAATATTTGTACCACCTCCCTATGAGAGAGGCAAGAAGATGGAATCTAAGTTGGGGGTGAAATTCATATCCTCAAAGTGGAGGAAAAAACTGAGTTGGGTCATACCGCGACGTTAAACTAGGCACTTCTTGGGAGGCAACCCAAGGTAATTTGTTGTTTGTATTCGTTTTATGTGATTGACATCAAATCTTCGCACCCATGGTGCCACAGGTATATTTCTAACCTTCTTGTTTTGATTTGACGTGTTGGGAACAATGCATGATATTAAGTTGAGGGTGGGGCTACTTGTGGGTGTTGATGTCCTCCTGGGGTTTTTTATTGTCGTGCCTCTTTCCCCCGGAGTCTTATTCCTAGTAAAGATGGCATGTTTAGGCGTATTATGTTTGTTTTTGTGATGTGTTGTGGTTAACAAGAGAAAATAAGTATCTAGAGCAGTTGACATATTTTTTATTGATTTTTAAGACTGATACACACCTCTCCATTGGTTTGTTTTATAACTATGTGATATGAATTTATATGTGGCTACTGCGAATCTTTTTATGGCATTAGTGATAACGCCTAAACTACAACTCTCGTAAGAGTGTAAGCGGTCACTGTCAAATATAGAACCCAATTGGGTTGGGTGTCGAATCCCACAGGGAATACTTAGTCACTAAGTGTTGTAATTGTTAGCAGACTGTTGATCGAAAATTCCATGGAAAAGGGGGGATTTCGGGTTATGGAGTGAACAAAAAATATTAAAGTAACAATGGAATGCTTTGTTTAGTAAGATTTAATCACAGAGAATAATAAGTTAGGGTTATGTCCACCTTATGAGTTCTACGTATCTATTAACTATGAGTAATGCGGAATTTAGACATGCATGCACTTATAGAGGTTCGTATTCTAATGGTAAATCCTAGTGTCTCTCGACCATCGAGGATTATTTCACTTTAACTCTCTCGAGCTTAAAGTGTATAACTAACGGTACAAACTCTCCAAGAGGTTAATCCGGTTAAGGCAGTAACGTGTAAATAGGGGTTGGTAGCCCTATTTCCTTGTCACACTCTCTTTTCCAAACATGTAACTTTTCTCTCGAACAAGTTAATGCTATAATGGCGTATTCTATATGTTGGCAACCACAAGAATTTAATTAAGACAAAGAGAGTAATGATATAAGTAGCATGCGCATCAAGAATTCACAAACTCATAGTAATAGATAGTATATCAAAAGGCTTCCATAACCCTAACAGAGAAGTTTAGCTACTCATGAATGTAAAGGAAAGCAACGAAGACATCATCATCATACCAAAACGATAACAATCTCACGATGGGTATGTATTGGTGTCACTATGAGAATGGCGTGATTTCCTCTCTAGTTGTTCTTGTAGCGATTTTCTCTGTCTAAAGTTACAGAAATTGTAACGTGAATAATACTAAAGTCGTATGAATAAGAAACGAATGAATAATAATGCTTGCTGAAAAATTCAGCAAGTAAGGTTTTTATAACATCCTTGTCCTAGTCCTACTTGGTTACTGTTGCACCCCTAAGTATTAAGAAATACTGATTTTGCCCGGGACAGATTCTCCATGTATCACATTCAGTCCACAAGCTTCCAAAAGCTGCCTTCCTTCTTACGTGAAGTTTTCCTCTGCTGCCCAAAGGTCCACAAAGTGCTGAAATCTTCATCATTAATACCTGAAAACATGCTAATCACGTTGGTTAGCTCACTTATAGGAAAATGGACTAAAAGTGCAGGAATTATATATTTTATTCTCTAAACTTAGCAATAACATGGGTGAATTATCGTGTTTAGGCGTGTAAATACGCCCAACATCACCACCCCACACTTAAAGCTTTGTCGTCCTCGACCAAAATATTACGTCCATGCAAATATCTACTTAGAATTTCACAGTAACAGCACAAAATGTTCAACAAGACATGCACGACAATCCTTAACAAAGAGTAGTTTTCTTGATCCCTACTAGAAACAATTCAGCCTCCAACATAGACTCGTGAAGATGTTTAATTCATATCCACAAGTTAAGCCACAAAGAATCATATAACACTACCCAAAACTCATCAACCTTGTGTGTCTCACACAAGATATCACCCATAATCACTCACAAGTTTTGCATTTTTCGAAACATGGGTACAAAATTCTCCTTGCTCTCTCTCTCACAAAGAATTCATATGTTGCAACTGATGACCATAGGCTTGCCTTTAGTGTAATGCTCCACTAATATCAGAATGCTAAGCTTATGATCAAATAGGTCTTTACAGGTTGTAATGTAGGCTAAGGGACAGGTAGGACTATTTTGGCCAGAAATAGTGACTATGTTCCCTAAGCACTTTAATACACTACGTTATGTCATTACCACTCTCTTTTAAACAACCCTTCTACTTTCCTTTCATCTACCACCCCTTTTCACCTATTTTGTTATTCAATTATAAACAGAACTATCTTTTTATTTTTATTTCTTTTTTTTTCTTTTTTTTTTATAAAACACCTCTATGATAGCCACTCTTTTTGATAACAATTTCCAGTACCAATACACTCTGAGGCATCACTCTCACCCAATTTCCTCTTATTTTGTCACATTAATTTACACTTTAAAGCACTTAGGAATTTGGATCAAATTATGGTCTTGCAAAAAAATGGATTAGGCTACATATGAGGCTGTCAAAAAAAATAGCTAAAGGCTCAAAGGGGTTAACTAGGATAATGTACACGGGTAGGTAAAAAGAAGGTAAACAATCACAGGCTGCCAAAGAAACGCCTACAACATCTCCTAAACTCACACTCTTTATTTCGCTTTACACACACACCAGGCAAGTTCTAGCATCAGTCACAACACAGAATATACTATAACCTCACACACACAAGGCACATGGTCAACTTTATTGGGAGCAGTATAGGTTCTTGACCCAACAGATGAATGAATTAAACCACACAATTATCACACAGTGAGTCACACTTGGAGCCTAAACGTCTCAATAGTCATGATTTTAGCACAAACTCTTGTTATACTACCATGCTGTCTATCTGAACAATTTCATGCAAACTCTAAAAAAAATAATTTAACTAACTAATTACGACTAATTAACTACGACTAATTCAAACAAACAAACAAACATAAATAAATGTAGGCAAAGAAGTACAACATACAAATACCAGCACCCCACACTTAGACGGGACACACTTCCCTCAGTGGAAAATAAATAAGGAAAACCTGATTAGTCGGACTCCTCCTCTATGTCTGGGGTCATACCCCCTGCATCGAAATCATCATCAGAGTCTTCGTCATCAGAGTTATCCTCCACGTCTGAGTCTGGCATTCGGCGATCATCATCAGTCGACACGTCATCATCGAGAGGTTCCTCAAAATGTACTCCTACTCTGCACATAGCCCGCGCATGCTCATTCATCGGGTAGTCATAATCCAACTGCTGAAGCTCTGCATCAGTTGGAACATGACCCCCACTCATCATGGTAAACCTCGTCATGCCATATAAATGGCGGAAGAAGCTTTCGTCGCGAGCATGTCTTTCTGCAGTGGTCAGGTTGACGCCATGCATAGTTTCAGAATCTTTAACCTTTATCAGATCAACCTTCTTCGGGTTGTGCAGAAGCTTATGATCTGCAGGTTCCTCTTCAATGTCTTCCTTCCTTAATATCGCAGTCAACAAATTGCCAAAGCTGAAGTAGGACCTTTTGTGAAGCCTAGCCTTACGCATTGATGATCGTATAACCGCACCAATGTTGATGGGGATATTAGTCATCAGAGCGTACACCAAGCATACTCTATCACGTGTGATCTTTGTGTACTGTGTTCCAGGAATGAGGCAAGAGTTGACTATCCTCAACCATATACGAGCTTCTCTGTTTAGGGAAGCATACGGAAAGGTATTGTGTTGACCGGTATCCTTGTGATAATTCCAATGTGCCATTGATCTAGTTCCGCACAGTGTGTGTCTGATTGCCCTGTATGGAGGTCTTTGTTGAAGCTCCTTGAGCGGTGATGGATCGACAGATGAAAGACCCAGAAAAGTGTTGAAGAACTCCATATTCAGTTGCAAGACTTGGCCCCGAATCTTCACTTCACTTCCGGTAGTCTTTGGGGACCAATTTGCATAAAATTCTCGCGTTAGATCAAGATTACATTCTCCCATATCTCGGAAAATGAAATCAAGATTCAGCGCCATGATTTTAGCCAAAATGCGAGGTTCTCTCTTCGCTAGACTCTCCTTTTGTATCAACTCCACGTGAATATATTTTTTCACTTTGTTGTTCTTGTACCACTCCTTTACTTCCTCCTCTAGGACCCACTTTATCCTGAACATGCGTCGAGGTATTTGCAGCGAGGAGGATTCAGGTTGCTCTTTTCTTCCCCTTTTCTAACCTTTCTGTAAGGTGGACACTTTTTCTTTCCCTTGTCATCCTTTTAGTGCCATTCTACCTGAGATTAAAATAGATTCATGTTAGCTTAACTCGGAAGATTTAGTCGACAAACAAACAATAGTGGCACCGCCCCACACTTAATTTGTTGATACAAACTAATTAAGTGAGTGATGTCGATTACTCAGACTTCATCGACATACATATAGGCGATATGTTCGAACAATATGTTTAGCACAGTCATACTTTCATGTCATCTTAACTAACCTTTCCAACTCTATTCCATGTAGTCTTTACTATACTTTCATGTTTGGATTAATGCACTTTTCGAACAAGACTACTACATAGTGATCGTATCAAGTTATGGCATCGAAATAATCACAACATTAAATACTTGTATTCGATCATGATTTTTATCTCGATGAATGAGTCATTCAAACATTCAAGTTTTCAGTTTTTGAAGACTATGCAATTAACTTCATCATGTCGATTCCGCAAAAGTATAACAGTGTATCAAAATCAAATACAAGTTGGAAACAAGTCAAGAACACCCACACGTATTCTTTCACTCAACTAGATGTATCATAACAAATCAACCACATTCCAATCATCAACACCACTTTAAAAGCTAAAATACCATTATAAGCGTAGTATTGTAACAACTATGGAATATAAAAAAAGGAACTTACTTGGTGATGGACTCGGAAGATGATCTTGCAAGGTTAGATGAGCAAAAAGAAAAGTTTTGAGAGATTTGGGAAGGGTAGGCGGCGCTTAGGTTGAGCAAACAATGAGATTTTGTTCTAAGATTAAGGTTCTATTTATAGACCAAGGCTTGGGTCGGTTTTAACCCATGTGAAATTGGGTTAGGAGACCAAAAGGTAAGGTTAGGCGATGCCTAATGCTTTGCCTATGCTTGGCATAGGCGGCGCCTAATGCTTTGCCTAGTTGAGCATAGGCGGCGCCTATGCTATGGCCTAGTTGGGCATAGGCGACGCCTATGCTATGCCATTGTAGATTCAGAGAGCTTAGGCAATGGCATAGGCGGCGCCTTTAGCTTTGCCTAGTTGAGCATAGGCGGCGCCTATGCTATGGCATTGTCGATTCAGAGAGCTTAGGCCATAGCATAGGCCTTGCCTTGTCTGTTGCCTAGATTTACATAGGCCTTGCCTTGTTCGTTGCCTAGATTCATATAGGCATTGCCTTTGCTTCCTCATTCCTAACTTACCACCTTTAACATGGAACACTTCCAAATCAAAATTTGAGACCAATCTCCTCCTTTATACGTCTTGCACCTACACTTACTCAAAAACAACAAAAATGATTAGAACGATGGGTTGCCTCCCACCAAGCGCCTTAGTTTTGGTCGTGGCTCGACTCTTCTTTTTGGATTCTTATTTAACAAAACATCCTCCTAGTAAAACAAAATGATTAAAAACGATGGGTTACCTTCCATGTAGCGCTTGATTTATTGTCGAGGCACAACATAGTTATCTCGATTACTTAGACTTCGTCGAGATAGATGATGGCCATGCATTTTATCGAGTCAAGAGGACCGATATATGGCTTCACTCGTTGGCCATTCACCTTAAAGACACCACCATTATTGTCTTCTAACTCTACTACTCCAGATGAGTAGACTTGGCTAATTTTGAACGGACCAGACCATTTAGACTTTAACTTACCTGGAAATAGCTTCAGTATGGAGTTGAAAAGAAGTACCATATCACCCTTTTGAAAGTTTTGTTGGATAATCCGCCGATCATGATACTTTTTCATCCGTTCCTTGTAGAGGTCTGATCTTTCATATGTATATAGACGGAATTCATCCATCTCATTCAGCTACTCCAATCTCAGATTAATAGCATTATCCCAATTCAAATTAAGCCGCTTCAACACCCACAATGCTTTATGTTCGAGCTCAATTGGCAAGTGACAAGCCTTCCCATAAACTAGTTGGTATGGGGACATGCCAATTGGTGTCTTGAACGCAGTCCTATAAGCCCATAAAGCATTGTCCAGCTTTCGAGACCAATCTTTCCTACTAGCATTTACAGTCTTAGCAAGGATCAGCTTGATCTCCCGATTATAAACCTCTACCTGCCCACTAGTTTGTGGGTGATAAGGTGTAGCTACCTTATGTTGCTTGACCCCATATTTCACCAACACGGCTCTGAATAGCTTGTTGCAAAAGTGTGATCCTCCATCGCTTATGATGGTACGTGGTACCCCAAAACGAGAGAAGATATTTCTCTTCAAGAATGCTACAATACGCTTACTTTCATTATCATCCAGCGCTACTACTTCGACCCATTTGGATACATAATCCACAGCAACTAGGATATATTTCATCCTAAACGAACTCAAAAATGGGCCCATGAAATCAATACCCCACACATCAAATAGCTCTACTTCAAGAACCTTAGACATGGGCATCTCATGATGCTTTGAAATCGCGCCTTGCCTCTGACACTGATCACATCTTCTCACAAAATCATAGGTATCCTTAAATACTGAAGGCTAATAATAGCCGCTTTGCAATACCTTTCTGGCTGTCCGATCACCTGCATGGTGACCCCCAACTTGGGAAGCATGACTTGCTTCCAATATGCTTGGCACCTCCACATGAGATATACATCGCCTAATAACACCATCCGCACATCGTCGAAAAAGATATGGTTCATCCCAGAAGTAGTGTTTCACATCATGCATGAACTTCCTTTTTTGATGAAAAGAGAGATTCTCAGGCATCACATTACTTACCATGTAGTTCACAAAGTCTACGTACCACAATAACTCTTCCACCATCATGGCTAGGATCTCTTCATCGGGAAATGCATCATCAATCTCAAGATAGGGTTGCGCTATGTGCTCATTCTCCAGTCTAGAGAGATAATCAGCTACTTGGTTTTCGCAACCTTTTCTATCTTTTACCTCAAAATCAAATTCTTGCAGCAATAACACCCATCGAATTAGCCTCGGCTTTGCATCCTTCTTTGCCATTAAATATCTCAAGGCAGGATGATCTGTATGAACCACCACTTTTGTTCCCAATAAGTAAGCACAAAACTTTTCAAAAGCATAAACAATCGCTAGAAGCTCTTGTTCTGTGATGGTATAGTTCTTCTGGGCTCCATTCAAGGCCTTACTCGCATAGTAGATTGGTTAAAATAACCTTTCTCTTCTCTGAACAAGTACAGCGCCCAAGGCTACCCCACTTGCATCACACATAACTTCAAACGGTAGAGACCAATCAGGCGCTACAATGATAGGAGCTTCAACTAGCTTCCCTTTGAGGCATTCGAATGCCTTCAAGCAATCTTCACTGAAGTCGAACTTTGCATCCTTCTCCAAAAGTTTGCATAACGGACTAGCAATCTTGGAGAAGTCTTTAATAAACCTTCGATAAAAACCTACATGACCGAGGAAACTACGAACTTCCTTTACAGAAATCGAAGGTGGTAATTTCTCGATAACTTCAATCTTCGCTCGATCAACCTCAATTCCTTTTTCAGAAACTTTGTGCCCAAGAACAATACCTTCCTTAACCATAAAGTGGCACTTCTCCCAGTTTAGAACTAAGTTAAATTCAACACATCTCTGCAATGCCATACTTAGATTCACCAAGCATGATTCAAACGACTCACCTACAACTGAAAAATCATCCATAAACACCTCCAAGGTGTCTTCAACCATATCAAAAAAAATGGACATCATACAACGCTAAAAAGTGGCGGGTGCATTACATAGCCCAAATGGGATACGTTTGAAGGCAAACGTACCATATGGGCATGTAAACGTTGTCTTCTCTTGATCTTCGGGAGTAATACAAATCTGATTATAGCCGGAATACCCATCTAAGAAACAAAACCATCCTTTCCCTGCCAATAGATCAAGTATTTGGTCCATGAATGGCATTGGGAAGTGATCCTTAAGCGTCCACGAATTCAGCTTCCGGTATTCCATGCATACTCTCCACCCTGTGACAGGTCTGAGTGGAATTAGCTCATTCTTTTCATTTGCAACTATCGTCATGCCCCCTTTCTTGGGTACACACTGTACCGGACTCACCCATTTTCTGTCAGAAATTGGATACACTACCCCTGCATCTAACCACTTAATAATTTCTTTCTTCACCACCTCTTGCATAGGTGGATTCAAACGCCTTTGATGCTCAATAGTGGGTATGCAATTTTCTTCAAGCTGAATCTTGTGCATACATATCCCAGGCGGGATACCAATAATATCAGCGATAGTCCAACCGATGGCTCTCTTGTATCTCCTCAGAACAGAGATAAGAGCTGCAACTTGCTGCTCACCCAAATCAGCCGAAACAATAACCGGAAGTATGTTTCCACTTCCCAAGAACGCATACTTTAGATGACTGGGCAGCTCCTTCAATTCTAACATTGGTGGCTCTTCAATGGATGGTTTCGCTGGTGGTGTAGGTCGATTTTTGAGATCAAGGTCCAGCTTCTTGGGATCATGAGAATACGACCCTATTTCTGTTAGAGCACAAATAGTTTCTTCATAATCTTCAACATCCTCACGCTCAAAATTCATTAGCACAGCCGTCAATGGCTCAACAATAAGTTGCTTCTCTACAGATAATTCTTTCTCATCTTCATAGTACACATCAGCTACAGAGAACACATTCATATCTTTGGGCTGCTTCATTGATTTGCATACATCAAAATAAACCACTTCGTCATTCATCCAAAATAAAAGCTCATTAGCTCTTAAATCAATAAGCACACTTCCTGTTGCAAGGAAAGGACGCCCCAAGATTATGGGAACTTCAGATTCCACCTCACAATCCAAAATAACAAAGTCTGCAGGAAAAATGAAGGAAGAAACCTTCACCAATACATCATATAAGATACCAACAGGTCGTTTTACCGACCTGTCTGCCATCACGAGCCGCATATTGGTTGGTGTAGGATCGCCCAACCCCAACTTTTTGTAAATCTATAGTGGCATCAAATTGATGCTAGCTCCCAAATCGCACAATGCCTTAGCGAAATCCAAAGATCTAACAGTGCAAGGAATAGTGAAAGCACCAGGATCTGCCTTTTTCTGAACTAACGATCGTTTAGCGATTGCACTGCAATGATGAACATTATCTGCCAACTCATAACTTGCTTCCCGCTTTTTTGTCAAAAGGTCCTTCATGAATTTCGCGTACCCAGGCATCTGTTCCAGCGCCTCTACCAAAGGAAGATTAATAGTCAGCTGCTTCAACATAGTCATAAATTTATTGAACCTGGTATCATTAGCTTTCTTCTTCAGTCTCTGAGGAAAAGGTGGTGGTGGAAGAGGAATAGTTTTCTCCACCGCTTCCTTTTATCTTGCTTCCGATTATCAATCTTTTTAGGCTGCAGATTTCTAGGGGTGACGTCATGAACACTCTTTTCAGCTTCTTCAGCATCTTCACATTCTGCATCAATAACATTATCTGTTATATCATCAACCACCTGTTTTCCCTTGGATGGATTATCCACCACCTTACCACTCCTGGTAGTAATAGCCATACATGATCCGTCGTTCCTTGGATTTTGCACAGTGTCACTAGGTAAAGTGCCAGCCTTTCTTTGATTGAATGCCGCTGAAAGTAAACTCAATTATTGTTCCAGCTGTTTTATTGAAGTGGAATGCGAGTCAACCAATTGATTTATTGATGACAAATCATTCTTTACCTCATTTACTCCCGTATTGGTTGCCTCCACTCCTTTTAATAGATTAGCCATTATATCTTCCATGGACATCTTCCCAGAGCCAGACGCCACGGCCTTACAGTTTCCAGGAGGAACGTACAAACCACTCCTGTCAGTCTTATTCTTCCAACTACCTTGATCACGGTCCTTATTTCCAGATTTATCATAATAGTTCCGACCTTGGTTTCCTTGGGAATTGCCTCGGAATCCCCCCTGATTATTCAAGTAGTTTGCCTCTTTCTCAGAATCGGATTCATCTCTTCCCTGTGATACGACAGATTTGACTTTTTTGGTCTTCCCTGATAATAAATGCTTGGTAAGAAGATCTATCTACATTTTCATGTGCGCCATATCTTGATCACGTTCTTCCTCTCTTCGCCTTTGTTCTGCAGTCATGCCAATAGATACAGTAGAGCTTGCTACCTCAGAATCCCTGGTATGCCAAGCTCTACTCTGCTTTGTCATATGATCTAGCATATCACTTGCCTGAATAAAAGTAAGGTCCATGAATAACCCTCCTGCAGCATTATCAACCACTGGCTTAGTCACCGAATTCAAAGACCTATATAATATCTCCATCAAGTGGACATTGGTCATATGATGATTTGGGCACCGCATAAGCTTCTTTTTGAACCTCTCCCATGTTTCGTGGAGAGCTTCAGTTGGAAGCTGTCGAAAATTACTGATCTCATCTCTCAACTACGCTTTCTTGGATGGTGGAAAGAATCTTTCTAGGAAAGCGTCTTTCAATTGCCTCCAATTAGTAATAGAATCAAGAGTTAGCCCGTTCAACCATAGAGTTACCTCTCCAGATAGAGACAATGGAAATAAGTGCAGCCGAATTGCATTCTGTCCAACTCCTGGGTTGTCAAACGACTTGCATGTAGAGATAAAATTGATCAGATGCATATTTGGATCATCGCCTGCAAGTCCACCAAATAATACCTTGAGCTGTAATAGCTGAATCATGGTGCTAGTGATATTGAACTTGGCTCCAGGTGCCGAGGGCGGAGGAATAATAGCCCCTGTGGCACCAGCCCCATCTAGGTCAGCATCATCATCGTCAAAAGGAATTTGCACAGCTCAGCGTTCAAGTCTAAATCTAGCTTAATGATCTCTTCTGTTCACAGGTGACACCACCTCTTCAGCATGCCTCGGGTTTAGTAACTCCTCATCACCCAAGTCCTCATCATCTGGATTTGATGCTCACCCTGGGTTATCAATATTCTGTTGATGCACTTGAGCAGCAGCCAATGAAGCTAATCTAGCTTGCTCCTGTTGAGCATCCCTTCTTTCAATGTCTCATTGCGCCTCCATCCTGACAATAAGTTGCGGTTCAGGGTTTATGGGTAATAATGGCTGACACAAACTTCGAGTGTTTGACATGCACTGAACAAAACCTGACTAAAACAAAAACAATAGACGAAAAGTAAAATTCGATAATCTTTGACCAAAGGGTCTAGTAACTATCACAAACTTAGTTGACAACCGTATTCCCCGGCAACGGTGCCAAAATTTGATAACGCCCAAACTACAGCTCTCATAAGAGTGGAAGCGGTCACTGTCAAATATAGAACCCAACTGGGTTGGGTGTCGAATCCCACAGGGAATACTTGGTCACTAAGTGTTGTAATTGTTAGCAGACTGTTGATCGAAAATTCCACAGAAAAGGGGGGATTTTGGGTTATGGAGTGAACAAAAAATATTAAAGTAACAATGGAATGCTTTGTTTAGTAAGATTTAATCACAGAGAATAATAAGTTAGGGTTATGTCCACCTTATGAGTTCTACATATCTATTAACTATGAGTAATACGAAATTTAGACATGCATGGACTTATAGAGGTTCGTATTCTAATGGTAAATCCTAGTGTCTCTCGACCATCGAGGATTATTTCACTTTAACTCTCTCGAGCTTAAAGTGTATAACTAACGGTACAAACTCTCCAAGAGGTTAATCCAGTTAAGGCATTAACGTGTAAACAGGGGTTGGTAGCCCCATTTCCTTGTCACACTCTCTTTTTCAAACATGTAACTTTTCTCTCGAACAAGTTAATGCTATAATGGTGTATTCTATATGCTTGCAACCACAAGAATTTAATTAAGACAAAGAGAGTAATGATATAAGTAGCATGCGCATCAAGAATTCACAAACTCATAGTAATAGATAGTATATCAAAAGGCTTCCATAACCCTAACAGAGAAGTTTAGCTACTCATGAATGTAAAGGAAAGCAACGAAGACATCATCATCATACCAAAACGATAACAATCTCACAATGGGTATGTATTGGCGTCACTATGAGAATGACGTGATTTCCTCTCTAGCCGTTCTTGTAGCGTTTTTCTCTATCTAAAGTTACAGAAATTGTAACGTGAATAATACTAAAGTCGAATGTATAAGAAACGAATGAATAATAATGCTTGCTGAAAAATTCAGCAAATAAGGTTTTTATAATATCCTTGTCCTAGTCCTACTTGGTTACTGCTGCACCCCTAAGTATTAAGAAATACTGATTTTGCCCGGGATAGATTCTCCATGTATCACATTCAGTCCATAAGCTTTCAAAAGCTGCCTTCCTTCTTACGTGAAGTTTTCCTCTGCTGCCCAAAGGTCCACAAAGTGCTGAAATCTTCATCATTAATACCTGAAAGTATGCTAATCACGTTGGTTAGCTCACTTATAGGAAAATGGACTAAAAGTGCAGGAATTATATATTTTATTCTCTAAACTTAGCTATAACATGGGTGAATTATGGTGTTTAGGCGTGTAAATACACCCAACATCAATTAGTACTAGGGACATAATAATTACTGCTAACAATTGCATGAATCGAATGGGTAGTAGCTTGTGATGTACCATTGTGCCATGTGTGTGTGAGGTCTTACTCAATTCCCTGTGTGTGTTGAATCTAGAACTTGCTCGGTTAGTCTTACCTTGGTTAAAAGATAGGGGTTAGAAAAGGATCATAGGCCGTTTTGATTTTTAAGTCACTTTTTTGCCTAAATGACCTTCCCTGTATGCATGATATCCCTTGGTCCCTATTTTGATCCTGAATTGACCATTTCTCTCTATGACACCTATCACCTTCCCATTTAGATCATAATGAACCTATTTTGGCCCTGGTCCTTCTTGGATACTATGCACCTTAATGTAGGTAAACAGCCTAAGTTGAGGGTGGCTATCATAGGGGTGCGTAATATAAGTTGTGTATGAAGAAGGGTAGAGTAGAAGAGAAAGAATCAAAGAAAAAGAATAAAAGTTTGGGTGTTGGTGAAAAAGTGCAAGAAAAGAAACTCTGCTTGAATGAAAAAGAAAATCCATATCTATCCTGAATAATGTGTGATCAAGAAAAGGAGAAAAAAAAGAAGAAGGTTAATAAGTGAACCCCAAAAGTTAAGGTAGAGCCAAGGAGGCTTAGTCACTCTAAATTCCATTGAATATCATACCAGCCCTTAGCCTACATTACAAGTTGAATAAAAGACCTATAGTGATCCTAACTTATTTGTCTGGACACCTTGGTAATGAAAATAAGGTCAAGCATATGGTATTTGATATGCATTGATTGGAATTTTTTTCTGAGAGTGAGTGTCTCTTGACTGTCCCTGCATTGACATGCTTGAGTTCATAGATGAGTGATGAGGGACTTCTTTGTTGTAAGGGCACATCGGTTGCATTGCTAGCTGTTTACTTGTTTGGGTAGTGTAACTTGTACATATGCATGGTTATTGTTGCTGAATTGATACCATATCTTTATTCCTTTGGGTCACATTATTAATCTTCATGGATATGCACAATTGGATTTATAAGTAATTGAACGTGGAGCGTGGCATGAGTTTTGAGCTAAACTTGATAATCAATTGTGATAAGTATCTTATTGTCTCTTGGTTAAGCATCGTAGTATGGTGTTATATAGTTTCTTGAGGACAAGCAATTGTTTTAAATTGAGGGTGTTGATGTGTGAGCAAAAGATAACACATTTAATGATTTTAGCTCAAAATAATTGTGAATTCTGAAGCAACTCTTGTTGTTTTGATGTGTTTGCTCATGATATTGCAGAAAAAGGCTAAAGAAATGAGAATAAACAATAATGGAGCAAAAGAGTTAAAAATCTGAGCAAAATAGAAGAAAACATGGCTGACGACCTCCGTGATAAGTCTTCAGCCTCGTGATAGCCTATCAGCATTGGCGTCAGCCTTAACCAGGGATTTGTAGTTTGAGGAGTTGTTCTGACAACACCGGTGATGTGGCGTCAAAGTCATGATAAGGCGTCAAGAATGGCATCAGCCTTAAGCAAAAAGTTAGCATGGGAAGAAGATATCTGACAACGTTGGTGGTACGCCGTCAGATCCCTGACGCGGCGTCAGCCATATCATCAGCCTAAGATAGAACCTGAAGGCAACTGAAGCCTCACTGACGCCATTCGTGATAGGGCGTCAACTTCTTGACGCGGCGTCAGCCTGGGCGTCACCTATTCCGAACAATTTTATTAATTTTGTTATTTTATTTCCTTAATTAAGCTTTAGTATAAATAGCATCTTTTAGGGTTTTTTATTGATTCATAATTCATCTATCTGAACAATTTTACTGGGGGTGGAAAAGGAGAGAAACCTCTCATTGAGGGTTCCTAACATTCTTGTAAACAACTTCCATTTGAAGATTGATTGTGGGTATGATTTATTACTTATTCTTGATTATGAATTCAATACATATTGTTGATCTTTGTTTCATGAATAGCTAATTTTCTTTACTTGAGTTATGGGAACCTTGATGTGAATACTAATTTGGGTTGTGAATCTAATATATGTCCATAAGAAATTGATGTTGTATAATAAACCTTTCTTTATTTTAATGATCTTTCTTGGCTGCAACTTAATAGAGTCGGCACTACAAACATCACTTGTCTGAGAGGAAAGTGTTTGTTAGGTTACTTCAATGAAACAATCACTTGTCCGAGAGGAAAGTGCTTGTCGAGCAATGTAACGATCTCTCTTAGTTGCAACTTGAAAGGTGAGCCCAAGAACATCACTTGTCCGAGAGGAAAGTGTATGTTGGAAAAGAAAGAGTTTACATGGACTCGAAAGATTTTAATCTTTAGTTTAATAAAAAATGCCTTAAACGGATTTGCCTACATGAGAACATAGTTGAATAGCAAACACATCCTTTAAGTTTGAGAGAATTAATGGATACACTACCTACTGAGGTCGAGAGACGAATGGGTAAATAATAGGATTCAACTCTTCTTGCAATTGAAGTGTCAATTGGAACTCTAAAGTGATTTGCAACCCAACCTATGTAAGCATCTTGGTAACCATAACTCTAGTGTCCCATAACATTGTTAAATCGAAGTGTTTATCAACTTTTGTTTAACCATTTAAAACCCCCAAATTTTACCTTTTTCTATCATTTGTTTAAATTCAACTTGTAGCTGTAGTTTCAAATTAGTTTGATCGACAGTCACATTGTTCCTCGTGGATTCGACCCCGACTCCAAAGTTGGGTAAATATATTGACGTAGACCGCCTTGCACTTATTTGAGGTGTAAGTTGAGCGTTATGACTACTCTTTTTATGGAAATACGGAGAACAGAAAGCGTAGAAACCGTACGCAAGCGATATTAAAGATCCACACAGACCAAAGCCGAATTCCATAGCACAGGATGAAGAACAACTTGTCCATATTGAGTAGATCTTTATAGTTAGAGTCTGTAAAAGTAATAACCTCACCCCTCCTTAGGAATTCTTGGCATCAAAAGTTAAATTATTGGTGTATTTGTTGAGATCTGTACCCATAATAATTTTTTTACATTTTATTTATTGATTGATTTATTTCATGTAATTTCTGAAGGCTTCAATTTATTTTATTTTGTCTATTAATTTTATTTTATCCTTACATTTGAACTTATTAACTGAAATGGAATACTATATTCAAATATTACAACAGATAAGGTATCTGTTACAACAGACGATATATCTGTTGGAAAATATCAAACAGATTTAGACATATGTTGCAACATGTAGGTAATCTGTTGGAAATTATCAAATAGGTCTTCCACTATTGCAACAGATAGACTTAGATAGAAATATCAACATAATGCAATAGATGACCAACCAATTGCAACAAATAAACTATCTATCAAAACAGGTAGAATATCTGTTACAACAGATAGACAATCTGTTGCATTATAAAAAATTCAAATTTTATTAGACATATTAAATTATCACTACATGTAAAGTGAAGTGACTTGAAATAAAAAAGGCAGAACCCATCGACAAGCACCTAAAGTTGCAACAATCTTTCACTTTGGCACCTTAAGTAGACAATGTTTATTTTAAAAACCTAAAATAAAATAGTCATCAAATGTGTCAGTTTGCCACTTTTTGCCCTATTGGTAACTCGCGTGTAATTCACGCAGCCAAGGCTCGTTGAACCCCCATTTTTTGACTTGGCGTATGATTTAGCCCCCAACGGTTATTTTTCTCCCATTTCTTATATATTCATCTTCTTCCTAAAATTTAACCCTAAATTCCCAACTCTTCTTCTTCATTATCTTTTTTACTCTATCCAAATTCTTTAAATTATTTGTATTTGATGGTTTTTCTGCATATCTTTTTCATTTTTTTCAACTGAGCTTGACAATGTCGACTCATCTTTCACTATTTTTTATGATAAAGATTTTTGATATTGTAAGTGTGGTCAAAAATCTCTATCTAAGACTTCTTAGACTCAACAAAATCTAGGTCGTAGGTTTTTTTACTTGTAAGATTTTAAAGGTAATATTTTTTTTATTTAATTAGTCGATTAATTATTGACTTATAATTATTTTGTAATTGTGGTCTTATTTTTATAGAAGTTGGGTGAATGTGATTACTTTGATTGGTATGAAGAACGACACTCTTCATAAGCAAATAGTGTAATCTGGGGTTTGCTGAAGAAAGTCAAGGCTTTAGAAGAGAAATAAAATCGAGCAAGAAGATACTACATTGTTGGTGTTATTGCTACTGGTTTGGTGTTGTTGGGCACATGGATATTCAACCCTAGTTGCTGAAATTTTCATGGTGGTTTATTTGTATTTGCTACTATTTTTGTGTTGTTGAGCACATGGATATTCAAGCGTAATTGTTGAAAAATATCAAACAGATTTAGACATATGTTGCAACATGTAGGTCATCTATTGGAAATTATCAAACAGGTCTTCCCACTGTTGCAACATATAAGACCTAGATAGAAGCATCAACATAATGCAACAGATGACCAACCTATTGTAACAGATAAACTATCTGTCAGAACAGATAGAATATATTTTACAACAGTTGGACAAGTTGTTGCATTGTAAAAAATTCAACTTTCATCAGACAAAAAAAATTGTCACTACATGTATGTAAAGTATGTAAAGTGAAGTGACTTGAAATTAAAAAATTGTTATTTCACAGGCTCTTCTTTATACACAGGCTCCAAGCGTCCACTTAGTACCCCATAAGCCCAAACCTCTTGCATGTTTGCCACATCGTTATCGCATAGAAAGGTTGTTAGCTCGGCCATGTCTGTGCCGGTCAGCAAACATTCGATGTATGCAAGAGCATACGATCCGAACGCGACAGCGGTTTCATTTTTTAGAAGGTCCATGGCCTTGTTTCGACCTTCAAAATCCCATGGTTGTTTCATCAACACTTCCTTTGGTAAATGATCCATCAGTTTACTCTTCTTTAATAAAATAGGGAACAACTCTAACAGTGGTTGCATGTGGGTAAAAAATTAGCCTCGTCCAAGGTAGGTAAGTTGGAGTCATAAACCTTGATCTTTCCCTCCTCGAGTAGTATCTTAACAGCTCGATAATGTATGACGTCCATGTTCATGACTCCAAAAATCCTCTTTGCCTCGGTCCAGCTCTTGCCGTGTCGATTTGGCCTCTTCCCTCTAACACATTTATCATTTTTTTCATCCCATTGGAACCCAAAAAGTAATGAATTAAATCCTGCGCCACGAGGATTTGATGCTAAATTTTTGAGATCATCGTAACTATCCTTTAAATTCTTGTAGAAGTCGAGGTCCATTATCCTATTGGAAGAATCATAAGCTTTCGGGTACATTAATTTCCTGCCCCTTATGAGGCAGAGAATTTCTTAAACATAATGTGATATAAGAAGTCAATTTTTAAATAGGTTAGTAATTGTAAAGAAGGAAAACATAGTCAAAAGATGCAACAGATGGTCCATCTATTGTAGAGGGTTCTCTAAATCTGTTGACAGATTACCCATCTAATGTAACTTATGTAAGGGATGGTAATATGTTGCAACAAAACCACCACAAGTTGCACCAGAATACACATCTGTTGCAACAGATGACACATCTATTGCGTAGCTTCTTCTTCATGGAGTAGATTAGAAAGCTAAGTGAGGAAAAGTAAACTTATCCCGCCCATGTACTGCGTAGGCATATCTGTCACACTTCTGAAGTGTTGGGCAGAAAAGGTATGGATAGGGTAATCTTGTGCGCCTTGCTTGGCATTCTTGGCCCATCGCAGATCCCTCTTCTCTTTGGCACCAAGTTCTGTGTATATGTCCACCTTCTTGAATGGCCCCTAAACTTCAACAACTTTTGAAAAGAGAGGAGTTGCAATTTTTTTGGATTTCCGATTGGAGAGTACTTGGCTAATTTCTCTTTTCTTCCTCCCAACCACCACTATATAAGTGTATGTCTCCTCACCTTCTTGGAAGTTATGACACCCCTCTTGGATTTTAATTCCTCAATAGCTTTGGCGATAGCCTCTATTTTTTCAAAGAGTTTATCCTGGTTATCCTTGCACTCCTCATATGTGCAACGAGAACATAAGGGTGAAGAGGGGTAAGAGGGATCGGTGTAAGGGTGAGAGGGACCTGTGAAAGGGTGAAAGGGCCTGTGAAAGGGGTATTTTCAAACATATTTATTTTTTCTTGAGCATCAACATGCTCATTATAACAACTAGAATCAGCATCAGCATCAGCATGCCTGCCACCAACATCAACAACTCCACCAGCAATACCCCCAGAATAAGCACCCGTATCTATTGCAGTAGGTTGTTCATGAAGAGCCTCAACATTAGGCTGACCTTGCCTAACTGTTCTTCTTTTGGCTGTTACTCCAGGAAATTTCTTCTTTATTAACTCCACCGTTGGGTCTGCTATTGTATCAATAAGACCTAGAGTAATAAAAGAAGTCAGTCCTAACTCCTGCTCAATAGGATAGATCCATGAATGCACAACCTATAAAAAAATAGATACATTTAAAACATATAATAATTTGCAGTCGGTTGAGTTACATGACAATACAGACAACTTATGCAATAGATGATCTTTCTGTTGCACCTGTTGATCTGTCTGTCACAACATATTAACAATATATTACATCAGATTATCCATCTGTTGTATAATTTATAGTAGATGGGTAATCTGTTGAGTCGGGTTCAGAGAACGAAAGCAACAGACGGGTAATCTGATGTGAAATATGAATCACCTGTCGCAATAGATTAACCATCTGTTGTACCAGTTATATTAGATGGAACTTATAATAGATAATATATCTATCGCAACAGCTGATCTGTCTTTCACAATAGATTAACAATATGTTGCATCAAATTACCTATCTATTGCATAATTTGCAGTAAATGGGTAATCTATTGAGTCGAGTTCAGAGAACCAGAGCAACAGATGGTTAATCAGTTGAGTCGAGTTCAGAGAACCAGAGCAACAAATGGTTAATTTATTGCAAAATATGGATCATCTGTTATAATAGATTACCTATCTATCGCACCAGTTGCAGTAGACGGGTAATCTGTTGTAACAGATGACCCATCTGTCGCAACAGATGGCATATTTGTTTCAATATCTTTCTTTGAGTCAAATTATTTTACTTGAAAGAATACATATTGCATCATCCAGAGGGTTGAAGAGATCAGCCTTATTAATTCTTTTTTTGCTCTTTGCAGCCAACCACCTAAGGATCCTTGGATGAGAAACCTCATCTAGATAATCCTTGACCTGCTCTCGCAGGTGAGGACTGACTTCAAATTCCCAAGCCTAAAAAATGTAAACAGGAGGTAAGAAAAGCAAATTCATAATAATTATTCAATATAAATTAATGGATGAGTAAACAAATAATTAAATTTACCATGAAAGACCAAGGGAAGCCGTATAATGTAATCGTCTTTGGGGATAGCTTCGTCAGTAAATATTTGACAGTCAAGTAGTAGCTGTCATATCCCTAGGGATAATTGTTGAATTTCTCAAAATCCTCAGCCAGCTTCAACAAATCATCTTCTATAACTTGTTGACATCTCTTGCTAGTATAACGAAATGGGCAAACCAAACTAAGCACAACTACTCCGTGTACTATATTGGTATGGTTTTATCCTTGAGATGTTTTATCAACTTATTGTATTTGCACCCATTTCCAACAATGTCCAACAACCCATCTATTTTTTTCTTGTGTTTGATGGTTTTGGCGGGTGTTCTGGGTTTGGTGGGTGGTCGCTAGGACAATGCCTTAACACCATTTGATAGTGGTGGTTTGGTTGTCCTACTTACCTTGGAAATTTTGCATTGTGTTTCCTTGGTGAGAGGTTCTTCTGGATGATCGCATCTCAAGTCTATCAATATGGCAAACTCTTTCAAGCCAAAACAAATCGGCATGCCACAGTAGTTGATCCAGATTTTATCCATCTTTTTCCCCCTCCTTTGAATCTTTATCATCTCCCACGTACTTGATCATGCGCTTGAGAAGACCATATACCATTCTTATTTGGAAACGGGCAGTGTGGTCCTTAGACAGCTTAAGAAATTGTCCAAAGCAGCTCTTCTTAAAAAGTTTGTCTATGTTTTCATTCTTCATAATATTCCTAAATCCGTAAAAAGGTTTCCCCAACAGACATTTAAATACAAAATCAACATTTAGTTCTACAGGGTCATCTATCAGCATCGCAACTCAAAACCTGTCAATACTAATAGTTTTGACAGCCTCATACTGGGATTTTGATATTAATTCACACCCCATTGGTGATGCATTATCATCCTCTTTCTCACTTTCTTCCCCCTCCTCTTCTTGTTCATCTTCTTCTTCCTCCTCCTCACTTTCATTTTCCTCATCACCATCTACATACCCTTGTCCACCTCCCTCAACATCGTTTTCATAACTTTCCTTAGCTTTATTTTTTCCTAACTGAGATTGTTCGGGACGCTCCTCTGAATCCCTCTATGTTGAAGCCTTTTTTTTAGGTGGTTAGAAGTTGATCCACTTTCTTTTCTTTTGGGAGACATGTTTTACCTACAAACAACAGAAAAAGAAAAATTACATTACAATTGATGCATGCATAAATTTTAAAAAATACATTACAAACACCACCAATACCGACACAACCAACATCCACCATAAACACCACCAATCAATGTCACCAACAACCACCACAAACACTACCAGTGTCAGCACGAAGACCACCAACACTACCACCACGTCCACCAACACCACAAATACCATCCAATAATAACACGATAGTTAATGGAACACTGTGATAAAAAATAAGGTTTTCCCAGGTTCTTCCTACGATTTTACCATCAAAACTCAAAATTGTAAACCCATTCTCGAAGATAATGCAACTAAAAGTCTTCTTTTTTATCATTAACTTAAAAGATCTAGTTTTTAGAAAAAAATAACAAATATAGAACTCTTCACAAACTCTGTTACCTACGAAGACAGAGAAAACGACGGATACAAGATAGAATGAAGTCGAAAATAACACCTATATGGTCAAAAATGGAAAGAAAATTGATTTATTGTGAAGGATTGAACAATTTGTTGTGTAGTTGTTATCTGTATTGTTGAGAGAGAGAAAAGAGTGAGAACTCGAGATTTAAAATGATGAAACATTTTTTCCGTAAATGGATGATTTGTATGAGTTGATTTGTATTTTGAAAAAGAATGAAAAGTTTTGAAAATGTTAATTAGGTCCGAATTGATCTTAATTATTTTTTAAAATTTTAAAAGATATGCGTAATTTTTAACCGTCTCATCATAATAAAGTGTATTAAGTTCAATTGGAACACTAAAGAATTTTAGGTATTAGCTTGACAATGAGGTAATAAGAATCGATTTAAATCAGACTGATCGATCGACGACTCAGGTTAAGAGGAACGCAATACCAATATCATGCGATTGCCAAAAAACTCAATTGAAGTTGTAGTTGACCCTATGAAATCACCCCTAGTTCTAGATAAATCAATTTAGGTATTATCATGAAAATGGGTGATAAGAATCGTTTCAACTCCTAGTAATCGATCGATGATTCAGGTCAGGAGGAATGTAATACCAACATCATATAATTGCCGAAAGACTCAATTGAAGTTGTAGCTGACCCTATGAATGCACCGCAAGTTCTAGATAAATTAATTTAGGTATTAGATTGACAATAAGGTAATAGGAATCATTTCAACTCAGAGTGATCGATCGACGACTCAGGTCGGGAGGAACGCAATATCAATAGCATGTAATTGCCAAAGGGCTCAATTAAAATTATAGTTTACCTTATGAACTCACCCCTAGTGTCACGAGCCGAACCGGGGCCCTGACCGTGATGAGCATCCCGAACCATGATTCAAAAATTATATTCATGTCATAGTATAAATCAATACATTTCGTATCATGCTTTTCAAGATGCGTTTCAAAACAATCCATATCATATGAAAAATGGGATAAATCATATCAAAAGAGGGATTTCATGTGAGTCATTCTCTCAATTCAAACATCACATTAAAACACATACATACATATACATAGGATTTCAAATCACTTTGGGGGAAGGCCTAAAGACCAAAACAATATCATCAAGGCTTCTAAAAACATGATTAAAATCGCAAATCCAAAACCCCTTTCTTAAAAATCATGATTTCTAAACCCTTTGCATAATTTAAAGAAGATTTCTATGCCCATGAAATTTTAGGAAAACCCCACATACCTTAAATTATAAGATCTGAAAGATGGAACATAGATCTTGAAAGATGAAACCCGGATCTTGATTTGTTTCTTGGAGATCTTGAACTTAAGGCTTGATTTTCTTGAATTTCTTGTTCTTGGAGAAAACTCTAATTGATCATATTTTGAGAGTGAAGAGGAAGTTTTTGATGTAGTAAAAATAATAATGATTGATTAATAACACTTAAGGGGTGATTTAATTCATGTGAAAGATTTTTGGAGTGAGGAAAAGACCAAAATACCCCTAAGGAACCCAAAAAAAATTGCATAATTACATCAGTTGACGATCAGGGTTGACGGGCCATCACTCAGGTGATAAGTCGTCACCCAGGTCGTCAGTTTTGGGCTGGTTTTCACCATTCACTGCCTTAGGCCGACGACCAGATCTGACGGACCTTCACACAACTAATAAGTCATCAGCCTCGTCATCACGTTTTGGCAAACAGATACTTCAAAGTAAAATGAGTATAACTTTCTACTCCGATATTGGATTAAAGAGAAACTAGTGGCGTTGGAAAGAGGACTCAAATAACTTTCATTTGATATATAGTAGGACTTGTAATTAGTTATATACAAAGAGTTATGGTTAATTAAAGTTGACCTAAGTTTTGATGCTCACTCAAACTCGAATGATAGGAAAGCTTTCAACTCGCCCTTGAGTTAGGGGACCTCTATGATCTAAATTCATACTCAAATAGGTTCCCACACTACATAATTGATTAACATACCAAATTTGCATAGGAATTATGGATTTTGGATCATCTACGCATAGAAATAACGGCTTTCATTCTAGCCCAAAATGCGGGGTGTTACATTATCTCCCCCTTAGAATCATTCATCCCCGAATGATGGGTAGGAATGTTTAAGTCTTAAAGGAAATATGGAATAATGTGGACATAATATGTCTTCTAAGAAGAGATATAGCCAAGCTGAAACATTTAAACTTCTATTATGAAACTGAATTCTGAGATGACTTGACTTTACTTGCTTTAAAGGAGCTGATTCATGTTGAAAGTTTAGGATTCCCTTAAAGTGTTCAAGATCCAATCATATATATTGAATTGAAAAGTGATAACTTAGGAAAGTATGAATCATGAGATAACAAGACTTAGATAGTACCAGGGTATTACACTATTTGAGCTAAAATAATTTGAAACAAATTTAGATTATGCGCTGAACTCTTACGAACTGAGTCATGACTAATTAGCTAAATCTGAAACATGATGCTTGGACTGAAATGGATTCGCAATTTACATAGATGGAATATATTATCTCTTCAACACTCTTTCTAAAGAAGTTCCGGTAGAATTAGGGATAACGCTCAATCTACAGCTCACGTAGGAGTGTAAAGCGGTCGTTAGCAAATATAGAACCCAACTGGGTTGGGTATCGATCCCACAGGGAATAGCTTGGTCAACAAGTAAGCAACGATTACTAGACTTTTAGTGCAAGTCTCGTAAGAAGGGGGGATTGTAATGTGTAACCAAAGTATTAAAGTAAAAACTGAAATAGCAAAGTAAAAAGAACGAATGTTTAGTAGGTTGTAAAACAATGAGAATTGAAGAGTTGGGGTTATGTCCACCTTCTGAGTTATACGTCTCTATTGGCTATGAGTGTGTTGAATTCCGACATGCATGTGCTTATAGAGAATTGTATTCGATGGTAAATCCAGGCGTTTTTCGACCTATTCGAGGATTATTTCACTTTAACTCTTTCGAGCTTAAAGCGTGTCTAACGGTACGAATTCTCCAAGAGGTTAATCCAGTTACGGCACTAACTGTTTAATAGGGGATGGGACCCTACTACCTTGACATTATCTCTTTTCTAGACAGATAACCTTTCTTTCGAACAAGTTAAATGTTATACTGGCGTATTCTTGCATTTGCAACCACAAAGAATTTAGGTTAAGACGAAGAGAATAATGATATACGCAGCATACGTGTCATGAACTCACAAACTCATAGTAATAGATCGTATCTCATTCGGCTTCCATAACCCCAACAGAGAAGTTTAGTTACCCATGAGTGCAAAGTAAATCACAATTGACATTGTTATTATACCACAATAAGAATTTCGTGTAGCACAAGTGTGGTAGGCGTTAGGCGTGATTTCTTGCAAGTAACGTTTCTCTTGTTGCGGAAATTAAGAATAGATGAATAGAAGAAGAAGTAGAAAGATGAATTAAAACTAGAATGAGAATTATTGAGGAATAGTAGAAGAATCAATTAGAAGTAGTATGAATATCAAAATCTCTAGCAAAATAGGGTATTTATAATACCCATATCCTATTCCTACTAAGCTAATGAAACACTTAACCAAATCCTACTAAGCTAATGAAATACTTAACCAAATCCTACTAAGCTAATGAAATACTTAACCCAATTGTACTAGGTTAATGTATCATTATCCTAATCATAATAAATTACTGCTAGTCCCCAAAGTCTTCAGAATTATTGTTTTAGCTCGGGACAGGTTTCCCATGCATCACTTTTGGTCCTTAGGCATCCAAGACTCCCTTTTCTCCCCTCGTGAAGCTTTCTTTGGCATCAAGTTATCCATAAAATACTGAATTCTGCATCATTTATACCTGAAACTTTGCTAATCATGTTCGTTAGCTCACTTACAGGAAAAAGGACTAAAAGTGCATGAAATATATAATTTGTTCTCAGAACTAGGCTAAAATATGGGTAAAATATAGCACTATAGGCGTGTAAATTCGCCTATCATCAACACCCCACACTTAAAGCTTTGTTCGTCCTCGAACAAAATATCACATCCATCTAAACATCAACTTAGGGTTTCACAGTATCAACACAAAATATTCGTCAAGACAAGCACAACAATTATCAACAAAGAGTAGTTCTCCGATCATTAGTAGAAACAATTTAACCTCTAGCATAGACTCGTGATGGTGGTCAACTCATATTCAAAAGTTAAGGTACAAAGAATCATACACAACTACCTAAAACTCATCAACCACGTGTGTCTCACTATATATTACCCATAATCACTCATAAGTATAGCATCTTTTTCAAACATGGGTATAAAAGTATCCTTGCTTTCGCTCTCACAAAGAATTCATATGCAGCAACTGATGACCATAGGCTTGCCCTTAGTGTAATGCTCCACTAAATGTCAGAATGCTAGGCTTAGGATCAAGTAGGTCTTTTGATGGTTGTAATGTAGGCTAAGGGACGGGTAGGACTATTTTGGCCAGAAATAGTGACTATGTTCCTAAGCGCTTTAATACATCACATTATATCATTAACACTTTTCTTTCAAACAACCTTTCTACGATTGTTTATTCTACCACCCTTTTTCTCCTCTTTTGTTTTCCTTTCCTTTTTCTTTTCATAACATACCTCTTATGATAGCACTTTCTTTTTCATAACACATTCAAGCACCAATACATTCTTAAAGCATCCTACTCACCCAATTTCCTCTTATTTTGTCACATGACTTTTAAACTTTAAAGCACTTAGGAATTTGGATCAAATTATGGTCTTGAAAAAAAAATGGATTAGGCTTACATATGAGGCTGTCAAAGAAAATAGGCTAAAGGCTCAAAAGGGTTTAACTAGGATAATGTCCGTGGGTATGTAAAAATGAAGGTAAATAATCATAGGTTGCCAAAGAAATGCCTAAATCATCTCTTAAACTTGCATTCTTTATTTTTGCTTTGCACACATACCAGGCAAGTTCTAGCATCAGCCACAAGCATAGAATATACTATTATCTCACACACACAAGGCACATGGTCGACTTTATTGGGAGTAGTATAAACTCTTGCCCCAACAGATGAAGGAATTGAACCACACAATATCACCTAGTGAGTCACAATTAGAGCCTAAACGTCTCAATAGTCATGATGTTAGCACAAACTCTTGTTATAATCTCATGCTGCCTATTAGAATGATTTTATGTGAAGCTAAGTAAGAAAAAAATTTTAACTACGAAAAATGAAAAAAACTCAAACAAACAAACATAAATAAATGCAAATACGGATAAAGAAAAAAACTCAAACAAACAAACATAAATAAATGCAAATGTGGATAAAGGAGTATAGCATGCAAATACCACCACCCCACACTTAAACGGGACACTGCCCTCAGTGGAAAATAAATACGAAGAACCTGGTCAGTCGGACTCCTCCTCTATGTCGGGGGTCATACCCCCTTCGTCGGAATCATCATGGGAGTCGTCGACATCAGAATTCTCCTCCATGTCGGAGTCTGGCATGTGTCGATCATCATCGGTCGGCACATCATCATCAAGGGGTTCCTCAAAGTATGTACCTACTCCACACATCTCCCTCGCATGCATATTCATTGGATAGTCATGGTCCAGCTGTTGGAGCTCTGCAGCAGTTGGAACACGGCCTCCTCTCATCATGGTGAACCGTGTCATGCCATAAAGATGATGGAAGAAACTCTCATCTCGAGCATGTCTCTCCGCAGTAGTAAGGTTGACGCCATATGTTGTTTCAGCATCTTTGACCTTTGTGAGGTCAACCTTCTTTGTGTTATGTGGGAGTTTGTGATTAGTTGGTTCCTCTTCGATGTCCTCCTTCCGCAAGATTGCTGTCAACAGGTTGCCAAAGGTGAAGTGGGACCGCTTGTGTAGTCTGGCCTTCCGCATTGTAGAACGAATGATTGCCCCAATGTTGATAAGGACATTCGTCATCAATGCATAGACCAAACACACTCTATCTCTTGTTATTTTTGTGTACTGGGTCCCAGGAATAAGGAAAGAGTTGACAATACGCAACCATATTCTTGCTTCCCTATTCAAAGGAACATAGGGGAAGGTGTTGTGTCGTCCGGTGTCTTTATGTCTGCTCCACCTTGCCATGGATCTAGTTCCACAAAGTGTGTGTCGAATTTCTCTATAAGGAGGTCTACTGTACAGCTCTTTGAATGGTGCTGGATCGACTGAAGGCAAGCCAAGAAAGGAGCTGATCAAATCTGCATTGAGTTGTAGAACTTGGCCCCGAATCTTGACTTCGCTGCCTGTGATTTTCGGCAACCAATTGGCATAAAATTCCCTTGTTAAATCAATATTACATTCTCCCATGTCGCGGAAGATGAAATCCAGATTTAGTGCCATGATTTTCGCCAACATGCGCGGCTCCTTCTTCGCTAGGCTGTCCTTATTGATTAAGTCGACATGAATGTATTTTCCTTCCTTGTTGTTCCTATACCGTTCCTTGGCTTCGTCCTCAAGAACCCATTTTATTCCAAACATGCGGCGTGGTAATTGCATTGAGGATGATTCTCCTTGGTCCTTGCGACCTCTTTTCTTGCCCTTTTGGGAAGTGGTAGCCTTATCTTGTCTTGCTTTGGGTGCCATTGTACCTGAGATTTAAACAATGTTCCTATTAGAAGCAGCTCGATATATACAATCTATACACAAGCAGTAGGGGTACCACCCCACACTTAGGTTGTTGATACAGATTAGTGAAGTGGGAGTAGTCGATTACCTAGACTTCATCGACATGTATTTTAGGTGCTATATTCCGACAAGAAAATTAGAGATGTATCACTTCTTTCAACCGTAGCAATACTTTCATGTTAGGTATAACAAGACTACTACATAGGGATTACATCTTGGTATAGTTTCTATCAATAATCACAACCTCCTATGTCGGTAGGCAACTATAAGTCTTATCCCGATAAATGGGATCTTCTAACATGTAGGTATTCAAGTGACAAGGCTATGCAATGTTCATGACCATATAAATTCCACAATTAGTATAACAATGCATCAAATTCAAGTCGGAAACAGTTTAAGATCATCCTAACGTATATGTTCACTCACATGGTTTTGTATCAACAATTCAAACACATTAACATCACCAATATTTCTTCAAGATGTAGCAATTCATAATAGACATAGCAACGTAGTACTTACGAGAAATAGATGAAGAATAAAAGAGTACTTACGTGATTGAAGCCTTTGGAGATGTTCTTGTGAAGTGGGAGAGCAAAAAAGAAAAATTTTGAGATGTTTTGGAGAGTATGTGCGGCGCCTAGGTCAAGTTTCCAATGTGTTTATGTTTCAAGACTAACTCCCCTTTATATAGGAAAAGAATGGGTTGGGTTTTGACCCATTTAAAATTGATTTTGGAGACAAAAAGTGACCATAGGCGGCGCCTTTAGCTTTGCCTATGCATGGTATAGGCGGCGCCTAATGCAAAGCATTTGCTAGCATAGGCGGCACCTAGTGCAATGCCCTTAGTGACCTTAGGCGGCGCCTTTAGCATGGCATATGAGATTCCGAGACCAAATGCTTTAGCATAGGCGGCACCTATGCTATAGCATACTTGAGCATGGGCGGCGCCTATGCCTTTGCACACTAGATTCCGAGACCTTAGGCTAGAGTATAGGTGTTGCCTTGTTCGTGGCCTAGTTTTACCTAGGCCTAGCCTTCCTCGATGACTATTTTGTCATGAGCAATGCTCAATCCATAGCCTTATGCATCTTAATTCCAAACTTACCACCTTTACCATGCACTACGTCCAAATCGTCATTTGAAACCAATCTCCTCGTTGAATACCTCTTGCACCTACATTTGCTCAAAACCAATAAAAACAATTAGTACGATGGGTTGCCTCCCATCTAGCGCCTTAGTTTTGGTCGTGGCACGACTCTTATTTTTGGATTTTCATTTATCAAAAGCAAAACACATACTAGAACAAAAAAAATGAAAAACGATAAGCGATGGATGATAAACGATATACGATGGGTTGCCTCCCATCTAGCGCCTTATTTATTGTCGTGGCTCGACATAGTTACCTCGAGTACTTAGACTTCGTTGAGATAAGTGATGGCCATGTAATTTATCGAATCAAGAGGACCGATATAGGGTTTAACTCATTGGCTATTCACTTTGAAGATAACACCATTGGTGTCTTCCAACTCAACTATTCCAAACGAGTAGACTTGGATAACTTTGTATGGACCAGACCACTTAGACTTTAACTTACCTGGGAACAGCTTCAATCTAGAGTTGAAGAGGAGCACCATATCATCCTTTTGAAATTTTCGTCAAACAATCCGCTGATCATGATACTTCTTCATCCGCTCCTTGTATAGGTCTGACCTTTCATATGCGTGGAGACGGAACTCATCTAATTCATTCAGCTGATCCAACCTCAGATTCATCGCATCATCACAATTCAAATTCAATTGATTCAACGCCCACAATGCCTTATATTCGAGCTCAATGGGTAGATGACAAGCCTTCCCATAAACTAGTTGATAAGGGGACATGCCGATGGGTGTTTTGAATGCAGTCCTATACGCCCATAGTGCATCATCTAGCTTCCAAGACCAATCCTTTCTATTAGCATTTACCGTCTTTGCAAGGATTTGCTTGATCTCCCGATTGGAAACCTCTACTTGTCCACTCGTTTGTGGGTGATAAGGCGTGGCTACCTTATGTTGCTTGACACCATACTTGGCCAAAACGGATTTGAATAGCTTGTTGCAAAAGTGAGATCCTCCATCACTTATGATAGTATGTGGTACTCCAAAGCGAGAGAAGATATTCCTCTTCAAAAATGCTGCAACACGCTTTCCCTCGTTGTCGGCCAACGCTACAGCTTCAACCCATTTTGAGACATAATCTACAGCAACTAAGATGTACTTCATTCCAAATGAATTCACGAATGGACCCATGAAATCAATGCCCCACACATCAAAGGGTTCTACCTCAAGAATTTTCGACATGGGCATCTCATGGTGTTTCGAAATAGCACCTTGTCTTTGGCATTGGTCGCATCTTCTAACAAAGTCATAGGCATCTCTAAATATCGAAGGCCAATAATATCCACTCTGCAATACTTTTCTTGCCGTCCAATTGCCTGCGTGATGTCCTCCAACTTGGGAAGTGTGGCATGCTTCCAATATAGTAGGCACCTCTACATGGGATATACATCGTCGAATAATACCATCCGCACATCGTCGAAACAAATATGGATCATCCCAATAGTAGTGTTTTACGTCATGCATAAACTTCCTCTTTCGATGGTATGATAAATTGGCAGGTATTACATTACTTACCACAAAATTTGCAAAGTCGGCATACCATGGTAACTTTTTTGTTATCATCGCTAGGATCTCCTCGTCAGGGAATGCATCATCAATCTTGATATCAGGCTGCGCCACATGCTCATTCTCGAGTCTAGATAGATGGTCGGCTACTTGGTTCCCGTAACCTCTTCTATCTTTAACTTCGAAATCAAACTCTTGCAGTAGCAATACCCATCGAATTAATCTTGGTTTTGCATCCTTCTTTGTCATTAGATACCTAAGAGCTGCATGGTCTATATGAACGATCACCTTAGTACCCAATAGATAGGCACGAAACTTCTCAAACGCATACACAACCGCTAGGAGCTCTTGTTCTGTCACAGTGTAGTTCCTTTGGGCTTCATTTAGGACCTTACTCGCATAGTAGATAGGATGAAATAATTTCTCCTTTCTCTGACCAAGCACAGCTCCAACGGCTACACCATTAGCATCACACATGACTTCGAACGGGAGAGACCAATCTGGTGCTACCATGATAGGGGCTTCAATGAGTTTTCCTTTGAGGCATTCGAATGCCTTTAAGCAATCTTCATTGAAGTCAAACTTCGCATCTTTCTCCAATAGTTTGCACAATGGACTAGCAATTTTGGAGAAGTCTTTGATGAACCGACGATAGAAACCTGCATGGCCGAGAAAACTACGAACTCCCTTCACCGAAATTGGAGGCGGTAGCTTCTGAATGACTTTGATTTTTGCTCGATCAACCTCAATTCCTCTTTCAGAGATTTTGTGCCCAAGAACGATTCCTTCTTTTACCATGAAGTGGCACTTCTCCCAATTCAGCACTAGGTTGAATTCTACACATCTTTGCAATGCCATACTTAGGTTTGCCAAGCATGCTTCAAAAGTCTCACCAACAACTGAAAAATCGTCCATAAATACCTCCAAAGTGTCTTCAACCATATCAAAAAAAATTGACATCATACAACGTTGAAAGGTGGCTGGTGCGTTACATAGCCCGAATGGCATACGTTTGAAGGCAAACGTACCATATGGGCATGTAAACGTTGTCTTCTCTTGGTCTTCGGGTGCAATACAAATCTGATTATAGCTTGAATAACCGTCTAAGAAGCGAAACCATCCTTTCCCCACTAATTGATCTAGCATTTGGTCCATAAATGGCATTGGAAAGTGATCTTTGAGTGTCCAAGAATTCAAATTTTGGTAGTCCATGCATACCCTCCATCCAGTGACGGGTCTGAGTGGAATAAGCTCATTCTTCGCATTCGCGACCACCGGTATGCCTCCTTTCTTGGGAACACATTGTACCGGGCTTACCCATGTACTATCAGAGATTGGATACACAACCCCCGCGTCTAACCACTTGATAATTTCTTTCTTCACCACTTTTTGCATAGGTGGGTTTAGATGTCTTTGATGCTCAATGGTAGGTGTGCAATTCTCTTCAAGCTGAATTTTATGTGTACAAATCCCAGGTGGAATACCAATAATATCCGCAATGGTCCATCCAATGGCTCTAATATACTTTTGTAGAATAGCAATGAGACCTGCAACTTGTTGCTCACCCAAATCTGCTGCAACAATGACTGGAAGTGTGTTTCCGTTTCCTAGGAATGCATACTTTAAATGTCTTGGCAGCTCCTTCAATTCTTATGTGGGTGGCTCTTCAATAGATGGCTTAGCTGGTGGTGTGGGTCGATTCTTGAGATCAAGGTCCATCTTCTTGGAAGCATGGCGATATGTCCTTAATCCTGATAGAGCACAAATAACTTCTTCACAATTTTCAGCATCCTTATTTTCTCCATTCATGAGCACAACCGCCAAAGGGTCATCAATAATTTGCTCTTCTTCAAGTAATTCTTTCTCATCATCAAAGAAAACATCAGCCACTGAAAATACACTCAGATCTTTGGGTTGCTTCACTGATTTGCAAACATCAAAGCGAACTACTTCGTCATTTATTCGGAACGAAAGCTCATTAGCTCTCAAATCAATAAGCACGCTTCCCGTAGCAAGGAAAGGACGCCCCAAGATTATGGGAACTTCTGATTCTGCCTCACAATCCAAAATAATGAAGTCTACCGGAAAGATAAATGAAGAAACCTTTACCAAGACATCACATAGAATACCAATAGGTCGTTTTACCGACCTATCCGCCATTACGAGCCTCATGTTGGTTGGAGTAGGATCACCCAAACCCAACTTCTTATAGATAGATAATGGCATCAAATTGATGCTGGCTCCTAAGTCACATAATGCTTTGGCAAAATTCAAAGATCCAACGGTGCAAGGAATAGTGAAAGCGCCGGGGTCAGCCTTCTTCTGAACTATTGATCGGGTAGCGATTGCGCTGCAGTGATGAACATCATCTTTCAACTCATAACTTGCTGCCCTCTTCTTTGTCAAAAGATCCTTTATAAATTTTGCATACCCAGGCATTTGTTCAAGTTCCTCCACCAATGGAACATTAATGGTCAGCTGCTTCAACATAGTCATAAATTTGCTGAACTTCGTGTCATCCGCCACCTTCTTCAATCTTTGAGGGAAAGGTAGTGGTGGGTATGGAATTGTTCTCTCCACGGATTTCTTCTCTTCTTGCTTCCGTTTTTTAGCTTTTTCAGGTTGCAAATTGTTGGAGTTGACGTCGTTGACGATAGGATTAGTTGCAGCGGCATCTTCTCCTTTCGCCTTATCATCAATGTCCACTACTTCGTCAATCACTTGCTTGCTTTTTTGCGCAGTATCGCTAGGTAAAGTGCCAGCCTTGGGTTTTGCGCAGTATCGCTAGTGATGGCCATGCATGACCCATCATTCCTTGGGTTTTGCGCAGTATCGCTAGGTAAAGTGCCAGCCTTTCTTTGATTGAGTGCTGCTGAAAGTTGGCTCAATTGCTGCTCTATTTGCTTGATTAAAGTGGAATGATAATCAACTATTTGTTTCATAGAGGACAAATCATTAACTACCTCCGTTACTCCCGCTCTTGTTGCTTCCACTCCTTTTAATATTTTGGCCAGCATGTCTTCCATACTTCCAGAGCTAGATGTGGTGGCGTCACGTCTTCCAGGGGGAACGTACAAACCACTCTTTTCATTCTTGTTCTTCCAACTACCTTGGTCCTTATTTCTAGATTTATCATAATAGTTCCGACCTTGGTTTCCTTGGGTATTACCTCGGAAACCCCCCTGATTGTTCAAGTAGTTGGCCTCTTCTTTCGAATCAGATTCGTCTCTTCCTTTAGACGCAATAGCTTTTATTTTTTTGGTCTTCCCTGATAATAAATGCTTTGTAAGAAGATCCACTTGTGTTTTCATGTGCGCCATATCTTGATCCCGTTCTTCTTCTCTTCTTCTTTGGTCTGCAGTCATGCCAATAGATAAAGTGGGGCTTGCTACCTCAGAATCCCTAGTATGCCAAGCTCTACTTTGCTTTGTCATACGATCTAGCATAATGCTTGCTTGACCAAAGGTGAGGTCTATAAAAGATCCTCCAGCTGCATTATCCACCACTGGTTTAGTTATTGAATTCAAGGCTCTGTATAATATCTCCATTAGGTGAACATTAGTCATGTGATGGTTTGGGCATCTCGCTAGCTTTGTCTTGAACCTCTCCCATGTTTCATGAAGAGCTTCAGTTGGAAGCTGACGAAAGTTGCTGATTTCATCTCTCAATTGTGCTCTTTTGGATGGCGGAAAGCATCTTTCTAGGAAAGCGTCTCTCAATTGCCTCCAATTTGTAATAGAATCAGGAGTCAGCCCATTCAACCATAGAGTTGCCTCCCCAGACAGAGACAATGGAAATAGACGTAATCGAATTGCATTCTGACCAACACCAGGATTGTCAAACGACTTGCATGTAGAAATAAAGTTGATGAGATGCATATTCGGATCATCGCCTGCTAGTCCACCAAATAATCCCTTGAGTTGCAATAACTGAATCATGGTGCTTGTGATGTTGAACTTGGCTCCGGGCGCTAATGGTGGAGGAATAATGGCTCCTGTGGCTCCGGCTCCATCTAGATCATCATTATCGTCATCAAAAGCTGGTTGCATGGGTTGGCGATCATACCTAAACCGATCTTGACGACCTCTTCTGTTGGCAGGTGTTGCGATTTCAGCAGCATGCCTTGGGTTTAGTAACTCGTCATCACCTAAATCCTCATCGTCAGGATTCGTTGCTCGCCCAGGGTTATCAATGTTTTGTTGTTGAACTTGAGCGGCGGCAAGAGAAGCTAATCTCGCATGTTCCTGTTGAGCAGCCATCCTTTCGATTTCTGCTTGTGCTTCCATTCTGCCAATACGTTGTGGTTCAGGATTGATAGGTAATAACGGTTGACCAGAACTTTGAGTATGGGGCATGCACTTGAATAAAATTCTGCCGTAAACAAAAACAAAAACTAAAAGTAAAAGTACGAGAATCTTTGACAAAAGGGTCTAGTAATTATCACAAACTTAATTGACACTCGTATTCTCCGGCAACGGCGCCAATTTTTTATAACGCTCAATCTACAGCTCACGTAGGAGTGTAAAGAGGTCGTTAGCAAATATAGAACCCAACTGGGTTGGGTATCGATCCCACAGGGAAAAGCTTGGTCAACAAGTAAGCAACGATTACTAGACTTTTAGTGCAAGTCTCGTAAGAAGGGGGGATTGTAATGTGTAACCAAAGTATTAAAGTAAAAACTGAAATAGCAAAGTAAAAAGAACGAATGTTTAGTAGGTTGTAAAACAATGAGAATTGAAGAGTTGGGGTTATGTCCACCTTCTGAGTTATACGTCTCTATTGGCTATGAGTGTGTTGAATTCCGACATGCATGTGCTTATAGAGAATTGTATTCGATGGTAAATCCAGGCGTTTTTTGACCTATTCGAGGATTATTTCACTTTAACTCTTTCGAGCTTAAAGCGTGTCTAACGGTACGAATTCTCCAAGAGGTTAATCCAGTTACGGCACTAACTGTTTAATAGGGGATGGGACCCTACTACCTTGACATTAT
Organism: Capsicum baccatum var. pendulum; assembly: GCA_030864225.1. Taxonomy (NCBI): domain Eukaryota; kingdom Viridiplantae; phylum Streptophyta; class Magnoliopsida; order Solanales; family Solanaceae; genus Capsicum; species Capsicum baccatum. Next base: position 37,619,535 of record CM061556.1, read on the forward strand.
CTCTTTTCCAGACAGATAACCTTTCTTTCGAACAAGTTAAATGTTATACTGGCGTATTCTTGCGTTTGCAACCATAAAGAATTTAGGTTAAGACGAAGAGAATAATGATATAAGCAGCATACGTGTCACGAACTCACAAACTCATAGTAATAGATCGTATCTCATTCGGCTTCCATAACCCCAACAGAGAAGTTTAGTTACCCATGAGTGCGAAGGAAATCACAATTGACGTTGTTATTATACCACAATAAGAATTTCGTGTAGCACAAGTGTGGTAGGCGTTAGGCGTGATTTCTTGCAAGTAATGTTTCTCTTGTTGCGGAAATTAAGAATAGATGAATAGAAGAAGAAGTAGAAAGATGAATTAAAACTAGAATGAGAATTGTTGAGGAATAGTAGAAGAATCAATTAGAAGTAGTATGAATATCAAAATCTCTAGCAAAATAGGGTATTTATAATACCCATATCCTATTCCTACTAAGCTAATGAAATACTTAACCAAATCCTACTAAGCTAATGAAATACTTAACCAAATCCTACTAAGCTAATGAAATACTTAACCCAATTGTACTAGGTTAATGTATCATTATCCTAATCATAATAAATTACTGCTAGTCCCCAAAATCTTCAGAATTGTTGTTTTAGCCCGGGACAGGTTTCCCATGCATCACTTTTGGTCCTTAGGCGTCCAAGACTCCCTTTTCTCCCCTCGTGAATCTTTCTTTGGCATCAAGTTATCCATAAAATGCTGAATTCTGCATCATTTATACCTGAAACTTTGCTAATAATGTTCGTTAGCTCACTTACAGGAAAAAGGACTAAAAGTGCATGAAATATATAATTTGTTCTCAGAACTAGGCTAAAATATGGGTAAAATATAGCACTATAGGCGTGTAAATTCGCCTATCATCAATTAGGGAGCAAAGAATCACAGGCATGATTTACACAAGACATCCAACTAAGGAATCACAACCTTGGCACTACTCTATTGCATGGAATATAGACATTTAACTTATAAGCTAGGATAGAATTTCCAGGCCTTAGGCAATGCAACTTCTTACTTTCAAGCTCAGCACACTTATAGAATACTCCCTTAACTATACTAGCCCATTCAAATGCAATGGGCATTGATAACTCCTTCTATTGATGTCTAAAGTAGCTTAAATTCCTTTACCGTGATCAAGCCTAACTCTAAATCACAAAATACAATCTACCACGCTGCGGTACTAGTCTAAACCATATGATTCAACCTTCTATACATTTTTAAAGTTCATACCCTAAGCATAACGTGCCTTACCACTTCAATGACTAACTCTGAACTCTTACTATGGATTCACTAGCGCATATTGCGTCCCTCCACTTAAATCCCAACATGTCATTCAAGCCTATCTCTATAACCACGTATGAACTTCAAGGAAAACAACCATAAAGACACGCTTCACACATTCTCTAAACCACTATTAATATAACTCCCACGCGCTACCCCAAGAACATACACATACAAATTTTTACTAACCATTATTTGATAATGCTCAATCTACAGCTCTCGTAGGAGTGTAAAGCGGTCGTTAGCAAATATAGAACCCAACCTGGGTTGGGTGTCGATCCCACAGGGAATAGCTTGGCCAACAAGTAAGTAGAATTACTAAACTTTTGGTGTAAGTCTCGTAAGAAGGGGGATTGTAATGTGCAAGTAATGTAAAGAAAATATTAAAGCAAAGCTGAAAATAACAAAGTAAAAACAGAGTATTTCGTAGGTTGTGAAACAATGAGAATTGAAGCATTGGGGTTATGTCCACCTTCTGAGGTATACGTCTCTATTGGCTATGAGTGTGTAGAGTCTTGACATGCAATTGCTTATAGAGAATTGTAGTCGATGGTAAATCCAAGCGTCTCTCGACCTAAACAAGGACTATTTCACTTTAACTCTCTCGAGCTTAAAGCGTGTCTAACGGTACGAATTCTCCAAGAGGTTAGTCCAGTTACGGCACTAGCTTTTTCATAGGAAAGGGTGTCCTACTACCTTGACATTATCTCTTTACCAGACAAATAACCTTTCTCTCGAACAAGTTAAATTTTAAACTGGCGTATTCTTGCGTTTGCAACCGCAAAGAATGTGGATTAAGATGAAGAGAATAATGATATAAGCAATATACGTGTCTCGAACTCACAAACTCACAGCAATAGATAGTAACTCATTCGGCTTCCATAACCCCAACAGAGAAGTTTAGTTACCCATGAATGCGAAGGAGATCATGATTGGTATTGTTATTATATCAAAAGATTGGTTAATGGGGTGTAGCTTAGGTGATAGGCGTGTGGCGTGATTCCTTAGCAAGTAACGATTCTCTTGTTATGGAATTTAATTGTTGAGTAATGGAAAGATTAGAAGAGTGAATAAAAAGATGGATTGTTAAGAGAGGAATGTATTGAAGGATAGAAGAATGAATAAAAATCTCTAACATGATAGGGTATTTATAATACCCATATCCTACTCCTACTAAGCTAATGAAATAAATAACCAAATCCTACTAGACTAATAAAATACTTAACCCAAATGTACTAGGTTAATGTAACATTATCATAATCCAAATAAACTAATGAAATACATAACCTAATTGTATTAGGTTAATGTATCTTTGTAAAAATCCAGCTTTGTGTCTGTAAGTCCCCAAAGTCTTCAGAAATGTTGTTTTAGCATGGGACAGATTTTCCATGCAGCAGTTTTGGTCCTTAGGCGTGTAAACTCCCTTTCCTTCCTTCGTGAGCTTTCTTTTGCGTCAAGTAAGCCATAAAATGCTGAATTTTGCATCATTTATACCTGAAACTTTACTAATCATGTTCGTTAGCTCATTTATAGGAAAAAGGACTAAAAGTGCATGAAATATATAATTTGTTCTCAAAACTAGGCTAAAATATGGGCAAAATGTATTGATATAGGCGTGTAAATTCGCCTATCATCAACACCCCACACTTAGAGCTTTGTTCGTCCTCGAACAACATATCATGTCCTTCTAAACATCAACTTAGGGTTTTTACAGCAACAACACAAAACATTCTTCAAGACAAGCACAACAATTATCAACAAAGAGTAGCTTTTCGATTATAAGTAGAAACAATTTAACCTCTAGCATAGACTCGTGATGGTGATCAACTCGCATGCAAACGTTAAGGTACATAGAATCATATACAACTATCCAAAACTCATCAACCATGTGTGTCTCACAATATAGTACCCATAATCACTCACAAGTATAGCATATTTTTCAAACATGGGTATCTCAATGTCCTTGCTCTCACTCTCACAAAGAATTCATATGTAGCAACTGATGACCATAGGCTTGCCCTTAATGTAATACTCTACTAAATGTTAGAATGCTAAGCTTAGGATCAAGTAGGTCTTTTGCTGGTTGTAATGTAGGCTAAGGGACGGGTAGGATCAGCTATTTTGGCCAGAAATAGTGACTAAGTTCCTAAGCGCTTTAATATATCACATTGTATCATTGACACTTTTTTCTTTCAACCTTTCTTTCTTTTATTATTCCACCCTTGTTCTCCTCTTTTGTTTTTCAATTTTAAGCACAACTCACTTTTCAGTTTTCTTTTCCTTTTTCTTTTCACAACATACCTCTTATGCTAGCACTTTCTTTTTCATAGCACATTCAAGCACCATTACAATTTAAAGCATTATACTCACCCAATTTCCTCTTATGTTGTCACATGACTTTTTCACTTTAAAGCACTCAGGATTTTGGATCAAATTATGGTCTTGAAAGAAATGGATTAGGCTTACATACAAGGTTGTCAAAGAAATAGGCTAAAGGCTCAAAAGGGTTTAACTAGGATGATGTCCATGGGTAGGTAAAACTGAAGGTAAACATGTATAGGTTGCCAAAGAAATGCCTAAATCATATCCTAAACTTACATTCCTTATTTTCGCTTTGCATACATACCAGGCAAGTTCTAGCATCAGCTACAAACATAGAATATACTATTATCTCACACACACAAGGCACATGGTCGACTTGATTGGAAGTAATATAGACTCTTGACCCAACAATTGAAGGAATTGAATCACACAATATCACATAATGAGTCACAACTAGAGCCTAAACGTCTCAATAGTTACAATTGTAGCACATACTCTTGTTATAATCTCATGCTGCCTATCAAAATAATTTCATGCAAAGCTCAAAAAATTTACTCCTAAAAAAACTTAAAAAAAACAAAACGAACTCAAATAAACAAAGTAAACAAACAAACATAGGTGCAAACAGAGAAGTATAGCATGCGATACGTCCACCCCATACTTAGTGGGGACACTGCCCTCAGTGAAAAATAAATACGAAGAACCTGGTTAGTCGGACTCCTCCTCAATGTCGGGGGTCATAGCCCCTTCGTCGGAATCATCATAAGAGTCGTCGTCAGAGTTTTCCTCTTCGTCAGAATCAGGCAAGCGTCGATCGTCATCAGTCGGCACATCATCCTCTAGAGGTTCCTCAAAGTATACGCCCACTCCACACATCTCCCGTGCATGCATGTTCATTGGGTAGTCGTGGTCCAGCTATTGGAGCTCTAATACGTCCATCACTCATCAAAGTGAATCGTGTCATGCCATAGAGATGACGGAAGAAACTCTCATCACGAGCATGTCTCTCCGCAGTAGTAAGGTTGACTCCATGAGTTGTTTCAGCATCTTTGACCTTGGTGAGGTCAACCTTCTTTGGGTTATGGGGGAGTTTGTGGTCAGCTGGTTCCTCTTCGATATCCTCCTTCCGCAACATTGCTGTCAACAAATTGCCGAATGTGAAATGGGACCTTTTGTGGAGTCTGGCCTTCCTCATGGTAGATCGAATGATTGCCCCAAAGTTGATAGGGACATTCTTCATCAAAGCATAGACCAAACACACTCTATCTCTCAATATCTTGGTGTATTGAGTCCCAGGAATAAGACATGAGTTGACAATACGCATCCAGATTCGTGCTTCCCTATTTAGTGGAGCATAGGGGAAGGTGTTGTGTCGACCTGTTTCCTTATGTCTGTCCCACCTTGCCATTGATCTACTTCCACAAAGCGTGTGTCGTATCGCTCTATAAGGAGGCCTGCTGTACAGTTCTTTGAATGGTGCTGTGTCGACCGAAGGCAAGCCAAGAAAAGAGTTGATCCAATCCGCGGTGAGCTGTAACACTTGGCCCCGAATTTTGACTTCATTGCCTGTTGTGTTCGGCGACCAGTTGGCATAAAACTCTCTTGTTAAGTCAAGATTGCACTCTCCCATGTCGCGGAAGATGAATCCAGCTTCAAAGCCATTATTTTTGCCAACATTCGCGGCTCCTTCTTTGCTAAAGTCTCCTTGTTGATCAAGTCGACGTGCACATATTTCCTTTCTTTGTTGCTGTTGTACCATGATTTGGCTTCTTCCTCAAGAACCCATTTTATTCCGAACATTCTGCGTGGTAGGTGTGTTGAGGATGATTCTCCTTGGTCTTTTCGACTTCTCTTCTTGCCCTTTTGGGACGTGGTAGCCTTTTCCTTGCCTTGCCTTGCTTTAGGTGCCATTGTACCTGAGACTAGAAATAATGTAAGTTGCAGCACAATCTCACTTGATACAATCTATATGCAAGCACTAGGGGTACCACCCCACACTTAATTTTGTTATGCAAATCAGTGAGGTGAGCATAGTCGATTTACTTAGATTTCGTCGACATACGTTTTAGGATTGTATTCCGACAAGAAAATCAGCATTGTATCACTTATTTGCAGCCATTGGACTACTCTCATGGTAGACATAGCAACACTACGACATAGGGGTTACCACATGGAATCATTATTCTAACAACAAGCACAACCTCCTAAGTCGATAAGCACTATAATCTTATCCCGATGGCCGAGATAGTCTAACATGTAAGCATCCAAACAACAATCTTAAGCAATATTCATATCCATATCAATTCCGCAAATATCATAACAATGCTATTGAAACCAAATTCAAGTCGGAAACAAGTCAAGAATTCCCTACGTACATGTGCACTCACATGATTTTGCAACAACAATCCAAACACATGAACATCACCAACAATCTTATATGATTTAGCAATTCATAATAAGCATAGCAACGTAGTACTTATGAGAAATAAATGAGGAATATGCGAGTACTTACTTGCTTGAAGCTTGTGGAGATGGTGTTGTGAATTGGAAGAGCAAAAGAAGAAAATTTTGAGAGGATTTGGAAGGTTATGCGGCGCCCTTAGGGTTTCTTCTAATGTGGTTGTGTTATAAAACTAAGTCCTCTTTATATAGGAAGAGTATGGGTCGGGTTATGACCCATTTACAATTGGTTTTGGAGACAAAAACACCACATATGCGACGCATATCACTCGGCATATCAATGACATATGCGGCACATTGTCTATGGCATAATTGGACATATGTGCCGCATAGTCTATGGCATTTGTAGACATATGCGCCGCATAGTCTATGGCATTTGTAGATACTGAGACCAAATGCCATAGCATAGGCGGCGCATAGTCAAAAGCATACCTAGGAATAGGCGGCGCATAGGGTATAGCACACTAGATTCTGAGACCTTAGGCTATAGGATAGGTCGTGCATCGTTCGTGGCCTAGTTCTACCAAGGCCTAGCCTTCCTCGAAGCCTATTTTGACGAGGAAAAGGCTCAATCCATAGCCTTATGCATCACCGTTCCTAACTTACCAACTTTACCATACAATGCGTCCAAATCGTCAATTGAACTCAATCTCCTCGTTGACTACTTCTTGCACCTATTTTTGCTCAAAACCAAATGAAAATGATTAGTACGATGGGTTGCCTCCCACCAAGCGCCTTAGTTTTGGTCGTGGCACGACTCTTATGTTTTTGGATTTTCATTTATCAAAAAAAAAAAGAAAAAAAAAAACTAAAACGACGAAACGATAAAACGATAAAATGATAAAATGATAAAACAATAAAACGATGGGTTGCCTCCCATCTAGCGCCTTATTTATTGTCATGGCTCGACGTAGTAATCTCGAGTACTTAGACTTCGTCGAGATAAGTGATGGTCATATCATTCATCGAGTTAAGAGGACCGATATATGGCTTGACAAGTTGGCCATTCACTTTGAAGATAACACCCTCATTGTCTTCCAATTCGACTACTCCAGACGAGTAGACTTGGATGACTTTAAATGGACCAGACCATTTCGATTTTAACTTACCTGGGAAGAGCTTAAATCTGGAGTTGAAGAGTAGCACCATGTCACCCTTTTGGAAATTTTGTCGAATAATCCGCTGATCATGATACTTCTTAATCCGCTCCTTGTATAGATCCGATCGTTCATATGCATGGAGCCGGAATTCATCTAGTTCGTTCAGCTGCTCCAACCTCAGATTCTTCACATCTTCCCAATTCAAGTTCAATCGCTTCAATGCCCACAATGCCTTGTATTCAAGTTCAATGGGTAGATGACAAGCCTTTCCATAAACTAGTTGATAAGGAGACATGCCAATGGGTGTCTTGAATGCAGTCCTATACGCCCATAGTGCATCATCTAGCTTTCGAGACCAATCCTTCCGATTCGCATTAACCGTCTTTGCAAGGATTTTCTTGATCTCACGATTGAAAACCTCTACTTGTCCACTAGTTTAGGGATGATACGGCGTAGCTACCTTATGTTGCTTGACACCATACTTGGCCAATACAGATTTGAATAGCTTGTTGCAAAAGTGAGATCCTCCATCACTTATGATAGTACGAGGTACTCCAAAGCGAGAGAAGATATTCTTCTTTAAGAACGCTACAACACGCTTTCCTTCGTTGTCGGCCAATGCTACAGCTTCAACCCATTTTGACACATAATCCACAGCAACCAAGATTTACTTCATTCCAAATGAATTCACGAATGGCCCCATGAAATTAATACCCCACACATCAAAGAGTTCTACCTCAAGAATTTTGGACATGGGCATTTCATGGTGTTTTGAAATAGCACCTTGCCGTTGGCATTGGTCACACCTCCTCACATAGTTATATGCATCTCTTAATATCGAAGGCCAATAATATCTACTTTGCAATACTTTTCCTTCCGTTCGATTGCCTGTATGATGTTCTCCAACTTGCGAAGTGTGGCATGCTTCCAATATAGTGGGCACTTCTTCATGGGATATACATCGTCGAATGATACCATCAGCGCATCTTCGAAACACATAAGGCTCATCCCAATAGTAGTGCTGAACGTCATGCATAAAATTCCTCCTTTGGTGGTAAGATAAATTGGCGGGTAGCACATTACTCACCATGAAATTTGCAAAGTCGGCATACCATGGTAATTTCTCTATTGTTGTTGCTAATATCTCCTCGTCAGGGAATGCATCATCAATCTGAATTTCAGGTTGCGCCACTTGCTCACTCTCAAGTCTAGATAGGTGATCAGCCACTTGATTCTCGCAACCTCTTCTATCTTTGACTTCGAAATCAAACTCTTACAGCAGCAACACCCATCGAATCAGCCTTGGTTTTGCATCCTTCTTTGTCATTAGATACCTAAGAGCTGCATGGTCTGAATGAATGATCACCTTAGTACCCAATAGATAGGCGCGAAACTTCTCAAACGCATACACAACCGCTAGGAGCTCTTGTTCAGTAACGGTGTAGTTCCTTTGGGCTTCATTTAGGACCTTACTCGCATAATAGATAGGATGAAATAGTTTCTCCTTTCTCTGTCCAAGAACAGCACCAACGGCTACACCACTAGCATCACACATGACTTCGAACGGGAGCGTCCAATCTGGTGCTACCATGACAGGGGCTTCAATGAGTTTTCCTTTAAGGCATTCGAATGCCTTTAAGCAATCGTCATTAAAGTCAAACTTCGCCTCTTTCTCTAATAGTTTGCACAATGGACTAGCAATTTTGGAGAAGTCTTTGATGAATCTACGATAAAACCCAGCATGGCCAAGAAAACTACGAACTCCCTTCACCGAAATTGGAGGTGGTAGCTTCTCGATTACCTCTATTTTTGCGCGATCAACCTCTATTCCTCTTTTGGAGATCTTGTGCCCAAGAACGATTCCTTCTTTTACCATGAAGTGACACTTCTCCCAATTCAGCACAAGGTTGAACTCTACACATCTTTGTAATGCCATGCTCAAGTTTGCCAAACATGCTTCAAAAGACTCACCAACAACTGAAAAGTCGTCCATAAATACCTCCAAAGTGTCTTCAACCATATCAGAGAAAATAGACATCATACAACGTTGAAAGGTGGCTGGTGCATTACACAACCCGAATGGCATACGTTTGAAGGCAAACGTACCATATGGGCATGTAAACGTTGTCTTCTCTTGGTCTTCAGGTGCAATACAAATCTGATTATAACCTGAATAACCATCCAAAAAGCAAAACCATCCTTTCCCCGCTAATCGATCTAGCATTTGGTCCATAAATAGCATGGGGAAGTGATCCTTGAGCGTCCAAGAATTCAGCTTGCGGTAGTCCATGCATACTCTCCATCCAGTAACGGGCCTGAGTGGAATAAGCTCATTCTTTGCATTCGCGACCACCGTCATGCCTCCTTTCTTGGGAACACATTGCACAGGAATCACCCATGTACTATCAGAGATAGGGTATACAACTCCTGCGTCTAACCACTTGATAATCTCCTTCTTCACCACTTCTTGCATTGGTGGGTTTAATCGCCTTTGATTTTCAATGGTGGGTGTGCCCTTTTCTTGAAGCTGAATTTTATGTGTGCAAATCCCAGGTGGAATACCAATGATATCCGCAATGGTCCATCCAATAGATCTAATATACTTGCTTAGGATTGCAATAAGAGCTGCAACTTGTTGCTCACCCAAATCGGCTGCCACAATGACTGGAAGAGTGTTTCCGCTTCCTAAGAATGCGTACTTCAAATGGCTTGGCAGATCCTTCAATTCTAACATGGGTGGTTCTTCAATAGATGGCTTAGCTGGTGGTGTAGGTCGATTTTTGAGATCAAGATCCAGCTTCTTGGGGGTATAGCGATATGTCCCTAATCCCGATAGAGCACAAATATCTTCATCAGAAATTTCAGCATCATCATTCTCTCCTTTCATGAGCAAAACCTCCAAAGGATCATCAAGAATTCGCTCTTCTGCAAGTAACTCTTTCTCATCATCAAAGACAACATCAGCCACAGAAAATACACTCAGATCTTTGGGTTGCTTCATTGATTTGCAAACATCAAAGCGAACCACTTCGTCATTTATTCGGAATGAAAGCTCATTAGCTCTCAAATCTATGAGCACACTTCCCGTAGCAAGGAAAGGGCGTCCCAAGATTATGGGAACCTCTGAATCTGCTTCACAATCCAAGATGACAAAGTCTGCTGGAAATATAAATGAAGAAACCTTTACCAAGACATCGCATAGAATACCAACCGGTCGTTTTACCGACCTATCCGCCATAACAAGCCTCATATTAGTTGGTGTAGGATCTCCTAACCCCAACTTCTTGTAGATCGATAATGGCATCAAGTTGATGCTGGCTCCTAAGTCACACAATGCTTTGGCAAAGTTCAAAGATCCGACGGTGCAAGGAATAGTGAAAGCTCCGAGGTCGGCCTTCTTCTGAACTATCGATCGGGTAGCAATTGCACTACAATGATGCACATCATCCTTCAGCTCATAAATTGCTGCCCTCTTTTTAGTCAAAAGATCTTTCATAAACTTCGCAAACCCAGGCATTTGTTCAAGTGCCTCTACCAATGGAACATTAATGGTCAGTTGCTTCAACATGGTCATAAATTTGCTGAACTTAGTGTCATCGGCCACCTTCTTCAATCTTTGGGGAAAAGGTGGTGGTGGGTATGGAAGTGTTCTCTCCACGGCTTTCTTCTCCTCTAGCTTCCGTTTTTCCATTTTTCTAGGTTGCACGTCACTAGGTGAAACGTCCTTGACGTTGGGAGTAGTTGTTGCGGCTTCTTCTCCTTTTGTAACGTCAGTAAGTGTAGCATCCATGTCCGCAACTCATCAACCACTTGCTTTCCTTTTACTGAAGTTTCCAGCACCTTACCACTTCTGGTAGTGATGGCCATGCATGGCCCATCATTCTTTGGGTTTTGCACAGTATCGCTTGGTAAGGTGCCAGCCTTTCTTTGATTAAATGCTGCTGAAAGTTGGCTCAATTGCTGCTCTATTTTCTTGATAGAAGTGGAATGAGAATCAACTAGTTGCTTCATGGAGGACAAATCATCAATAACCTCCTTAACTCCCGCGCTCGTTGCTTCCACTCCTTTCAATAACTTAGCCATCATGTCTTCCATAGAATTAGATGTGGCGGTTTCACGTCTACCAGGGGGAACGTACAAACCACTTTTTTCATTATTTTTCTTCCAACTACCTTGGTCTTTGCTTCTAGATTTATCATAATAGTTCCCTTGGGCATTCCCACGAAAACCCCCCTGATTGTTCAAGTAGTTGGCCTCTTCTTCAGAATCAGATTTGTCTCTTCCTTTTAGCGCCACAGCTTTCACTTTTTCGGTCTTCCCTGATAATAAGTGCTTTGTCAGAAGATCCAATTGTGTTTTCATGTGCGCCATGTCTTGCTCACGTTCTTCTTCTCTTCTTCTTTGGTCTGCAGATATGCCAATAGGTAAAGTGGGGCTTGCTACCTCAGAATCCCTGGTATGCCAAGCTCTACTTTGCTTTGTTATGCGATCTAGCATATTGCTTGCTTGACCAAAGGTGAGGTCCATGAAAGAACCTCCAGCTGTGTTATCCACCACTGGCTTAGTTATTGAATTCAAGGCTCTATACAAGATCTCCATTAGGTGAACATTAGTCATGTGATGGTTTAGGCATATCGCTAGCTTTGTCTTGAACCTCTCCCATGTTTCATGAAGAGCTTCAGAGGGAAGCTGACGAAAGTTGCTGATTTCATCTCTCAATTGTGCTCTTTTGGATGGCGGAAAGAATCTTTCTAGGAAAGCGTCTCTCAATTGCCTCCAATTTGTAATTAAATCAGGAGTCAGCCCATTCAACCATAGTGTTGCCTCCCCAGACAGAGACAATGGAAATAGACGTAATCGAATAGCATTCTGACCAACACCAGGATTGTCAAAAGACTTGCATGTAGAAATAAAGTTGATGAGATGCATATTCGGATCATCGCCTGCTAGTCCACCAAATAATCCCTTGAGTTGCAATAACTGAATCATGGTGCTAGTGATGTTGAACTTGGCTCCGGGCGCTAATGGTGGTGGAATTATAGCTCCAGTGGCTCTGGCACCATCAAGATCATCATCATCATCGTCAAAAGCTGGCTGTAAAAGTTGGCGATCATATCTATACCGAGCTTGTCGACCTCTTCTGTTGGCAGGTGTTGCAGTTTCAGCGACATGCCTTGGGTTTATCAACTCGTCGTCACCTAAATCCTCATCGTCAGGATTTGTTGCTCGCCCAGGATTATCCATGTTTTGTTGTTGGACTTGAGCAGCGGCAAGAGCAGCTAATCTTGCCTGCTCATGCTGAGCAGCCATCCTGTCGATTTAAGCTTGTGCTTCCATTCTTCTAATTCGTTGTGGTTCTGGATTGAGTGGTAATAACGGTTGACCAGAACTTCTAGTATGGGGCATGCACTAAAAGAAAAACCTGCAATAAACAAAAACAAAAACTAAACGTAAAAGTACGAGAATCTTTGGCCAAAGGGTCTAGTAATTATCACGAACTTGATTGACACTCGTATTCCCCAGCAACGGCGCCAATTTTTGATAACGCTCAATCTACAGCTCTGGTAGGAGTGTAAAGCGGTCGTTAGCAAATATAGAACCCAACCTGGGTTGGGTGTCGATCCCACAGGGAATAGCTTGGCCAACAAGTAAGTAGAATTACTAAACTTTTGGTGCAAGTCTCGTAAGAAGGGGGATTGTAATGTGCAAGTAATGTAAAGAAAATATTAAAGCAAAGCTGAAAATAACAAAGTAAAAACAGAGTATTTCGTAGGTTGTGAAACAATGAGAATTGAAGCGTTGGGGTTATGTCCACCTTCTGAGGTATACGTCTCTATTGGCTATGAGTGTGTAGAGTCTTGACATGCAATTGCTTATAGAGAATTGTAGTCAATGGTAAATCCAAGCGTCTCTCGACCTAAACAAGGACTATTTCACTTTAACTCTCTCGAGCTTAAAGCGTGTCTAACGGTACGAATTCTCCAAGAGGTTAGTCCAGTTACGGCACTAGCTTTTTAATAGGAAAGGGTGTCCGACTACCTTGACATTATCTCTTTACCAGACAAATAACCTTTCTCTCGAACAAGTTAAATGTTAGACTGGCGTATTCTTGCGTTTGCAACCGCAAAGAATGTGGATTAAGATGAAGAGAATAATGATATAAGCAATATACGTGTCTCGAACTCACAAACTCACAGCAATAGATAGTAACTCATTCGGCTTCCATAACCCCAACAGAGAAGTTTAGTTACCCATGAATGCGAAGGAGATCACGATTGGTATTGTTATTATATCAAAAGATTGGTTAATGGCATGTAGCTTAGGTGATAGGCGTGTGGCGTGATTCCTTAGCAAGTAACGATTCTCTTGTTGTGGAATTTAATTGTTGAGTAATGGAAAGATTAGAAGAGTGAATAAAAAGATGGATTGTTAAGAGAGGAATGTATTGAAAGATAGAAGAATGAATAAAAATCTCTAACATGATAGGGTATTTATAATACCCATATCCTACTCCTACTAAGCTAATGAAATAAATAACCAAATCCTACTAGACTAATAAAATACTTAACCCAAATGTACTAGGTTAATGTAACATTATCATAATCCAAATAAACTAATGAAATACATAACCTAATTGTATTAGGTTAATGTATCTTTGTATAAATCCAGCTTTGTGTCTGTAAGTCCCCAAAGTCTTCAGAAATGTTGTTTTAGCCCGGCACAGATTTTCCATGCAGCAGTTTTGGTCCATAGGCGTGTAAACTCCCTTTCCTTCCTTCGTGAGCTTTCTTTTGCGTCAAGTAAGCCATAAAATGCTGAATTTTGCATCATTTATACCTGAAACTTTACTAATCATGTTCGTTAGCTCATTTATAGGAAAAAGGACTAAAAATGCATGAAATATATAATTTGTTCTCAAAACTAGGCTAAAATATGGGCAAAATATATTGATATAGGCGTGTAAATTCGCCTATCATCAATCACATGTATCAAAGACTTGGCCCCAAATCTTACTTCACCCTTATGGTCTTATCCAAAACAAGCATACAATGATCTTTTATCAACAAGAAATATTTACTCATCATCACTATCTTTACATAAGGAGGAGTCACTAAAAGGTTAGAACATAAGACCTTGAAGCATGGAAGGATATTATATGAGACTTGACACTTAATTAAGGCCTAAGGAATAGAAAATCAACATCAGATATTCATCAAAGTGATCTAAATCGAGAGTATACTTGTCTATAAGCTGAATCTCACCAATCATTTGTCCAGTAGCATGAGTTATGGGAACTGAGCACACTATAAAATGTGAGCACGTGATTCTCTATGGAATAACTTATGGAATGTGATCCCGACTACTGAATGAACTGGAATTCCTCATTTGGGAATGGGAAGAGCACGTGATTCTCTATCATATACATGAACATAAACTATGATCATGGAACTGAAACTTAAGTCATGAGTAGGTATTGGGATAACTGAAAAATACAGAAACAAGAATGAGTTGAGCCTCGCCCTCACCTTCTGATGTTCTATATCATACTGGCATTTCTACTAGAATATGAGAGCTTAACTTGGTTACTCTCTCTATCATCTCCCCCTTAGTTTTAAGCCATCATCTTAAGTTTAAGAGATCCCTTACTAGACTCTAATATAACTACACTTACTGCACTATAGGGTATGGAAAACGACCATACATGCATATCATAGAACTTAACCCGAATGACTACACCTGAAAGCGGAAAACCCACTGTTAATACTACCTTCTGAGATGCACTCTATCTTTCTATACCCATCAATAGTCATCATATAATAGTTGAACACTTACTAACTTCGAATCTTTATGAATATCCCCATAGTTGAAGTGCACACCCTCTGGTGCTTCTATTCTTATTTCTATTAGTTCAACCATCAAAACTCAAACTTAGATTCTAACACTAAACATGGATATCACCAAGCCTTTGATAAACCATACTTCTTCCATCATAGCCTACCAATATTGCGACCCCAAACTTATATCTCTCTACCATGAGGATCAAGATCATATCAAAAGGCTCAACACTATAAGTCAACACCTTGTACCATCTAACTAGTCTTTCTCCACCTAGCAACTCAACGGTACCACTAGCCACACATAATATGTAATATCCTTAGAAAAAAAATACCGCAACCTCATATCACTTTGGGCATACTTCTACCTCATACATACAACATCATACTTCATTACGAATCAAATAAACTTAATCTATTGCATACACCATTCAAGCCTATTAGATTACTTTCATATAACTAGTATCATTAATTAAGAAATCATCACATCCACCTTTATGGCCATCAACTGATCAAACTTAATGTTTAGTGCTAAACATGATTTACAACCCAACCTTATGCACAATTCTCACTTGGAAACCATGAAATAAACATCAAGAAATACTAGTACACTAGAACTTCATAACAACAATAATCGATCATGACCTTATGGTTTTCCTTATCATAACTCATTAGCACGTACTCTTTCAACACATCAAGCCTACTAATTTATTCCCATAAAACATACATCATTAATCTTATGCCACTATTCTTACCACCAAATTCTATATTTAAATTCAAGCCTATGGTTTAGCGTCAATCATCTACCACCAATGAAGAATGCAACATGATATACTAGTCCATCAAATTGAGAAATTCTACCCAAATACTTTATTTTATCTAGATACTACACATAACCAAAACACCTTTATGACATTACTACTATACCTCCAAATCTACTACATACCTTCTCACAAGTAGTACTAGTTTACAACTACCAAAGAAAAGAAGGTTAAGGGGGTAAAGTCATATAATAGACATGATCAACCTTAACCTTATATTATACTTCAATACGATCTTATCTACACAAAAGTCACCCTCACTTTGACTTCTAACTTTATGACTTCATATCATTAACTTGTTGATCTAATATCACCACCAATAGTTCATGTCACCTACACTTTAACTTATTCTACTACTCGGGTGGAAATACAGTTCCAACAAACGCAAGAACAACAAGATGAACAGCAAGTTGCTAGTGAATCAAAATAGGTCTCACACGGCTTCACTGGACTTTGATTTTTGTGTTTTGAACAAGAAAATGGAATGAATAACAAAGCAACTATGTTAGTGAATCGAAAGAGCCCCACACGGCTTCACTAGACTTTTTGTTTCAACAACACAATGATATCAAGATTATAAGAGATAGAAACTTGACACATAATATTTAATGACCCAAGAATACACATCTTACTCTTGTCTTAACTAAATTCCTCTTAAGAACGAGGAAACAATTTTAAACTTGAGGGACTTATGACACATCAGGGAGCTGTTCTTAAGCCCTCTGTGTGACTTCTAAAATTCCTATTAGTAAATCTGAGAGCATTATCTGAGAACACCATAGTAAGGAAAAGAATTAGGATAACTTTTCTTTAATATGGGCGACACCATAGCACGAGTTAGAGTATGAAGGAGGAACATACTGACTCTAAAGCATGAACTAGAACATAAAGAAAGAGAGTCATTCTTAAATGCCTAGTAGCCTCCTTCCTATAAGTGTGGCGTGCTACACACCCATAAATAAGACACTACCCGACACAATTTTGCAGACACCTTGGGACCATAAACCATGCTCTGATACCAAGTTTGTCATGACCCAAATCGGGGTCCTGGCCATGACGAGCACCCAAACCATGAAGGCCCGGACGTCCTTCTCTATCTGGTAATCATGCACAATATTCATAAATAATAATAGAAGATGTGGAATCATAATTCATTATGGAAACATGGTCATACTCTGAGTTCAATTAAACTATGAAAAATGAAATCCAATATCAACTACACAACATATGAACTAGTCTGTGAAATCTCTACTATATCTGAAAATGACAACTGTTTGAAACTGGGACAAGGACCCCAGTGGACCTAAACCAAAATAAATAACATAATCTGAAAGACATAGGCCTTCTAGAATAAAGAAGTCTCACCAAGTGCACACATCACTACTGTCTAAAAACTCTACAGCCTAGCAGGACCTCTGAACTGAGCTTTAAACCCTGGGAGGAAGGGGGTCAAAATAAATGTAATGGTAAATGAAGAAATTCTAAATAAATCTTGTATATAAATAAAATAGTTGAGAAATTGTCATAATCATCATGAAATATATTATTTCAAAACACATAGACACTTTTTATAATCATAAAACTTTTCTGTCAATCCAATTTCTGATCTTTGTATTACTTCTGAGTTAGGTGGCACTCCCCTATAAGTCTGATATTCCACGGGCTATGTGGAATCTGCCATTGACTCAGCGTGGAAGCCCCCAACCCTAGTGTGCCACAAGGATTGGAGTGTTTGAGTCTGATACGCCACAGGGCACTAGGCCAGCAATATACCCGAATCAATAAATCACGATTTTAAGCAATGAGTTGTCTGAACTCATGCCTTCTTCGGAGAACCACCTAAGATCTCTTTATGCTCGATTTTAGTTTGTTCTGAAACATGCACCACTCTAGTTTCAAAATATGAACATCTGATTTCAAATATGCATTCTATTATATTCTGAATTAACATGGAATTATCTGATTTGGTGTCATCACACCAAGACTTGCAAGTCCTATTTCTGAGCCATAATGCATCATGCATAATTATTTCATCAAAAACTCAATTCATACCACCCAAACATGCAAATTGTATAAGAGATTTCATGTTCCAAAAGCACAAGTCAAAACTATGCAAGGACTATCATTCTTTCACTAACAATGTGGTGGTCCTAAAATCTTTGTCAAACCATACAACTCTTTCCATTAGATATTTATATTTAATATTTATCAATACAAACAACCCTCTCTTTTGATTCAAAAATTATATTCATGTCATAGTATAAATCAATTCATTTCGTATCATGCTTTTCAAGATGCATTTTAAAACAAT
This sequence comes from Capsicum baccatum var. pendulum, assembly GCA_030864225.1. Taxonomy (NCBI): domain Eukaryota; kingdom Viridiplantae; phylum Streptophyta; class Magnoliopsida; order Solanales; family Solanaceae; genus Capsicum; species Capsicum baccatum. The sequence goes on from CM061556.1 coordinate 37,637,711, forward strand.
CCATATCATATGAAAAATGGAATAAATCATATCAAAAGAGGGATTTCATGTGAGTATGCTCTCAATTCAAACATCACATTAAAACACAGACATACATATACATAGGATTTCAAATCACTTTGGGGGAAGGCCTAAAGACCAAAACAATATCATCAAGGCTTTTAAAAACATAATTAAAATCGTAAATCCAAAACCCTTTTCTTAAAAATCATGATTTCTAAACCCTTTGCATAATTTAAAGAAGATTTCTATGCCCATAAAATTTTAGGAAAACCCCGCGTACCTTAAACTATAAGATCTGAAGTATGGAACCTACATCTTGATAGATGAAACCCAGATCTTGATTTATTTCTTAGTGATCTTGAACTTAAGGCTTGATTTTTTTGAATTTCTTGTTCTTGGATAAAAACCTAATTGATCTTATTTTGAGAGTGAAGAGGAAGTTTTGATGTTATAAAACTGATAATGATTGATTAATAACTCTTAAGGGGTGATTTAATTCATGTGAAAGGTTTTTGGAGTATAGGAAAGACCAAAATATCCCTAAGGAACCCAAAAAATTGCATAATTGCATCAGTTGACAACCAGGATTGTCGGGCCGTCACTCGGGTGATAAGTCATCACCCAGGTCATCACTTTAGGGCTGGTTTTCATCATCCACTCCCTTAGGATGACGACCAAGTCTGACGGGCCGTCACACAGCTAATAAGTCGTCAGCCTCATTGTCATGTTTTGGCAGACAGATACTTTGAAGTAAAATTAGCATGACTTTCTACTCCGATATCATATTAAAGTGAAACCATTAGCGTTGGAAAGAGGACTCAAAAAACTTTCATTTGATATATAGTAGGCCTCCTAATTTTGTATATTCAAAGAGTTATGTTTGATTAAATTTGGCCCAAGTTTTGACGCTCACTCAAACTCGAATGATAGGAAAGCTTTCAACTCATCCTTGAGTTAGGGGACCTCTATGATCTCAATTCATGCTCAAATAGGTTTCCACACTACATAATTGATTAACATACCAAATTTGCATAGGATTTATGACTTTTGGATCATCTACGCATAGAAATGATGGTTTTTGTGTTAGCCCAAAATGTGGGGTGTTACACCTAGTTCTAGCTAAATCAATTTTAGGTATTATCTTAACAATGAGGTAATAAGAACTATTTTAACTCAAAGTGATCGATCGATGACTCAGGTTTGGAGAAACACAATACCAATATGATGCAATAGTTAAAAGACTCAATAGAAGTTGTAGTTGACCATATGAACTCATCCCTAGTTCTAGCTAAATCAATTTAGGTATTAGATTAACAGTGACGTAATAAGAATCATTTCACCTCAGAGTGATTGATCGATGATTCAGGTCGGGAGGAACGCAATACCAACATCATCCAATTGCCAAAGCACTAAATTGAAGTTATAGTTACCCTATGAACTCACTCCTAGTTCTAGCTAAATAAATTTTAGGTATTAGCTTGACAATGAGGTAATAAGAATCATTTTAACTTAGAGTGATCGATCTATGACTTAGATTAGAAGGAACATAATACCAATATTATGCAATTGCTAAGGATTCAATTGAAGTTGTAGTTGACCCTATGAACTCACCCCTAGTTCTTTCAAAATCAATTTAGGTATTATCTTGACAATGAGGTAAAAAGAATCATTTCAACTCATAGTGATCAATCGATAACGCAGGTTGGGAGAAAGAAAGTACCAACATCATACAATTGCTAAAGACTCAATTGAAGATGTAGTTGACCCAATTAACTCTCCCTAGCTCTAGTTAAACCAATTTAGAAATTAGTTTGACAATGACGTAATAAGAATCATTTCAACTCAGAGTGATCGATCGATGACTCAGGTCGATAGGAATACAATACCAATATCATACAATTTTCAAGGACTCAATTGAAGTTGTAGTTGACCTATAAACTCACCCCCTAGTTCTAGCTAAATCAATTTAGGTATTAGCTTTACAATGAGGTAATAAGAATCATTTCAACTCAGAGTAATTGAACGACCACTCGGGTTGGGAGGAACGAATTATCAATATTATGCAATTTTCAAAAGACTCAATTGAATTTATAGTTGACCCTATGAACTGTAATACACCAGGAATTTTTTTGTTGATATTTTGTGTGTAAACTATTGGGTTCTATCTTCTAGAATGAATTATAAATTTTTCAAGTGAAATGTCTTAGATTATGACCCACCATTGCATAAAGTATCGAATAATCTTTCCAACTATATATGGATCATCAAAAACGTACACCCGAGCGATGAGTTATGAACATTCCGATCGAACCGTGAATAGTAGTGAACAGTAAAACATGTAAAAAAGTACTGAGGCCTGGCATATTTTTGCTCCAACTTTAAATGATCATAAATCCTTGTACATAATGATCTAAGTGATCTACTATATATCAACGGAAAGCTCTGCGAGTCCACTTTCTAATGAAATTAGTTTCATCCAATTTTCTATCGAAGCAAAAAGTTATGGTCGATCTACTTCAGCCTATTAAAAGTGAATTTTTGGGTCAACTTCAAACAATCATAAATCCTCGTACACAATGATCTAGGTGAGATACTATGTATCAACAGAAATATATGAGAGTCCTCTTTCTAATGAAATTGGTTTCATCCAATTTTAATATCGGAGTAAAATATTATGGTTGATCTACTTCAGACTATCAAAATAGTCCACTAAAGGACAGATTCGAGAATTTTTTTGATTTTTAGGGGCGTTTTGGTCATTCCCCCTCACCCAAAATCCGTCCAAACCCTATATTAAAGTCTATTAGAAGCATTATATGTTATATTTCATCAAACTCCCTCAAAAATAAAATCCTAAGCTCCTACATCCAACTTCAAGAACCTCCAAAGTTCACCATTAATTCTGCAAATTTATTCAAGATTCCAAGTTCTTAGTTCAAGAACTCCAAGAACCATCATTCAAAGGCACGATTAACATCTCAAAAATGAGTATCGATCTAAAGTTCATCATTCAAGGTATGTGGGGTTTTTCAACAAGAACTCTCTTTCGTTCTTGTGCCCAAAAGTAATTTTCTTTACAAAGGCATGATTTTTATTTGATTTTTATGAATTTGAAGCATGAACCCATAGCTTATGATGATTATTATAAGATCTTGATGTTTATGATTTTGAAAGATGAATTTACATGTGTGGTGATATAAAGCATGAATCTTGAACGATATTTATCATGATTTTGATATTTGGGTCGTGAATCCCCATTGGAAATTGTGTTTTTTTTGAGAAAGTGTGTGTTATAAGCACGTTGATGTTGAATATTTGAGATATTTTGAATGATTTGACCTTTTGGTCTTAATGGAGTTGTTTTGAACTCGAGTGTGAAAGAAATCCACAACGTGGTTGATTTTGATAGATGGAAAGCATGATGGCTCCCGATGTATATTTATATATTATTGAAATTGTTTTGTTGTGGATTGTCTTTGAAATGATCTGAGCTAAGTCCGGGAGAAATCTTTAGCACCGAGTGGGAGGTATAAAGCGACCTTACTTCCCTAGAACTACGTGCCCCCGTAGGAGTGAGCCTGAGGATGATTTATATAGTGATCACTAGTTTGTGTGGATTTGATATCGATAGTCCTACTCCGATGGCAAGGATAGGACGGCTCTCCCCAACGTGGGTTGTACGTTGGACTCCATGTAGCTCATATGGTTTATGTCGGTTATAGGATCTCCCAGTGTGTGTGTGTTTCCTTGCGTCTATGGTGAATGGTGAAGTGATTTGAAAGTGGAATTATGAAAGTTATCCTTTCAAAAGACTTAAATGATATTTACATTATGAGAATTGATATTCTTGATGAACTGAAAGTGATTGACAAATTATATGATGACTCACATGTGTTATTGTACTTATTTCATCCTCTCGTGATTATGATGATTTTCTTTGGGCTATGTGAGTCTTTCATATATCCTGAATATTTCTTATAAATATTTATGATGATGATATTTGTACAACTACATACACCCCCATATACTCGATTCCTTTTCATGGTACTTACCCACATCTTCGGATGTGGGCTGTATTTTCTCAGAATATAGGTTCAGGTGCTCAGTTTCAGGTTCGACAGTGATTCTTTGGGCACGCTGTTCTACATCCTCTATTGTGGTGAGTCCTCATGTTCCGAGGACGTGATGTCTGATGTTGGTTTCACGGAATTATTTACATTTAATAACTGAGTATGATTCAGTTGGGGCATGTCTCAATAACTCGCTGGTTTTATTGATTTTCTTAGAAGCTTGTCAGACTAGTATAGATGTTGGGAGTTGACTAATAAGTCGTATTTTTTTATCTTTCTGAAATTCTTTTATTCTTGGATGATGATTACTCTGTTGATATTTGAGGGTTATTTATGGAAACCCCATTGATTTGTGTTGAACTGAATGAAAATGGCTTAAAGGGTTAGCTTGGGGCTACTCGTAGCATCAAGCACCGTGTGACGCTTTGAGACTTATTTTCTGGGGCGTTACAAACTTGGTATCAGAGCCTAAGATTTTAAGGTGTCCTAAGGAGTCTGACAAGCCGCGTTAAGTAGAGTCTTGATCATCGGTGTATAGCGTGCCACATCTATGAGCAAGAGGCTACAAGACATTTTAGGAAAAAGTATGATTCTTTCTTTCAAAAGTCTATCATGCTTAAAGTGTCTCTCCCTGCTATTGATTCATGCTCTCCTCTTTTAGAAATATGCCTCCACGTCGAGCGAGAAGAAATAATGATGGTTAGCAACCTTAAACCATTGACCCATTGAATGAAAATGTGTCTCATACTGAATTTTGGGTAGCCTTTCAGGCGCTGGCCCAAGCTATTACTTCAAATATTTAGGCCAACCCAGCCCCGGATCCACAGCAGCAAGGAGGTGATTCAGCTGCTACCAGGATCCGTGACTTCATGCGGATGAATCCGCCAAAATTTTATGGGTCCAAGTCTGATGAGGATCCACGGTTGTTTTTAGAGGAGGTGCAGAAGATTACTCAGGTGATGCATGTATCTGAGGAACATAGTATGGAGTTGGTTGCGTATAGGTTGAAAGACCTTACTTATGACTGGTTTGTTGCTTGGAGGAAAGGTAGAGGTGAGAGAGCTGTCCCTACAACTTGGCAAGAGTTCTAGGATGCATTCCTGGATAAAATTTTCCCTTTGGAGATGAGGGAGCTGAAGGTGGAAGAGTTTATGAACCTACGACAGGGCTCTATGACTGTTAGGGAGTACTGTCTAAAGTTTAATCAGTTGGCCAAGTATGCTCCTGACTTAGTGGCTGATAATCGGGCTAGTATGAGTAAGTTTATGACTGGAGTGTCTAGTTATATGGTTAAGGAGTGTAGGTCTGCTAGGATGAATAGTGAGATAAATCTTTCTAGGTTGATGACTCATGCCCAATAGATTAAGGCAGACAAGATTAAGGAGAGAGATAGAATAAGAGGGAATAAGAGAGCTAGGTCCGAGCAGCATGGATAGGGTCAGACTAGATCATAAGGAGAGAGTCGCCCTCAGTATCAGGATCGTTCGTCTATGCCGGCACCATCATCTGCTAGTTCTCCCGTGCCTAGAGATAGGCAGGAGAAAGATACCAGGTCATATGCATCTCGGTCCCAGTACAGTGCTGGCAGTAAGCTAAATCGTCCCTTGTGTCCTAACTATGGTGGGGCCCATTTAGGTGAGTGTTGGGGTGAGAAGAGGGGTTGTTTCTGATGTGGTGACATGGGTCACAGAGTTAGAGATTGTCAACAGGATGGACAAGGGCGTCATGACTATCGACCTCAGACCCAGACTCAGACTGTTAGTGCTCCAGTTCTAGCGACTCGCCCAGCCCCAGCTCAGGGTGCGTCTTCTAGCAATGCTGGCGGGCAGTGCCAGAATAGATTCTATGCTTTATCATCCCTCCAGGAATAGGAGGACTCTCCCAATGTTGTTACTGGTATGCTTCGTATATTTTAGTTTGATGTGTATGCTTTGTTGGATCCTGGATCCAGTTTCTCATATGTTACACCTTTGATTGCTGTGAATTTTGAAATGAGTCCTGAGATTATTACTGAGCCTATCCTAGTTTCTACCCCATTGGGTGATTCAATTGTTTCCCAGAAAGAGTATAAAAAGTGTCCTGTTACCGTTCTTCATAGAGTTTTGTTGGCTGATCTGATTGAGTTAGACATGGTAGATTTTGATGTGATTATGGGTATAGACTGGCTGTATTTTTCTTATGCCTCTATTGATTATCGGACTCGAGTGGTCAAGTTTCAGTTTCTGGGTGCATCTGTGTTTAGTGGTCCAGGAATTTTGTGTCACCTAAGAGTTATTTTATCTCTTACCTCAAAGCTAGAAAGCTTATTTTCAAGGGGTGTATTTACCATTTGGTTAGAGTCAAAGATACTAAGTTTGAGACTCCAACTCTCCAGTCTGTTAACGTCGTCAATGAGTTTTCTGATGTCTTTACGGATGATCTCCCAGGGATACCTCCTAATAGAGAGATAGAGTTCGGGATTGATCTTCTTCCCGATACTCAGCCCATTTCTATTTCTCCGTAATGTATGGCCCCTGCAGAACTTAAGGAGTTGAAAGAGCAACTCAAACATCTACTAGATAAGGGTTTCATAAGGCCCAGTGTTTCTCCTTGGGGTGCTTCTGTGTTGTTTGTGAGAAAGAAAGATGGCTCTTTGCGTATGTGCATTGATTACCGCCAACTGAATAAAGTCACCATAAAAAATAATTACCCCCTTCCGAGAATAGATGATTTGTTTGACCAATTGCAAGGTGCAAGTTATTTCTCAAAGATAGACCTTCGTTTCGGCTATCATCAACTTAAAGTTAGGGAGTGTGACATCCCAAAAACTGCTTTCCAAACTCGTTATGGCCATTTTGAGTTTCTTGTTATGTCTTTCGGGTTAACTAATGCCCCAGCAGCTTTCATGGACCTTATGAATCAAGTGTTCAGATCATATCTGGATATGTTTATCATAGTGTTCATCGATGATATACTGTGTACTCCCGTAGTGAGGATGAACATTCTGATCATCTCCAAACTGTCTTGCAAACCCTTAGAGATCACAAGTTGTTTGCCAAGTTCAGTAAGTGTGTGTTTTGGCTAAGGTCAGTTGCTTTTCTGGGTCATATCATTTCTTCTGAGGGTATTAGAGTTGATCCCCGAAAGACCGAAGCTGTTAGAAATTGGCCTAGACCTATTTCTTTGACTAATATCTAAAGTTTCTTGGGTTTAGTTGGCTATTACCACCGTTTTGTTGAGGGTTTCTCCTCTATGGCGTCTCCTATGACTCGGTTGACCCAAAAGAAAGTGAAGTTCTTATGGTCCAAATCTTGTGAGAAGAGTTCTCGGGAGTTGAAGACTCGACTCACTTCAGCCCCTGTTTTGACTTTGCCTGATAGTATTGATGGTTTTGTGGTGTACTATAATACTTCTAGAGTTGGGTTGGATTGCATATTGATGCAGAAGGGTAAGTTGATAGCTTATGCTTCTAGACAGTTGAAACCCCATGAGAAAAATTACCCCTTCCGTGACCTTGAGTTGGCTGCTGTTATGTTTGCTTTGAAAATCTGGAGACACTATTTGTATGGTGTCCATGTTGATGTTTTCATTGAGCATAAGAGTCTGCAGTATGTGTTTACCCAGATAGAACTGAATCTTAGGCAGAGACGATGGTTAGAATTGTTAAAGGACTATGATATAAGTGTGCTATACCATCCGGGCAAGGCCAATATTGTGGCGGATGCCCTAAGTAGAGTGTCCATGGGTAGTGTTTCACATGTGGTAGAAGGTAAGAAAGAGTTGACTCGTGATGTACATCGTTTGGCTAGATTGGGGGTTAGGTTATTTGACTCTGTTGAAGGTAGTATAGGGGTTCAGAGTAGTTCTGAATCCTCCTTGGTTTCGGAAGTAAAGGAAAAGCAATACTTAGATGCTAGTTTGGTCAGACTGAAGGAGTCAGTCAAGGACCAAAAAGTAGAGGTTTTCTCCAAAGAGGGAAATGGCGTGTTGAGATTGCAGGGTAGATTGTGTATCCCAAATGTTGATGATATGAGACAGAGGATTATGGTTGAAGCGCACGGGGTGCGATATTCTATTCATCCTGGTGCCGCCAAGATGTACCGAGACTTGCGGGAAATCTATTGGTGGAGTGGCATGAAGAAAGATATAGCAGCGTTTGTAGCTAAGTGTGCAACATACCAACAGGTTAAGATTGAACACCAAAGACCTTGTGGTATGATGCAAGAGTTTAGTATTCCTACCTGGAAGTGGGAAGAGATAAATATGGACTTCGTGATTGGTTTACCTCCTTCCCGACACCATCATGATTCCATTTGGGTTGTGGTTGATAGATTGACTAAGTTTGCTCATTTCTTGCCTGTTCATACTTTATATACTGCTGAGGATTACGCTAGATTATATATCCGAGAGCTAGTCAGACTGCATGGAGTTCCCTTGTCTATCATTTCGGATACGGGTACTCAGTTCACTTTGCAATTTTGGAAAGCTTTTCAGAAGGGTCTTAGTACCCAAGTGATTTTGAGTTCTGCTTTTTATCCGCAGACCGATGGTCAGGCTGAGCAAACCATCTAGACCTTAGAGGATATGTTGATAGCTTATGCACTTGACTTTAAGGGAAGTTGGAATGATCACTTACCGTTGATAGAGTTTGCTTACAATAACAGTTTCCACTCTAGTATTGGCATGGCTCCATTTGAAGCCTTATATGGGAAGAAGTGTAGATCACCCATAGGTTGGTTCGAGGTGGGTGAAGCGGCTGTGAATGGTCCTAATTCGGTATTTGAGGTTATAGAAAAAGTTAAGTTGATTAGGGAAAGGTTGAAAACTGCGCAGAGTCGTCAGAAGTAATATGCGGATGTTAGAAGGAGAGACCTTGAGTTTGAAGTTGGTGACCTAGTGTATCTGAAAATTTCACCCATGAGGGGGGTAAAGAGATTCGGAAAGAAGGGGAAGCTTAGTCCCCGTTATGTTAGTCCTTACAAAATTCTTAGTCGTGTTGGTAAGGTAGCTTATGAAGTCGAGTTGCCTTCCAAGTTGTTCTCTGTTCATCCAATATTCCATGTCTCCATGCGTAGAAAGCATATTAGCGATGCTATGGTAGTGGATTTCCCTGTGAGTGCTGACATTCAAAAAAATCTTTCTTTTGATGAGATTCCTATTGAGATTCTTGACTTCAGTGTCTGAAGACTAAGGAACAAAAAAGTTCCCTTGGTCAAGGTGTTGTGGCGAAACCAATCTGTTGAGGGTGCAACTTGGGAAGCTGAGGTGGATATGCGATCCAAGTACCCGCACCTATTTTCCACAAACTTCGATCAAGTCGAAGGTACCGTTCTTTCCTAAATCATGCACTTTTGAAAAAAGTTGCAGCAGTTCAGCTGTCCTTTATTATGTGTTCAGCTGTAGTTTCTTGAATTTATGCATTCTATGTTGCATTCGGGGTGAGAAACGATGTGGTGATGAGTCTAACGAATGGTTTCAGCTGTATGCTCTATTCCCTATCTAATCTTGGCATGTCTATCTTCATTCGAGGACGAATGTTTCCAGGGGGGGATAATGTAATACCCTGGGAAATTTTTCATTGAAATTTTGTGCGTAAATGTATTGGGTTCTACCTTCTAGAATGAATTATAAATTTTTCGTACGAAATGTCTTAGATTATGACCCACCATTGCGTATAGTATCGAATAAGATTTCCAACGATATGTGTATCATCCAAAACGGACACCCGAGCGATGAGTTATGAACATTCCGATCGAACCGTGAATAGTAGTGAACAGTAAAACATGCAGGAAAAGTACTGAGGCCTGGCGTATTTTTGGTCCAACTTTAAATGATCATAAATCCTTATACATAATGATTTGGGTGATATACTATATATCAATAGAAAGCTCTACGACTTCTCTTTCCAATGAAATTGGTTTCATCTAATTTTTCTATCGGAGGAAAAAGTTATGATCGATCTACTTCAGCCTATCAAAAGTAAATTTTTGGATCAACTTCAAACAATCATAACTCCTCGTACACAATGATCTGGGTGAGATACTATATATCAACGGAAAGATATGAGAGTTCTCTTTCTAATGAAATTGGTTTCATCCAATTTTAATATCGGAGTAAAATATTATGGTTGATCTACTTCAGACTATCAAAATAGTCCACTAAAGGACAGATTCGAGAATTTTTTTGATTTTTAGGGGCGTTTTGGTCATTCCCCCTCACCCAAAATCCGTCCAAACCCTATATTAAAGTCTATTAGAAGCATTATATGTTATATTTCATCAAACTCCCTCAAAAATAAAATCCTAAGCTCCTACATCCAACTTCAAGAACCTCCAAAGTTCACCATTAATTCTGCAAATTTATTCAAGATTCCAAGTTCTTAGTTCAAGAACTCCAAGAACCATCATTCAAAGGCACGATTAACATCTCAAAAATGAGTATCGATCTAAAGTTCATCATTCAAGGTATGTGGGGTTTTTCAACAAGAACTCTCTTTCGTTCTTGTGCCCAAAAGTAATTTTCTTTACAAAGGCATGATTTTTATTTGATTTTTATGAATTTGAAGCATGAACCCATATCTTATGATGATTATTATAAGATCTTGATGTTTATGATTTTGAAAGATGAATTTACATGTGTGGTGATATAAAGCATGAATCTTGAACGATATTTATCATGATTTTGATATTTGGGTCGTGAATCCCCATTGGAAATTGTGTTTTTTTTGAGAAAGTGTGTGTTATAAGCACGTTGATGTTGAATATTTGAGATATTTTGAATGATTTGACCTTTTGGTCTTAATGGAGTTGTTTTAAACTCGAGTGTGAAAGAAATCCACAACGTGGTTGATTTTGATAGATGGAAAGCATGATGGCTCCCGATGTATATTTATATATTATTGAAATTGTTTTGTTGTGGATTGTCTTTGAAATGATCTGAGCTAAGTCCGGGAGAAATCTTTAGCACCGAGTGGGAGGTATAAAGCGACCTTACTTCCCTAGAACTACGTGCCCCCGTAGGAGTGAGCCTGAGGCTGATTTATATAGTGATCACTAGTTTGTGTGGATTTGATATCGATAGTCCTACTCCGATGGCAAGGATAGGACGGCTCTCCCCAACGTGGGTTGTACGTTGGACTCCATGTAGCTCATATGGTTTATGTCGGTTATAGGATCTCCCAGTGTGTGTGTGTGTTTCCTTGCGTCTATGGTGAATGGTGAAGTGATTTGAAAGTGGAATTATGAAAGTTATCCTTTCAAAAGACTTAAATGATATTTACATTATGAGAATTGATATTCTTGATGAACTGAAAGTGATTGACAAATTATATGATGACTCACATATGTTATTGTACTTATTTCATCCTCTCGTGATTATGATGATTTTCTTTGGGCTATGTGAGTCTTTCATATATCCTGAATATTTCTTATAAATATTTATGATGATGATATTTGTACAACTACATACACCCCCATATACTCGATTCCTTTTCATGGTACTTACCCACATCTTCGGATGTGGGCTGTATTTTCTCAGAATGTAGGTTCAGGTGCTCAGTTTCAGGTTCGGCAGTGATTCTTTGGGCATGCTGTTCTACATCCTTTGTTGTGGTGAGTCCTCATGTTCCGAGGACGTGATGTCTGATGTTGGTTTCACGGAATTATTTACATTTGATAACTGAGTATGAGTCAATTGAGGCATGTCTCAATGGCTCGTTGGTTTTATTGATTTTCTTTTAGGCTTGTCAGACTAGTATAGATGTTGGGAGTTGACTAATAAGTCGTATTTTTTTATCTTTCTGAAATTCTTTTATTCTTGGATGATGATTACTCTGTTGATATTTGAGGGTTATTTATGGAAACCCCGTTGATTTGTGTTAAACTGGATGAAAATGGCTCAAAGGGTTAGCTTGGGGTTACTCGTAGCCTCAAGCACCGTGTGACCCTCCGGGACCCGTTTTTCGGAGCGTTACATGAACTCACCCCTAGTTCTAGCTAAATCAATTGAAGTTGTAGTTGAACATATGAACTCAGTTGAAATTGTATAAAAATAAATGTTCAATATATTGCAACAGATGACTTATCTATTGGAATTTATCAAACAAATTATGTCATCTGTTGCAACAGATTAACTATCTATTATAAATTATCAAATAGACGTTGCCATCTATTGTGAAAGATGACTAAGCTATTGAAAATTTTCAAACAGAAATTGCCATCTGTTGCAAAGTACCACTTAGTATGTTTTAAGATCTTTTTTTATTTTAAAGCAATTTCCTAATTTTCTATCCGAGATACAAAAGATAAAATATGAAGGCGGTAAAAAAATATTGCTTAGATAACTCAAAAATCTCCTCATTGAGTAGTCTTATCTTGTCTTTTCAACGTCACCATCTCCTCGTGCCCCTTAAATTTATTAATGAATATTTAAAACTCATCTCTAGAATTCTCTTTCCTTCAGCCATAAATTAACTCAACTCATCTCTCTTCTTTATTCAAAATTCTCTTTCTATCCTCTTTGGTGTAATCAAAATCATCTCCTTTTTCTCTCTTTTTTCTCTTCTCTTTCGCATGAGGATCCTTTCGGATCTCAACCGATCAATATTTTTTCTTGACTAAAATGGGTGTTCTGATCCCTTTGCTTTTTTTACATTGCAGATATAGTTCACTATTGGTCTTTCCTTCTCATCTTCTTCTTTGTATGTTATTTAAGTTAGATATTTACATCTGTTGTTATTATTGATTTACCCATTACCAGTTTCTTATTTATTGAGAAAATTAAAGGAAAAGTGATTTTTAAGTCTTGAATGAACAAACTATTGTTTTTATTAAAATATGCAAAAAAAGTCATCTGTTGTGAGAACTTAAAAAGCCTTGCTGTCAGTATCATTTTTTTATATCTTTTGTTTGTTACTTTGGTGTTGTTGTTGTTGGGGGTGTTGGTGTTGTTAGAACATGTGGTGTTTGTGTTGTTGATGGTTTTGGAACATATGGTGTTATTTTTTGTTGTTGGTGTTGTTATTGATGTTGGTGGTGGTGTTTCAATAGTTTTCTCAACTATTGCAACTAATGAATAAGTTGTTAGAACAAACAGAGCAATTGTTGGAAGTAGTCAAATCAGTAGCAAGGCTGGTTTGATTTATTCCAATAAATGATCCATCTGTTGCAACAAGTCATCCATCTGTTGCCACAGATGCATCGCATGTTGTAACAGATGACTCATCCGTTGAACAGATGGGGAATCTATTGCATCAAATGGGTCATCTATTGATTCATTCAATTTTGTGTTACCCTTTTGTAATGTTCTTTTTGTTCATCTCTTGCTTGACATCAAATTTTTTTCTCTTGTTTGCAGATAATAGGAAGTGAAACTAGATCAACTTTTGCCCGACCAGTATTAAAAGCTAAAGTAAAGATGGGTCAGAGGAATAAGTTGCTTGTAGATGGAACCATTTTATATGTGGTGGGTATGTATTACTAATCAACCTATCGTGAAAACACACATCCAATATCCTAATTTTGTGAGTGTTGGTTATTTACCTATTAGGTGTTAATCTTTCAAAAAAGATATGGCATTTTATATTTAAGATTGTTAGGTTTGAACTGGTAAGGCTAATAAACCAAGTAGGTGGTATCGATACCCTGTTACAATTTAATGAAGATTTTGCTAATGTTTATGTGTCAAGTTTGGAGAAGGGTTCAAGTTTTTGGTTGTAGTGTAAACATTCAAATGGTGATTAGACTGATTTTAAGGGTTCAATGGACTTTTGAAAGGCCTCTGAAGCCTCGCACTACTGCAAACAAGAATAGAAATGAATATAGTTATTGCTCTAGTCCAAATTTATATAGATGGGTTGGTCGAGGAGACTATTATACAGCAGAAGGTGATTGGAAGAATACTTGTGCGGTAAGGGGGGAGGTGGAGAAGACCATATATCAACTCAGACCTTATTAAAGAAGAAACACAGGGTAGGAAGGAAAGTGTAATGAAACTGGTTGATGAAATTAACATGAAAAATGAAAAAATTTAATGAGCTACAAATGTGAAAGTGTATCCAAAAATAAAAATCCATCAGTCCATTTTGAAAAGAAAAAAATGCTAAAGTGGATTGGAGTTGTGCACTTTGTTAAGGGACTGCAACTAGCCAGCGTGGCCTAATGAAGACCCACAAAATGCAGGACCAGAACTCTAAGGTTTTAGTTTTGCAAGCACCGATGGTGGTAAGATTATTGGTCAGGAATGAAACCTAAACCAACTCCTCCTGAAGTAAAAATAAAGGATCAAGCCAAGGTGGAAATTTCTCAAGTTAAACTTGCATCCCATGCCTCCTGTTTATGGCTCTAGTCTGGTCAAAGACAGTGGAAATAACAAGGCATGGGATTTCTGCCCAACTTCAGACCTTTTTATTTCTACTGCCATTGACCTGATCAGAACCACAAATAGAAGGCATGGGATGCAAGTTAGACTTCAGAAATTGACACCTTAGTTTCCCTTGTTTTTACTTCTGGAGTTGTTGGTTCAAGTTTCATTCTTGACTGAAAATCTTACCAATCCCCTGTGCTCGCCAAGCTACTTTCTTAGAGTTTTGGTCCTACACTTTGTGAGTCTTCATTGAGGGCATGATCGTTAGTCGCAGTCCCTAGCAAAGTGTCCAGCTCCAGTCCTCTTGAGCATTTTTCTTTTTCAAGAACGACTGACAGATTTTAATATTTGGATACACTTCCACATTTGAAGCTTATTCAATTTTTCATCTCTCTAGTCAATTTCATTGGCCAGATTCGCTAGAAGTTCCTTACTTGCTTTTCTGTGTTTCTCTTAAATAGGGTTTGAGATGATATATGGTCTACTCCACCTCTCCTTTCTCGCACAGGTATTCTCCTAAGCACCTTTTGTTGTATAATAGTCTCCTCGAGCAACCCATCCATATAAATTTGGACCAGGAAAATTTGTATTAGTTTTTTGTTCTTGTTTGTTGCAATGTGAGGCTTTGGAGGCCTGTCAAAAGTCCATTGCACCATTAAAATCGATCCAATCACTATTAGATATTTATACTGACGCCAAAAACTTGAACCTTTCTCCAAACTTGACACATAAACATGAGCAAAACCGTCATTAAATTGTAACAGGGTATCGTTACCACCGTCTTGAAACCCTTTGGCCTTATCAGTTCACACCTATCAAACTAAACTGTAAAATGCAAAATCTTGTTTGAAGGATCAATGTCTAATCGGTAAAAAACTGCATTCATAAAATCATTGTACTTTATGTGTTTATGTCACGATATCCTGATCAATAATACATAACTCCCACACATGAAAGTGGATCCATTCATCTGCATGCACATTATTCTTCCTACCTTATCAATTTTAGACAGTGTTTATTCTTTACTTTCCATCGTTAAGTAGTGTACAAGACTACGGAGGCTCAAAGGGTAACCATCTTCAATGTCAAATGACTACTTGCCCGTCAAGAAAAAACAAGTGCTACAAGTCGTGAATTTTCATCTTTTTATTTTTAAATATGTTTATATAATAAAACATTAACCAATTTGTATTAATTAAGGTATGTGATAACTATTAAAAAAGAGGTGAACATTCGTAACTTTTTGTCTAACACATTCAAAACAACTGATGAATCATATTCTCTATTTATTGAAACTGATGAATCAGCTGTTAGAAGAAATCAAAATATCTCCTCCAACAGATGGTTCATCTGATGCAATAGATAATCCATATATTGCAACAAATGTGTCATCTATTGTACATACAGACCATCTGTTGTAACAAAAGGTAAATTTGTTGTGACAGTGGGTTATATGTTGTGACAAATGGATGATCTATTGGAAAAGCTCAATAATAATGGTTGTTATTAAGTCTCAAATCATTTTGAAAAGGTGAGAATTTTGAATGTAAAAGAAAAAGTTGTGACTTTTCACAGAAAATAAAAAGTCAGCAGTTTGAGTGTAATTAATACAATGGGGCTGAACAGTCGTGCCTTTTTGCCTAACACATTCAGATTCAATCCTCTATAAATAGGTCCCTCCTCAATCTTCATTCTACTCCACTTTTATTTATTTCTTTCATTTTATCTTTTTGTATTACATCTTCAACTACTTCTATTCAAAGAGCATACTTCTTTCTCATTGAGGTAAGTTTTTTTTGTGTAAATCTATCAGTTGGTAATATACGTTGTATTATATTCGATTACTTTTGTATTTATATTTTTTGTCAATTCATATGTGTTATAGATATGGACGATCCTGTTTTGGACATTGCTATTTTGCGCGACACCGTGCAGGAAATTCAGAGGCAGGTTAATAACCTGCAGAGGGAGTTGGTCACCGTGAGAACAAGGATGTTCAGAGAGATGCAGAGGTTGATGAGGGCCCTGCTGCTGCGGATTGACGATTGGTCAGCTGACAATTATAATAATGATGATGATGATAATAATAATTAGAATAGATTTTTCGTAGCGTATGTATTTTAATTTTTCTACATCGGATCTATACCTAATGTATTTTATTTTTTGTTTAATGAAAAAAATATTTTTGGTCGAATTTGGATTTTTAATTCTTATTTAATTTTCATTCTGTCTATTTCTTCTTCTAAACATGTTAATATGTCGCCAATTGAAGGTAAGGAACAATTTTGAATCCAGTAGTAATAACAATTTTGGCTTTTGAGTTTTTTCTACAGATGGACCATGTGTGGAATAGATTGGTCAACGGTTGGGTTTTTTACAACAGATTATCTAACTGTTGAGATAGATTTGTCATCTGTTGGAGGAAAATATTTCAGTTTGATAAATAGTATTGTGTTCATCTAGCTAATGTCTATCTGTTGCAACATATGGGTAATCTGTTGAAAATAATTTTGTGGTCTACTGTATTTAGTTCATGTTTTGCCTCATTTTATTGATGCACAAGTTGTTAAAAAAGATATTTTATATAATAAATGATAACATTTACGTTCACAACAATGAGTTAAATATATAAAAGTCCACAACAAACAACAACACAAGTTTTTTCAATTACAACGATCATGGTGGATTACGATTCGGGCATATAGTTCTTTTGTGGCCAGTGCTCTTACATACGGAGCACTTATTTCTTCTTGATGGAAGTGAATGTCCGAATCCACACCTCCTCTTATATGGACTTTTTTATGATTTGATAGTTCTTGGATCAATATATAGAGGAGGTATTAATCTGCCCAAAAGATCTACAGGAACAACCCAAGATTGTTTGAGAGGCACCAGAGTAATATGTTCATTATATGCCATTATATATTTTTCACCTAATAATATGGAGAGGAGTACTTATAAATTTTAGTTCCATATTTTGCACCGTATTGAGCTCGAAGCACTGCCATAGTATGTGGACAGGGTATTTTGTCTAAGTCAAAAACTCTGCACATACAGGATCTTATTTGAAGATCGATCGTGGCAACATCACCATGACCATTGATACTGAACTTGTAATCTGCTATTTGATGAGATAATAACCTATTCCCTAGACTGATGTTCGTTGATATTATTTTTTCTGCTTCTAGAATAAATGGGGTTCCTGCATCCTCTAACTCTACACGTCTTTCGTGAAAAAATTGGCCATACTTCTTGTTTATTATTTCAAATAGAGCCATGATGAGAAATTCTCTTTCATCACTAAATAATGAATTCACCGATTCATCTATGTTTGACATCATAATATTGTACCTATACAAAAGAATCACTTAGTCCGACATCATACTAAACTTGTAACTCAAACAAGACATTAAATTCATAAGAATGTACCTGTTTACTGGACAGAATGTTCGGCTCCATCTTTTGAAACCGACACGTACGAGATGTTATGCTGCCTTGGGATGCATATCCTCTATTTGATTGAAATGATCTGAAAACTCCTCTCTACTATATGTTTTAGCTGCTCTATAAAAAAGAGTCACGACCCTTTTATTGTGAAAGTTGGTCTGAATATTGTCTCCAAGATGCCTGATGCAAAAACCAAAGTGAGCTGAAGTAAAGAAAATTGAACTCATCTTTGGAATACTTGGATACCTATCTGAAACAAAATACAACTCTTCGGTATCTTTGACGCAGCTTCGCAATTGTTCAAGAAAATATCCACAAGAGGCATCACATTCCTTGTCTTCTACAAAAAAAGTGACAGGAAAGATGTGATTCTCCGCATCTTGTGCCACCGCCGCTAGCAGAACTCCATTATACCTGCTCCTCAAGAAGGTATCGTCGAAGGCTATGTCTTTTCTCAAATGGCGAAAACCTTGAATCCAAGCACCGTAGGATACAAAAAAGTACTTGAACCTTCTATTTTCATCAATATGCAATGACGTCTTACTTCCAGGATTTGTGGACTCAAGCATGTAATGGTAGCCATCGAGGACTGCATACCCATGCTCGTGTGTCCCCCTAACCAAGTCCTTGGAAATCCCCATGGTTGTATATATCTTCTAATAACTGACCAGGACACTTAATCCATAAGGATTTGATTGTCCATAACCCTTATAGAAGGGCCTTTGCCATTGAGGAATCTATTTTTGAAATATTCACCGAGGACCTTTATCGTGGCGTGAGCATTTTGGCCCGAAATGTGATCTGAACCATATGTGTGATACTTTTCATGTTTATGAATGATGAATCTGCCAGAACTTAAGTACTTCATTGTTCTCAACCACCACTTGCAGTTCAGATTAGCATATTTATAGCAAAAGACTTTGCTCAAATTAAGCACCTTCATTATTTTGTAATCTTTTTTTCAAGCAAGAAATAAACAAAGTAGTAGATAGTTCTTTCTTGTCCTTGAATGACATTTTCTTGTAAAATTTGGTCTCGTCATCTTGACAATTGCCAGACTGTGTCGATCGATAAGAACTGCCCACCGTATTAATCGCATCAATGGGCATAGGTGTTTGATCATCATCTGAAATTTTCATGTCTAGATCATCCAACCTATCATCAAAGATGTCTTGTCGTTGTTCTTCTTCTACATTCTGGTTCTTATTCTCTTTCATTTTTTCAACCACGTACACCCTTAACACTGGCATGGATGAATCACTAAGATAAGCACGTAATCAAACCTGATTGGTTATCTTGAAAGGTAGTACCCTCTGATTTTCAAAGGAGCTATGTAGCTGATGATGAGTTTTTTCGGTTGACAATTCAGTCCGCAATAGCTAATGATTAAGTTCACAAAATTATCATACGAAACATTGTTTTGGACTGTCATAGCTATCATCTCTAGCATTTCATCCTTCTTCTAACGCCATATTTATCGATTGCTCTTCTCGATTCATTGACCATGACAATCCGCCATTATTGTTATTGATCCCTCCATTAGTGGTACCTAAATAAAGTCATTTGTTAAAAAAGTTAATAATGATTTCATAGTGCCGTAATTGAATCCCAATAGATGTGTAATCTGTTGCAACAGGTAAGTGATCAGTCGCAACAGATTACTTACCTGTTGGGATTCATGTTATGCTTCTGAAGCTGATTTCAATAAACGAGTCATTTGTTGTAACAGGTGAATCATATATTGCAACAGACTATACATCTGTTGCAACAGACGACACATCTATTGGAATTGAGTTCAGATTCTGTTGCAATAGGTTATTAATCTGTTGCAACAGATATTTACCCAATTGCAACAGACGACACATTTGTTGGAATCGAGTTCAGGTTCTGTTCAACAGGTTACTAATCTGTTGTAATAGATATTTACCTTGTTGCAACAGATAACTAGTTTGTTGCAACAGATGGGTCATATGTTGCAATAGATGACTCAGCTGTTTGATTCATGTTACGGTAGTATAGAACCATAAACATGAATCCAACATATGTCTTCTGTTGTAACAAATTACTCATCTGTCGCAACAGATTATTGATCTATTTAATTAGATGTCTCTTATGTTGCATTCATGTTCGTGTTCTATCTATTTTTGATAAAACAGCACAATAACAGTTACCCAGATGAAAAATTCAATTAAAAATCATAATTTGACTTACCCAAGTCTCCTGTAAGTAATGCCAAAGTGAAAAGTGATGTATGAAACAAAATTTGACCTAAGAAATTGGTCAAATAGCAGCAGTAGCGGTAACAATGACAACAACAATGGTCGACAAAAAGAAGATGATAATGAAGTAGAAGATGATGAATAAAGCAGCAGCAACAATGAACAACAAAAATCGTGAAGAGATAGAAAACAACAACGGATGAAACGAGAGAGAAACACGCCTTTTTTTCCTCCGTTTCCTGTTATATTAACTAACATTTGGATCAAAGTGTAAATTCAAAAACTTGTGGGTTATTTTCAAACTTTCTCAACTTTCTTAATCCATAATAAAGTAATTGTCACGTACACTCAATTATTAAGACTTGAGTCACCTACATCACATTTTCAAACTTTTTTGTCACTTTTAGCTCAAAGCTCCTAGATAGTTTAATGTGCTCATTAGCTTCTAATTCTAAGATGTGGATCATTCATTCAAGGCACGTTAACAATGGCATACTCCTCCTGCCCAATTTATTTCAGCATAAGTATCTTATAATCTAATTTTAGCTCGACTCATTTATTAACTTAGCCCATTTTAACTTATTCAAATGTTGCCCAACTCACTCATAACACCCCTAGCAAAATCCGGTAAATTTAGTTCAAATCTTGTATTCATCTTTAAAAATTTATTTAATGTATGTACAAATTATTAAATAAAATCTAATGAGTAATTCGAAAGGACTAAAATTCCCAACTCATAAATTTCAACTATATCCCCTCTAGATGTCTCTTACATTATCTGTTGTATAGTTGCTAAACTCCTACACCACTTGAGCAGCATATGGCATCATGTTAAAACTATCTTTTTCTTTCCTTTTTTTCCTAAAGGAGTTGACATTTAGATTAATTGCTAGTATGATATGTATTATGTATATATAGAATATATGCATTATATATTTACTAAAAATTACACAAATACACAACTTATGTTTCCAATATTACAAAAAATCTCAACTCCCTAAACATATTACAAAAATTCCAACATATACACAGAATGCTATGTATATGTCAACTATATTATGTATATTAATAGGGAGAGAGAGTAAGTAATTAAAAAAGTGGGAGAGAGTGCAATTACTTCCAAAAAGGATTGATATTTATGTTATTTATACTATTATTTATATTCTTCCTTCACTAAATTATGAAGTATGAGAATTTGTGGACTAGCACCTCACACCACACCTGTTTTATACTGTACATACCAATGTATAAACACAAAACTTAAAGAATATTGCTCTAACCAAAAAATAAGCTAAGAATAGTGGTTCGGGCCCTTCCCCAATCCCCGCACATAGTGAAAGCTTAGTGCATCGTATTGCCTTTTATCTGTCTGCAGGACATGAAGTGATGGAAATTAGGCAGGTAATATAAGAGACAAGTTAGGCAAAGATTAATGATGCAAGAATTGTAATAGAGATTAGCGACGTAAGGATTAGAATACAAGAACCATTTCTTATTGAATGCTTAGTTTGATATATTACAAATTAGAATACCGAATCCTGCATAACTTATGCAACTATTATTTATGAAGATAATACAAGTAACAAAGAAAGTACCATACATTGTATCAATAATGTTGGATTTTATGTGGAGAGTACATCTCCGATCCTTACTGCACCAAACAAACGACCCTAAGGATGTTCACATGCAAGTAATTACGTCTGCAGCAAGATAATTCTGTTCTTGATACATTTCAGTAAGTCTACTATCAACATTTACATGAATTTGAGGACGGCCTGCCCAAAAGCAATACCGAGAAAAGTTGCAATTGCAATACCAAAAATACCAGCAAGAATGCCCGGAACAACCATAGAAATCCACCCTTTGGCAGTGGCCATTCCACAAGCTGTAGTTGGGCCTCCTACATTTGCGTTTGATGCTATGAGCAATTGTTTCAGTTCAAATCGGAGCAGTTTCCCAATTCCAAGTATCACAGCCAGATGGACCGCAATCTGGATTACAGCAAACAGAAATATACTGGGTGCTGTATTGAGAACGTTTGATATGCTCCCACTGGAACCAATGAATGCAAAAAATACCTATCACACAAGATAATAAGAAAACAAGTTCGATTAATCTATCCCCAAAAATAATACAAAGAAAACGTTCGTGCTAATATAAATATAGAGAAAAAATTGTTTTAAACGAAGGGCAAATGTAGACAATTTCGCAAATCACATTTGGATTTCCCTTTTCTAGATCACAGATTAAGATTTTTCTCTCTCAAACTTGAACTATGGTTTCTGCATTTCAATCATATTTTGGTTTGTACAATTTCTACTCTCTATGCATATAAATCTGTAAGGAGTCATTTTGTTGGGCAACAAGTTATCCAAGGATTAGTTATCCCACCCCCTGAATGTGGAATGAAAATAACTCTACAATCCCGGGATAAGTTATCCCGCGGTTTTATCCCAACCAAACATGGATAAACTCATCCTAAAACTAATCTCGGGATTAGTTATAAAGAGAATTATGCCAACTTACAAATGCAGTTATTCTGAATGTTGGAACTAGGCTTCTCAAACTTATCTAGTTGAGCTTTATATGTGACACCAGGTCCATTCACAGACAAATAGAGTTAAAGTGTGTCGTCCTGAATTTGTCTTAAATGTCCATATTGTCATCTTGCAGCTTTGTCTTCATTGCACAAATTATACAGAAAACAGGTCAGATTATTTTGGGCAATAACATGCTACATCGAAGAAACCGAAGAGGGTATAAGGAATTGGTCTTTAGTGTCTAAGGTTGTGTTCATTACAATTCAGCAGTGCAAGAAACTCAACGCAGATATTTGAATTTACTTGGTCAAACGTATGAAGATGTAAAAAAAACAGTGAATTCTGACAACATTCAAATAGCATTGTACATCCATATATAAATTGCGGAAATGTACCTGCATCAGAATCAGTGCCACAGCCTCACCAGACGGCGCAAGGTAGGCAAATTGCCTGGGAAATGAAGTTGCTAGAATGACAACAATAGCTGTAACAATGGGAAGGATACCTCCTTGAATACCAAAATGCTTACTCAAAAGTTCTCCAGCTTTGCATATAGCAAAGGATACAGCAAGAGCAGTAGCGGTCTGCAGTACAGGTAGCTTGTTACCAGATTCAGATTCCCCGTCAATCTTGTCTTCTGAAAAGAGTTCCAAGTATTTTTTATTTATCTTTTGGAAAAGGTAACAGAATCATAAAAGCTCTTAGATAAAAGAAAACAAAAGTTGCAATGCATAAGAAACAAAAACATAGCCCAGTGCCTGTTACAAGGTCCGATGATGACTATCAGAGAACTCACATCTTCTACAAAAGCTTAGTTACACCAAACGTGAAATAAAAATATACAATTCATCTTTATCTTCTGTTCATAGTTAACTATTGTTAGAATATAAGTAGGAACAGGAATAGCATATAGAATCCTACTAGAAAGGGATTGTAACGTAGTGTCCTATTAGGAAAAGGATTGGAATGTAGTGTCTATAAACAAGGTCTCAATGTAATAATGTAGTTACAATAATTCAATCATATTCTTCTCTAATATTTTTCATATGGTATTCAGAGCTTCTACGATCTTGATAAAGAATCAAAGAGCTTCCGCTGCCGGTGGGCGGCTATAATCCATTATGCCGCCCATTTGGCTAATTACTATGTTAGCAAAAGTTGAGTCACCGTGTATCATTTTGTTGACTATTTTCTCATATCTGATTTGTATAGTATCGTGCACCTCCTGGACTACTCATATTTAACTTGCATAGTACCATGCAACTTTCCGGACTACTTTCTCATTTCTGAATTGCGTAGCATCGTGCATCTTTTCGGTGACTCCTCATATCTGATTTGCATAGTTCTGTGCGTCTTTCGGTGACTCCTCAAATTTTGATTTGGGTGGGGTCGTTCCATCATTCCGACCAACCCATATAATTTCTCTTTTAAAGTAGGATTGTGCCATCAATCTACCCTACTAATATAATTTCTCTTTGTCAGTGGGGTCGTACCATCATTCCGGCCCTACCCGCATAACTTCTCTTTTTCAGTAGGGTCATGCCATCATTCCGACCCTACCCATATAATCTTTTCTCGAACTATAACCACTTTTCAGCCATCAAATCTAATAATCCAGTAAGAGCATCTTCCAACCAGTTTTTCAATGACTTTCTTGTTCAAAATCTACTCATCTCTTGATTTCAAGATGACCCATATATTTTATATCGATTTTCGGTAATTTTGTAGTGATAGTTAGACTTTCTGGCAACGTTTACTACTTTTCCAACTAATTTTTCAGTTTGTTCCTTTTCAACTGAGGTTTCCCAGACGTCCAGAGCAATCCTTATCATTTTTCTTACAAATTCTTCACCAAGTCCCTCATTGATCCTCGTATTAATTACATCAATAACAAGCTTGGTACATATGTCTTCTATGCACTAGCTTGAGAGGGAGTGTTA
Source organism: Capsicum baccatum var. pendulum (assembly GCA_030864225.1). Classification (NCBI taxonomy): domain Eukaryota; kingdom Viridiplantae; phylum Streptophyta; class Magnoliopsida; order Solanales; family Solanaceae; genus Capsicum; species Capsicum baccatum. Next base: position 37,662,271 of record CM061556.1, read on the forward strand.
GAATAAAAGTAAAAATAGTCGTAGCATATAGAGTCCTACTTGGAAAAGAAAGTGTCCTATTAGGAAAAGGATTGATATGTAGCATCTATAAATAGTCTCAATGTAATAATGTAGTTACAACAATTCAATCATACTCTTCCCTAATATTTTTCACAACTATATCTTCCCAACAACTTGAGTTTCTATCCTCCATATTGTCCACCAAATGCATGCTGAGATCCTACTCCCATCAACCATCACGAGGAAACACTTATTATGTTGCCTCAAGTTTTGGATTCCTAGACCCCCTCATTTTGCTATTGATCAAGAATTTCCATTTTACCAAGTGAAAGCATCTCCTCTTTGTTCCCTGGCCAAATAAAATTCCTCCTTAATGAGTCAATCTTTTCTCAATATGGCAATGAAAATATTGACAATGTGTACATCGGAAGGGAATCCAAGAGATTAATACACTATTCACCAAAAGAATACTCTGTCCCAGAGAATTAATTTCTTTTCACACCTCTCCACAACTCTGTTCATATCTCCAATGACTTGTTCTTAGCTCCCAAAGGTAACCCCAAGTATGTTGTTGCTAGGTGTCCACCCTCACAGCCAAGAATCCAATCAAACTCTAAATAAGTAAGACTCAGTCTAATCTTTCCTAATTTAGAAATTGCACTCAATCAACATAGTTTCCACTCATTCTTTCTTGGCCCTCTTTTCTAGTCACTTTTGAGTTTTGATCAAATCTTCAGGGAGATTCCCCTGGTTCGTAAGAAGATTAAGAAGTAAAAACGGCTTCAAAGATGGTAAAAATCAGCCTCAGGTGTCAGGAGTGGCTCAAGAGTGAAGCTAATAAAGTGTTTGCTTTAGGTTCTAAAATTTTGAGGCCCAAAAAATTCTAATTAAGTTTTATGATTTTAGGTTCACTTCTAACAATATTTGAAGAATGTAAAAAAAAAGTTACAATGTTATATCCAAGAAAAAAAGAAATAAAAACTATTTACTTTTTGCTAAAATATTTTAGAACTTTGAATTAAAGAACTCAAATTTTCATATTAATAAGTAAATTTCTTACAACAACATCCCGGTAATGTATTGCAAACAAATGGCTTTTTATAAATGATAATACTACTATGTAAAGTTTCAGGGTTTTTGTCTTTTAAGAAGACCATACTAAAAACAAGTAGTATGTATAAACCAAATAAACAACTCTAAATTATTATTATTATTATTGTGTGCATGTATATATTTAAGATCTCTTATTAACATTTAGAAAGAAAATTAAATTTTAACATAACCACACATCAAGAGTCTTTAATTTGGGTTTTCCATTCTTAAGATTCATAAAGAGTTCCGAACATTTTAGATTTAACAATTATAATAAAGATGAGAAAGCAAATAGAGAACAGTAATTACATTACACACATATTTGAATATTTCATCATTTAAACTAGTGTACATACCAGTGGCTGATTGAGTAGCCTCGGCAGGTATTTTAGAAGCCAATGCAAACAATGTTGTAAAATATACTGCACAAATAAGATTATCAGCGGCCAATCCAGCAGTAACAACTGATGGTGATGTCCCCAGAGCTTCAGAAATAGCCACATAATTGACAGCTGAAACAGAGTTGGCAATTTTTCAACTATTGATAAAATGAATTAATAAAAAGTCAAATTGTAGATAACTCAGTATGTAGCATATTGTCTTTCAAAAAGAAGAATAAGCTAATAACCATCACAATTACAGATACAGATATATCATTAAATGGTATCAAGTTGAACCAAGTTTGCTATATTTCCCACTACTTCTCTACTTCTTTATCTGTAATGTTTATTTTTAACAGGGGATGGATTTTTTATTGTTCTCCATTAGCTACATTGAATACTGTCAAAGTGTAACTTCTATGATAAAATATAATTTTCTTTTATATGGATACTTTGGTTCTTTGTTGTTAAAGAGGCAGCAAGTTGACACAAAATTCTTATGGAGTAAGAATATTTCTAAAACAAGTTAGACAAGGCTACCAATTCAAAATCGAGAATCGTTTCTGAATCAAATATAAAGATCAAACGTTGAAGCTGAAACTATCTTTAGATTGTACGATGTTTCCAACTTAGTTTCTATACCACATGAATGCTTAAGATAAACATATTTTTTTATTTCAGACCACCGGTCAGAAGACACGTTCTAGGACGATTAATCGGAATTGTAACAATTTGTTTTGAAATTGCTCTAAACATGCCATGTGGAAAGTTGAAATTAAAGTATTGCCAAAAAAAAAAGAAAGGGATCATTCTTTTTGGAACACATTCTTTTTGAAAAGGAGGGAGTAGTATAAAACTATGGAAATATAGCAAATAAAAAACTGAAAAAAACTAAGATCAAGAGAGACATGAAACATACCTTTTAGAAGTAAGTCGAGTTATCCAAGTTAGAATCAAATAGATCAAGAGAAAGTCAAGAGAGACACAAGTCAACTATTCAAATTAAGAGTCAATTTATCACAAAAATTATACATAAACTACACGTTCACAAGTTCATAGACCAAAAATAATTACATAAAATGAACATTTAAACTAAGTTCTACTTGAGACATCTAACATAAACATGAGTACATCCAAATCAAAGGTCATCTTCCTCAATTTCTTCCATGTTGTCATCTTCTTTCAAAGAAGACACCTTCTAGTTGAGGTTCGTCAATTGATAATTCAACTAACTCGTTGATACTTTCATCAATATTGAAATGATCTCCACCTAGACTAATACCAAATAAATTTAGAATATTGTGAAAGAAGATTATCACAATAAAAATATTACTCAACAAATACCGAAAGACTTAGAATCTTTCCAAAAAGCAAGCGAAGATTATAATGCACAAACACTAAATCTTCAGCTCTCGAAGTAGTTAACTTGTTTCTCTTAATGTTGTGAATCAATGAAAAAGTGCTTCAATTTCTTTCACAACAAGATAAAGAAACCGGCTGGAAAAGCAATTTGTATGCCAAACTTTGTAAAAGTGGAGCATTTACACCAAAGTTACCCCATAGCATCAACCACATGAGGCATGAGGCTCACTAAAGTGACCACTCAAACTACAAAATGCCCAATACTCCAACGAAATTTGCTAATTATTTGGATCTTTGAAAGTATTCGATTCTATTTGAAGAGATCTCCCTATCTTCATTTGGAGCAAGTCTTCTTATCCCATTACTTTCCCCTTGAAGCCACAATTCATAATAGTATTGGGACGAAGGAATGTGCTAAACAATGCAATGGGGGATTACTCTTATTCCACCTAGCCATAAGAATTTCTTGAATTGTATCAAAAACAAATTCGATTGGCCGTTAATAAGATCTTTCCCCTCGTGCTCAAATACAATCACCTTCACCTTTTAAATCATGGTCTCCACAGGTCATAAATAAGGTGTAATTGTGGAGTATCAAGGTCAGCTCTTCTAAGCACGGATACTATCGGCTCCGTACACTTCAAAAAGTATTCAAGTTTATCCCACCATGCATCATCCATCACAAGCAACTTTATCTCACGCCCTCTCACTTCAAGTATTTTGTTCCCCTTGTAATTCTTCCTTTCATCATCCATTACCATTAATTTCAATGACGATTTTATCTTATAAACACGAGAAGTAGTGGCAATGTAGGAAGCGAATCTTGTTTCGGCAACTTTTAACAAAGATAGCTCTGAATGCTTTTGGAAAATGTCATGCGCCATGTCATGACTCACAACAACATTCTTTAAACTACTTACTTCACCAATCACTTTTAGTATCCATGCACAACTTGAAAAGTGGGTCAATTTTTAAAAGGTTGGCACGTACTTTTCAAAAGCAAGATTTTGACAATGTACAACACACGGAGTCCAAAATATATTCGAAAAAAACTGTTTAACAACAGTACCGGCAAGCTTCATATTTCCGGCATTATCGGTGATAACTTTGAACGACATTTTTTGGATCAACATCTTCAATGGCTTGAATAAACAGCTTACCAATATACTCAGCATCCTTGACAACTCCACTAGAATTAATGGATTTCAAGAATATTGGTCTACCACTAGATGCTTACATTATATTTATCAATGGTCGTCTTTTAATATCCAACCATCCATCCGAAAAAATTGACAACCCTTTTTCTTTTCCATGTATCTCTAGGGGCCGGGCTGGGCACCATCAAGGGGATTGGTGGTGGAATGAAGAGGTGGAGATGAAAGTGAGGACCAAGAAAGAGGCGTATGCTAAGTTGGTTGAGAGCAGAGACGAAGAAGAGAAGCGGGTAAACAGGAAAGAGTACAAGCAAGCTCGGAAGGAGGCTAAGTCAGCAGTCACGGCAGCTAAGACGGCCGCGTTTGAGAGCCTGTATGCGGGGTTACAGGGGAAGGGAGGGGAGAAAAAGTTGTTTAGACTCGCAAAGGCTAGGGAGAGGAAGGGCCGTGATCTCGATCAGGTGAGGTGCATTAAGGGGGAGGACGGCAGAGTGTTGATGGAGGACAGCCATATTAAGAATAGATGGAAGTCGTACTTCCATAGGCTCTTGAATGACGAAGGGGATAGAGCTATTGTGTTAGGGGAACTGGAGCGCTCAGAGGAGTGTCGGGAGTTTAGTTATTGTAGACGTTTTAGGGTAGAGGAGGTTAGAGAGGCTGTTCGCAGGATGCGGAGGGGTAGGGCGACAGGGCCGGATGAGATACCGGTGGAGTTTTGGAAGTACGTTGGAGAGGCTGGGGTAAGGTGGTTGACTGGTCTGTTTAACGAAATCTTCAAGACGGCAAAGATGCCCGAGGCATGGAGGTGGAGTACCATAATCCCTCTCTATAAGAATAAGGGAGACATCCAGAGTTGCAATAACTATAGGGGGATTAAGTTATTGAGTCACTCTATGAAGATTTGGGAGAGAGTCGTCGAGGGGAGGCTGAGACGGATAGTGTCTATTTCGGAAAATCAGTTCGGATTTATGCCTGGGCGCTCGACGACGGAGGCAATTCACCTGGTACGGAGGCTGGTGGAACAGTATAGGGAAAGGAAGAAGGACCTGCACATGGTGTTTATCGATCTAGAGAAGGCTTACGACAAAGTTCCCAGGGAGGTGCTTTGGAGATGCTTGGAGGTGAGTCGAGTCCCGATGGCCTATATCAGAGCAGTTAAAGATATGTATGATGGAGCGAAAACGCAGGTGAGGACGGCGGGAGGAGACTCAGAGCATTTTACTGTCTTGACAGGATTGCATCAGGGATCTACTCTTAGTCCTTTTTTGTTTGCTTTGGTGATGGATGTGTTGACGCGGAGTATCCAAGGGGAAGTGCCTTGGTGTATGCTTTTTGCAGACGATGTAGTTCTGATTGACGAGACCCGAAAGGGTGTGAATGACAAATTAGAGGCGTGGAGACAAACTCTTGAGTCTAAAGGGTTCAGGTTGAGCAGAAGCAAGACAGAGTATTTGGAATGCAAGTTTAATGACGTGAGGTTGGAGGATGAGGTGGTAGTGAAGCTGGAATCGCAGGAGGTATGTAAGAGGGATAGTTTCAAGTATCTCGGGTCCGTGATTCAGGGTAACGGTGAGATTGACGAGGATGTCTCGCACCGTATTGGGGCGGGATGGTTGAAGTGGAAGCTCGCGTCGGGGGTGTTGTGTGATAAGAAGGTGCCGCCCAAGCTTAAAGGCAAATTCTACAGGATGGTAGTCCGTCCGGCCATGTTGTATGGAGCGGAGTGTTGGCCAGTTAAGAACTCCCACATCCAAAAAATGAAGGTGGCGGAAATGCGAATGTTGCGCTGGATGTGTGGGATGACTAGAGGGGACAGAGTTAGGAATGAGACTATCAGGGAGAAGGTTGGGGTGGCTCCAGTGGAGTGCAAGATGCGGGAAGTCCGATTGAGTTGGTTTGGACACGTGAAGAGGAGGGACATGGATGCCCCGGTCCGTAGGTGTGAGAGGCTAGCGTTGGATGGTTTTAGGCGGGGTAGGGGTAGGCCGAAGAAGTACTGGGGAGAGGTGATTAGACGGGACATGGAGCAGTTACAGCTCACCGAGGACATGACCCTAGATAGGAAGGTCTGGAGGGCGAGGATTAGGGCAGAAGACTAGGGCCAGTTTGGGGGCGCAAGGGTAGGGAGTGGGGGATTATTCCTGTTATTCTTCCTACTCTTATTTTTATTCTTATTCCTATTCTTCTTCTTGTTACGATTTCGGTGTTCCATGTTTTATTATGTATCTGAGTGCTTCCCGATGTTTCCTACTACCATGCGTTACTTTATATTTATATTTAGATTTATATTTATATTTATATTTATATTTATATTTATATTTATATTTATATTTATATTTAGCTTTATATTTGTGTGGCGACTGTCTTGAGCCGGGGGTCTATCGGAAACAGCCTTTCTACTTCTTCAGAGGTAGAGGTATGGACTGCGTACATCTTACCCCCCCAGACCCCACTAGGTGGGAATACACTGGGTTTGTTGTTGTTGTTGTTGTCTAATATGTCGTAATTTTCTATTTATATTAGCCTTTTCTTGAGCCAAAAATGTTGTTCGTAACCTATTATAAGTTGGTGGAACATACCCAAGTATAAAATTCGCCGCCAAAAACTCCGAATACTTTTTAAAGTGAGGAGAAGTTGCAAAGTTGAATAATAAACCTGATGCATAGAACATCCGAGCCACCAACTTGTCGGCAGTGTTTCTATTGGCAATGCTAAACGACTTCTCTAGTGCTCCAACCATTGATCTTTTTCTCTTTTTCGGTTGTGCTAAATCTGAGCCTTCAGGAAGAGATACATAATCTGTCTTTTTTCTTACATCTAATTGCACCATTGATTATTTCTTTTCAGATTCTTCATTTTCCATCTTCAATGTTGCACATAATTCATTACTAATCTCTTTGCATATTGCAACTCCTTGACCAAAAAGTGTTAAAAGATGTGCTTTAACCTTAGACTATGAACCCGTAACCTTTTTATTGGAAAAGTTACATGACTACGCTCTATTTCCACTACCATTAGGAGCAACCATAAGAATCTTGACATGGTTCCATAAAGGTTTATCATCAAAATTTAATCCAACACTTTTTGTGGGTCTCAACAACAACAACAACAAACCCAGTGTATTCCCACATAATGGGGTCTGGGGAGGGTAAGATGTACGCAGTCCAAACCAGTTCATGGGAGAACATAAAACTTTTGAAATTTTTAAGCTATGGAGGAAAATTTCGTTAAGGGCAGGGAGGGAGATGAAATTTTTTAGCTTTGTCGTTTTCTCAATTTTTTAAGGACAATGAGGGTCTTCTAGTCTTTGGGAGGGGAAAGTTGGTGAAAAGATGGAGAAGTTTCCAAAAAATAAGAGATAGTAGTACAAGCTACAGGCTACATCTGCAAAAAAATAAGACGTTTTTTGGATGATATTTGACTTTTTCCTTATCCAAAAGTTCATTTTGGAAGCTATTTTGTTTGGAATTGTACAAATCTCATTAAATGAGATTTGACCTTCTTACTTTTGGATATTTTAATTTGAAAATATTATTATGTTTTAGTAAGAATATATTTTTTGTATAAGAATACATTTTTTGTACCGATGTATGAGGCACAATTCTAATTTCGAAAGTCGATCAGTTTAATTTTAATCGTGAATTCAAATTCAAAAATCATATTAATTCTAAAGTCAATCATTAAATTAGTCATTATTTTGACCCTTGACATATCTTGTTATCAATTAAATTAGTCTAATAAAGTCGATCATTACTTCTAACCTAACATATAAATTTCATTTATTTCTATCGTTCAATTATTACACTAACAAGAAAAATCAAACGATTTAACAAGATGTGATATCTAATATGATATCATTTGAGCAACTAAGTTAGTAAATAAAGTCAGTAGTTACTTCTACTGTAACATAAAATTACACTTCAAGTATTTCGATAGTTCAGTTATTACACTGACAAGAAAATTAAACGATCTAATAAAATGTGATCTCTAATATGATATCTTGATATCAATTAAGTTAGTTAAATAAACTCAAACATTACTTCTAATCTTACATAAAATAACATTCAAAGTATTTTGATGGTTTAAAACTTACACTGACAAGAAGAATCAACTAATCTAACAAGATGTGATTCATAATATAATATCTGGTTATCAATTAAGTTAGTCAAATATTGTCAACTGTTACTTCTAATATAATTACATTTTAAGTATTTCGATAGTTCAGAACTTACACTGACAAGAAGTATCAAACGATCTAACAAGATATGATCCCTAATACGATATCTTTTTATCAATTAAGTTAGTCAAATATTGCTAGTTGTAACTTCTAATATATAGTTACATTTAAAGAATTATGATAGTTCAGAATTTACACTGACAAAAAGAATTAAACAATCTAAGAAGATGTGATCCCTAATATGATATCTTGTTATCGACATCTTGTTATCAATTAAGTTAGACAAATATTGTCAATTTTTACTTCTAATACATAATTACATTTTAAGTATTACGATTGTTCAGAACTTACACTAATAATAGGAATCACACGATCTAACAAGGTATCATATCACATCTTGTTAGATCTTTTGAATCTTTTTGTCGGTGTAAGTTTTGAACTATCGAAATACTTAAAATGTTATTATATATTAGAAGTAGCGATCGACATTCCTCACTTCATCTGAGGTAGTGATATGGACTGCGTATACTGTACCCTCCCTAGACCCCACTTTGTAGGAATATACTGGGTATGTTGTTGTAACTAGCCATCGACATTGTTTGACTAACTTAATTGATAACATATTAGGAATCACATCTTATTAGATCGTTTGATTCTTCATGTCAGCGTAACTTCTGAACAATCATAATACTTAAAGGGATCGTTTGGTTGGGAAACAAGTTATGCTGGGATTAGTTATGTTGGGATTAGTTATCCTAGAATAAGTTATCCCAATATTATTTTTTAGTGATTGTTTGGTTTATGATACTAAAAATGATAGGCATGACATCATTTTCAAGAATAGATAATTTGTTTATAAAAATACCCTTCGCCTTTATTTAGCTTAGAATTTCATGTTAAATTACTTATTTTGTCCTAAATTTTATAAAATGTTGATAATCCCATTTTTTAAAGAAAAGATTCATCATCAAAAAATGTGAAAAAGAATTACTCTCATCTTACATTATTTAGTATCACTAATATTTGGAAAGTTGAATTGTATTTTTTTTAAAATTTAAATTTTCAAATATGTTTAACTATATATAAAAATAATTTTTTATTTAATAATTAAGCATGTACTAAGATAGAACGGGAATGTCAAGATACTTTAATTACTTGTCCATGATAAATTTGTTAGGAAAAACAAAAATTTGATGTAAGATTAATAATTACAAAATACAAAGACAATAAACCCTTCGATCAATTTTGAATTTGATTGTATATATATATTAAGTCCATATAATTGTTCAAATTTACCAAAATGAACGAAAAATTGTAGAGTAATTAAAATTGAAATTAGGGATAAAATTATCAAAAAAATTTAATGTAAAGCCTATTAAAATCCCACATTCTCTCTTATATATAGTAGTAAAGTAATATATATATAGCCCATATAATTGTTCAAATAAAGGAGTGAAAATTTGAAGAGTAATTAAAATTTACATTAGGGATAAAATTGTCAAAAAATTTAATGTAAGGACTATCAAAATCTCGCGTTCTCTCTTATATATAGTAGTAAAGTAATATATATATATATAGCCCATATAATTGTTCAAACAAAGGAGCGAAAATTTGAAGAGTAATTAAAATTTAAATTAGAGATAAAATTGTCAAAAAAATTTAATGTAAAGACTATCAAAATCTCGCGTCCTCTCTTATATATAGTAGTAAAGTTGTATATAGTAGTCCCTTGGGCATGATTTCCAGATGTTCGCAGAGAAGTTGGAATTCTGCCATTTTTTCAGCTTGATCAGTATTAAGCCGACTTAATTCAAATTGTAATTTCTTTGCCTTTTCAAACAAGGATATAAGTTCGTTCTGATGTTAAATAGCACGTTGCTTTTTTCATTTATGGCGGCGTCAATGCTATTCATTTTTTGCCATATTCTGTTGATCAACACCTGAGTTCTATTGTCCATATTAGACGTTTCTTGAAAGAAAATCTGCAAAACCATTGTCAGATCCTTTAATATTTTCAATTTTGAAAGTATAAAATGACAATAATACCTGCCATCTGTGTAACCTATATTGTGGTTTCGAAGGTAGTTTATTAAATATCAATCCTGATATTTGTGTGTTATCTGTTTTAACAACAAATGGTTTTGGTAATAAAAATGCAGAAAACTTTCGTATTCTTTTTATTACCGCTAATAATTCCTTTACATTTGTGGAGTAATTAACTTTGGCTTCGTTAAATGTTCCACTGGTGTGTGTATATATATAGAGAGAGAGATGAAAAGTGATAATTAAAGGATTTGGAGGGTAATTTTATCATTTTATGACTTTAGCCCAAGTTAAAAGATGGTGGTATTATTTATACCACCCCTTAGGTGGGATAACTTATCCCGGTACTATTTGTTAATCCCGAGATAAGTTATCCCGAATTTAGCAACCAAACTTAACATCAAAAAATTTATGCCGAGACTATTATTTTATCTCGGGACTATATATTTTAATACCTCACACCAAACGAGCCCAAAATGTAATTATATATTAGAAGTAACAATTAATAATATTTGATTAACTTAATTGATAATAAGATATCATATTAGGGATCACATCTCGTTAGATCGTTTGATTCTTCTTGTCAGTGTAAGTTTTGAACTTTCGTAATTCTTAAAATGTAATTATATATTAGAAGTAACAATTGACAATATTTGACTAACTTAATTAATAAAATGATATCGTATTAGGGATTACATCTTGTTAGATCGTTTGATTCTTCTTGTTAGTGTAAGTTCTGAACTATCGAAATACTTAAAATGTAATTATATAGGAGAAGTAACAATTAACAAAATTTGACTAACTTAATTGACAACAAGAAATCATATTAGGGATCACTTCTTGTTAGATCGACTGATTCTTCTTGTCAGTGTACGTTCTAAACCATCAAAATACTTGAATTGTAATTTTATGTAAGATTTGAAGTAACGATTGACTTTATTTGAGTAAATTGATAACAAGATACATATTAGAGATCCATCTTGTTAGATCGTTTGATTTTTCTAGTCAGCGTAATAACTGAACTATCGAAATACTTAAAGTGTAATTTTATATTAGATTAGAAGTACCGATTAACAAAATTTGACTAACTTAATTGACAACAAGAAATCATATTAGGAATCACATCTTGTTAGATCGACTGATTCTTCTTGTCAGTGTACGTTCTAAACCATCAAAATACTTGAATTGTAATTTTATGTAAGATTTGAAGTAACAATTGACTTTATTTGAGTAAATTGATAACAAGATACATATTAGAGATCCATCTTATTAGATCGTTTGATTCTTCTTGTCAGTGTAATAACTGAACTATCGAAATACTTGAAGTGTAATTTTATATTAGATTAGAAGTAACGATTAACTTTATTTGACTAGCTTAATTGATAAAAGGATATCATATTAAGGATCACATCTTGTTAAATAATAACTGAACGATAGAAATACTTGAAATTTATATAAAAGGGAAGGGGACGACCCGGTTTATACCTACTCCGTAGGTGTCGGGGAGGGGGGGGACCACATGGCCTCACCTACGCGTCCTCACCCCAGCTTTGCTGGAGGGACGTTTCGAACCCCTGACCCTGATACTTGAAATTTATATGTCAGGTTAAAAGTAATAACTGACTTTAGTAGAAAATTTAATTGATAACAAGATATATCAAGGGTCAAAATTAACGACTAATTTAATGATTGACTTTAGAATTAATATGATTTCGAAATTTGAATTTACGATCAAAGTTAAACTAATTGACTCTCGAAATTAGAATTTTGCCACATAAATTGGGACAAAAAATATATTCTTACTAAAATAGTAATAAAATTTTCAAATTAAAATATCCAAAAGTAAGGAGGTCAAATCTCATTAAATGAGATTTGTATAATTTCAAATAAAATAGCCTCCAAAATAACTTTTTGATAAGGAAAGTCAAATATCATAAAAAAATGTCTTATTTTTGCAGAGGGTGTAGCTTGTACAACTATTTCTTATTTTTGGGAAATTCTCCATCTTTTCACCAACTTTTCCCTCTACCAAAGATTACAAAACCCTCTTTGTCCTAAAAAAGTAGAGAAAACAACAAACCTAAAAAAAATTATCTCTCTATCCTTAACAAAATTTTCCTCCATAGCTAAAAAATTTCAAAAGTTTTTTGCTCTTCTATGGCAACAGCAACAATAAAAGGAAAGAGTATCTTGAGACCAACAAAAAGTGTTGGATTAAATTTTGATGATAAATTTTTGTGGAATCATGTCAAGGTTCTTATAGTTGCTCCTAATGGTGATGGAAATAGAGTGTGGTCATGTAACTTGTACAATAAAAGGGTTACGGGTTCATATTCTAAGGTAAAAGTACATCTTTTAAAACTTTCAGGCCAAGGAGTTGCAATATGCAAAGAGATTAATAATGAATTATGTGCAACATTGAAGATGGAAAATGAAGAAGCTGAAAAGAAATAATTAATGGTGCAATTAGATGCAAGAAAAAAGGCAATTTATATATCTCTTCCAGAAGACTCAGATTTATCACAATCGAATAAGAGAAAAGGATCAACGGGTAGAGCACTAGAGAAGTCGTTTAGCATTGCAAATAGAAGCACTGCCTACAAGTTGGCGACTCGAATGTTCTATGCATCAGGTTTATCATTCAACCTTGCAACTTCTCCTTACTTTAAAAAGTATTCGGAGTTTTTGGCTACGAATTCTATACCTGGTTATATTCCACCAACTTATAATAGGTTTCGGACAACACTTATGGCTCAAGAAAAGGCTAATATAAATAGAAAATTACAACCTATTAGAGATACATGGAAAAGAAAAGGGTTGTCAATTTGTTCAAATGGATGGTCAGCTATTAAAACACGACCATTGATAAATGTAATAGGAGCGAGCATCTTGGTGGACCAATATGCTTAAAATCCATCAATTCTAGTGGAGTTGTTAAGGATGGTGAGTACATTGCTAAAGTGTTTATTAAAGCCATTGAAGATGTTGATTCAGAAAATGTCATTCAAGTTATCATCGATAATGCCAAAAATATGAAGCTTGTTGGTACTATTGTTAGACAAACTTTTACGCATATATTTGGACACCGTGTGTTGTACATTGTTAACATCTTGCTTTGAAAAGTATGTGCCAACCTTTCAAAAAATCGGCTCACTTTTCAAGTTGTGCATGGATACTAAAAGTGATTAGTGAAGTGCGCAATTTAAAGAATTTTGTTGTGAGTCATGACATGGCGCATGACATTTTCCAAAAGCATACGAAGCTATCTTTGTTAAAAGTTGCCGAAACAAGATTCGCTTTCCAGTCATCATTTCTCGTGTTTATAAGGTAAAATCGTCATTGGAAAAAATGGTAATGGATGACGAATGGAAGAATTACAAGGGAGACAAAGTACTTGAAGCGAAAGCGCGTGAGATAAAGTTGCTTGAAATGGATGATGCATGGTCGGATAAAGTTGAATACTTTATAAAGTGTAGCCAATAGTATCCATGCTTAGAGGAGTCGACCTTGATACTCCACAATTGCACCTTATAAATGACATGTGGGATACTATGATTGAAAAGGTAAATGTGATTGTATTTGAGCATGAGAGGAAAGATCTTATTAACGGTCAATCGAATTTTTTGATACAATGCAAGAAATTATTGGGGCTAGGTGGAATAAGAGTAATACCTCATTGCATCGTTTAGCACATTCCTTGGTTCCCAAATACTATCATGAATCGTGGCTTCAAGGGAAAAGTAATGAGATAAGAAGACTTGTTCCAAATGAAGATAGGGAGATCTCCTTAAATAGAATCAAATGCTTTCAAAGATCCAAATAATTTGAAGAAGTTTCCTTGGAGTATGGGGCATTTTGAAGTTCGAGTGGCCACTTTAGTGAGACTAATGTGATTGATGTTATGGATATGAAGATCCTGTATCTTGGTGGGCTAATTATAGTGTAAATGCTCCACTTTTACAAAGTTTGGCATATGAATTGCTTTCCCAACTGCTTTTTCATCTTGTTGAGAAAGGAATTGGAGCGTTTTCATTGATTCATAGCATCAAGAGAAAGAAGTTAGCTACTTCAAGAGCCGAAGATTTAGTGTTTGTGCATTATAATCTTTGCTTTCTTTCTCGAAAGAAAGAAAAATATACAAGTGGTCCAAGCAAATATTGGGATTTCGGCAAGACTTGATACTTCTTGAGTAATTTTTTATTGTGATAATCTTCTTTCACAATATTCTAAATTCATTTGGTGTTGTTTTAGGTGGAGACCATTTCAATATTGATGAAAGTATCAATGAGTTAGTTGAATTGTCAATTGACGAACCTCAACTAGAAGGTGTCTTCTTTGAAAATGAAGTTGCGAATTTGGGAGAAGATAACAACATGGTAGAAATTAAGGAAGATGATCTTTGATTTGGATGTATTCATGTTCATGTTAGATGTCTCAAGTAGAACTTAGTTTAAATGTGCATTTTATGTAATCATTTTTGGTCTATGAACTTGTGAACGTATAGTTTATGTATAATTTTTGGTCATCATTTGATTCTTAATTTGAATAGTTAATTGACTTGTGTCTCTCTTGACTTTCTCTTCGTCTATTTGATTCTAACTCGGGTAACTCGACTTACTTCCAAAAGACTAAAAGGTATGTTTCATATCTCTCTTAATCTTAGCTTTTTTTAGTTTTTTATTTGCTATATTTCAATAGTGTTATACTATCTTATTTTAATACTTTGTTGTGTGAATTGTAGGAAAAGGGATGAATCATGTCCTTTGAGAAAGGTCCACTTGCTTACGGCCTCATTCCTTCATGATCTAACTCTACAAGGCACAAGTTACATGTAAGTTTTCCACAATCTCATAAATATAATTATGAATATTTGATATTTTTATAGATATATGAATAACTTTTAAATTTTTTTTGTCGAGTCTCCGCACCCGCATCCATATCTAGATCCACATCCCGAATTTTAAAAAATTCGATCACGAAAGATTCGACATTCGAATCTGCACTCGTGTCGAACACCCGCATCCGAGTCCGAGCAACTTAGAAACTAGTTAAATTAAGCTTTTAGGGGTCCCGGGGGCTAATTTGTTGAAAAGGACTTTTTTTTCAAAAATTCAACGTTGTTTTTGAGTCCGTAACGTGCAGCATATATGGTTTAGTTCTCTAGGGTCCCGAACAAATCCGAATGGCCTATTCGAAGACGTTGAAGTTAAAATTTCAGCTGATGCAACAGCTGATATCTGGTGCATCAGGCCTTCATCGCGATTGTGTGTCCAGGTGTAGCAATCATAGGCCTCATTGGCACTCTTCATCGCGATCGCATAGTGGGTGGACCGGGTTCGCGATGTGTATCCTAGTGGACCAGGTCAGGTTCTTCATCGCAATCGCGAGGCCCACCTCCCACGATCGTGTTTCACAATCTAGCCCAGGTCAACATTAACCCTCACAATTGCGACGTACTGTTCAAAGAACAATAGAAATAGTCTATTTTCGCAATTTTCACCATTTTTAGACCTAGGAGCTTCATGAATAGGCGATTTTGAGGGTTTTCTACGCCATTCTAGCTTAGGTAAGCTTCTAATTCATCTTCCCATCTTTTCCTATTGATTGTATCTTCGAAAACACCTTTTAATCATGTTTTCAAACTAGAATTTGGGGGTTTTGCTAGTAAACTCTTAAATTGATTTTTCATCAATTTGAGCCTCGTTTTTAGCTTGTTTTCTCTTGGGTTTTAAACTGTAGACCCTTATAATTTTGGAAAACATGTTTTTTAAATAAAATTTATCACTATTTTCCTTTTAACGCGTAGATTTTATATTCGAATGTTTTAGCTCACTCGGAGGCTGTTCGTAAAGGGAAGGCTACCTATTGAAAATTCTAGGCTCGGATATCGGCACTTCAAGTTAGGTTATGGCTTAACTTTCTTCAGACTGGCGGGATAGTTAATAAATGCATAAAGCATGCTATGGGTTTGGGTAGTTAGCTATGGGAGTATTATTTCGAGATTATCATTATGGTTGTGTGCCCGTGTGGGGGCTTATGTGCTTATTGTTGCTGACTTGGACTATTATATATTGTGTGTTACCCATGTAGGGGCTTTATTTGACATCCTAGGCCTTATTTGTGCATTTTATGCCTTTATTATTAATGTGATGTTTGTGGGGGTGGGGGGGGGGGGGGGGGGGGTTGAACAGATATTGTAGGCCTTTTTGAGCATTATTGCCACTATCATAATGAGGATACTTGTGTATGAGGTTAAAAGTAATATTATTGATGTCTTACATACCTATTTATCCCGGTGGTGCAAAGCGAGAACTGATATCATGAATTATTGACACATCGAGTTGGTTTTGAGCTCACATATGCATGTATTTGAATGGATTTCTATCTTTGCATCAAATGATTGTGAGCATTTCATACGCATTCCATATATACATGTTCATGAGACATTGGTATCATTAAGAAACACTGATTCGAAGGAATATGAAACCCTTGAGCCGTGAACACTAGCTGGAGAGGTAAATGTGACACTTTATAAAATCCTTTATCCATAAACACTAGCCGGAGAGGTAAATATGACACTTTATAAAATCTTTTATCCGTGAACACTAGCCGGGGAGGTGAGTTGAGATTTGAGGTAGTATATATGGGTTGCGAACCCCCTATGGGTCCTATGTTGGGAGCACTAAGGCTCGCATGTGTATACAGAAAGTCGTGTGATGACTTTCAATCATTCATCATGATCACATCATCATTGGATTGCATTACATTGCATACGCATTTTCCGTATTTTCTTTATGTACCCTTAATGTGTATTTAGTTTCCGTATATGTTATCGTGTTTAAATGTTTCTGTATCGATCTATTATTATAGAATTGTTAGTGGAGACGATGTGAGCCGTTTGGGAAATTTTTTGTTTGCAGGTGACGTGCTCATAGTATTTTTTGCTCAAATTATTTTCTGCTTTGCTCAGTCGGCCTATGATACCTACTAAGTACAAGCGGACGGTACTCATCCCTATTGTGCCCTTTTAGTGCAGATCCTAGCTCGAGTACGAGATGTGGTAACTAATCTCGTGCGATTATTGTCAGACTTTCGAGGTATGGTGTGTTCCAGAGTTCGCGGCAGACCTCTTTCTATCTTAGTTGTCTTTATTTACCTTTCAAACACACATCCATGTATTTCAGTTATTCCAAATTGTACCAGATGCTCTTACGCTTATGACACTTGAATTTTGGGGTTATGGTATTTTGTTCAGACTTCCGCTTATTATGTATGTGTATGACCAGACTTCCTTCTAGAAGTCTTGCTTTAATTACATTTTTTATTTTTCTTTCCTTTTTGGACAACCAGATTACATACCAAGGTTGGGCCTCGGTAAGTGCCATCATGACCTCAACTATTGGGATGCACAATGTGACACTTAGAACCTTCAACTACAAAGTAGGTTGCAGTATTGACATTCCTTATAAAATAGGATTTGAAACTTGCATCCATGCCAATAATAGACCATGCAGCAATGAGAAGCCAACTAGTTGTTTTTTCAACACTTTGGATTTACAGGAACTCCAGTATAAACATATAGTGCATGTTTCCATGAACATTACTGGGAAAAAGCATGCATAAGGACTACAGATGTAAAAGGATGATCCTAAACAAAAATTGTACAAGACCACAGAGCAAACAAGAATCTATGAATTTACCTCCACCTATGTGTCTTCCCATTAGAGCAGCAGCTATCTTCCAGCCATCTTGACCAAGTGATCGCATCGGAACCATCCAAAAAGCCACCACAGTCCCAATAGTGGTTGCAACTATCAAAACCAAGGGCAAAAGAACCAATTAGGAAATTGAAAAAACTAAAGCTCACGATGAGAGAAACTATATGCAACAACCCAACCCCTCATTTTGAGTATTCACACCCGATTCCTTGACTTGAGACTTTCAGTAGGTTCTTATGATGTTTTGGGACTTGTTGGTAAGTTCAGTTGGGGACCTGAGGGGTTCAGGGGGGTTTCGGTACACTTGGAACAGATTTAGCTAATGCAGATTTTCTACTGGGACAGTGTGCATAGTGATTTAGCAAGTACAAATTTAGCTAGTGCTAGAAACTTGGAACAAATTTAGCTAGTGATGATTTTGGTCTAGTCTTCTCTCGGAGAGGGCCTATGGGTTGGTTTAGCCATCTTAAATGTGCTAAGCTTTTGATCAAGCAGTCCTATAGTCCTATCTGCGCAGGGCTTATGGATCGGTCTAGTGCTCCCAACTTGTGTTGCTCGGAATCTTCAAAAATGTCGACAGGTGCTTGTCGGATCCTCCAAAAATAGTGTATTTTTGTAGGATCCGGCATGGCTGCGGCAACATTTTTGGAGAGTATAAGAAACTTATCTCCGAACCATGAGGGTCTAGTGCACATATGTGATTGATTTTTGTGGCTTAAGGTGTTGAAATTGTTATACCCACTATGGTTATATATAGCCGAGATATGTTCTATTTGTTGTTTATGAAATCTACTATTGAAGACTTGCTCAACGGGGTAAGACGGAGGAGCGGATCGATGATCTTACTAGGTCCTTGAGACTCATACCTACTGCTCTATACAGATTTTGTGCTATCGGGGGACATACTTGACTACTTCAAGGCATTCGTCGTTTGGAGCTTCCAGCTGAGGTGAGCCAACCACATTTGTTCATGCTGGAGTTTGTCTAATTTATTTCATTATAGGGATAGCATTCCTAGATCTTTCATACTCAGATTCTATTAGATGCCTCTTGATCGTGTCTTTTAGATTATGGTTGGTTCTAGATTGTGTATCAGCAAATTTTACTTACGTTGTTAAGATTTAGTCTCTCATCTACAGTATGATTTCCACTTTGATTTAATCGTATATGAAACCATGGATAGTAGTAGTTCTCCTAGTAGGTGCAGCAAGTCAGGTACCTGTCGCGGCTCACGAAAATGAGCTGTGACGACTGATATGTCTGCGCTTCTCGATATTCAGATGATGAAAATAACAAAATTTCATAGTCTAGTCAGAAGACCTCACAACTATACCAAGAGATGTCAGATTTTTTATTTTTGATTTTTTAAAAAAAATGAAAGGATATAGGATAATTTTAATTACTGTAGGAGGCCTTAAAGAGCTCCACTAGCGGGGAAATCTATGTTTCACTGCCCACATAAGTAGAATCCAAAATAAGTAAGGTGAACCGATCTAAGTGGAACAGCACAAGATTGAATGGTCCATCCACAGAAGGAAATCTGATTGCTCTAATTAAACTTATCAAAATGCTGGAAAGAGTAGAATACCCAAAATTTTGTAATTACCTATGATACTAGACAGTTCAATAAGATCTACCTCTAATCAAGCTTGTAAAATCAGCTTATTTTGAAGAGTGCTTTTCAAGAAAGTACTTTTGGTGAGAAGCAAGGTGCATTTGACCAGTAGATTTAAAAAGAACTTTCGAGCAGCAATTGGTGTTTGGCCAAGCTTTTTTAATGTGCTTTTAAGTGTATTTTTTCAGAGGGTTTGAGTGAGGTGTGTGCTTTCGGTTAGATAGTGTATAGTACTACTCTGTGGGTGTCTTATTTCTGTTATTTTATCTTGTTTCATGTTTTATTACGGCTTTTTTTACTGCCTTTTTTGTCTTGAACCGGGGGTCTATAGGAAACAAACTCTCTACTTCTTCGGAGGTAGTGGTATGGATTGCGTACACTTTACTCTCCCCAGACCCCAATATGTAGGAATACACTGGGTATGTTGTTGTTGTTGTTGTTGTTTTAAGTGTATTTTTTAATCTAAAAAACACCTTCTGCTACTCCCTAGAAGTACTCATTTTCTCCCAAAAGCTTGGTCAAACACGTTACTTTTTTAAAATAAGCAGTTTTGGCCTACCAAATGTTTGGCTAAACAGGCTATAAAGCACCAAAATTTTGCGACAACGACTAACTCCCCTCTCATCATCAAGTATTATCAGGTTGATGAATCTCATGTTCTAGGCTAGTTCTTGGGAGCAGATCATTTCATTCTTTCTCCCCATAAATAACAACCTGTAGCTTCTAATACTTTTTAACTGGTTTCTTGGCAAGCGTCCTCATGGTAGCTTTTTTCAAACTAATTTGAGAACTTTCCAAAGTTCTTCATGCAGATCTTTAAAGACGCATAAATATTTAAGGAGAAATTTGTGCTATGTATAAGCAACATGAAAATGTTGAAAAAGGTGGTAGCTTGGTTCATTGGCATACCAGACACAAGTCAGGAAGGTGATGAGGCAATGCTTTTCAATATGATATGGTACTTCGTTCTCATACCTATTGACATTATACCATTGATTACAACGTTACCCAGAATACCTAAAATAGGTCCATATCTCTGGTAGTAAGTATCAACTAATTTATGTTAAGAGGTTGGGTTTCCTGGACTTCATATAGAAGCCTTTCAAATTGAAGATGTAGTAGACAAACCTAAATCCGAACATCACATTGCTTTAAAGTGATACTGCTGATTATTGGCAATATCATTTTCCTGGTAGAATTAACAAAAATATAATGTGCTACTGAATAAAACTAGAAACCAAAGTTGTATTTTATATAGAGGGCAGGGAGATTTGATGGAGGAGAAGAGCTTTCCTTGTTTCCATTTTGGACAAAAAAATACAAGGGAAAGAAGTTCACTAGAATTGAAATATATCCTTTTTAGCTTCCACCCAGGTGAAATAAAGAACAAACCAGTCTGTGAACTTTAGCTGAAAACCATTGCAAGCTAAGGCCATTATGTACATGGCCAAACATAAATATGGAGCCTTTAATAGCAAACTGGAGAAATATCGTCCAACTTTTTAAAAAAAATAAAGTGATAAATTTCATTTTTAAAAAAAAAAAAAGCAAAAAAGCTTGCCTGTACACAAGAAGTATACCAAAAAGTAGAAAACCTTACAAGAGGACATGGTTTTCTACAAATAACCCACACTCATCTATACATGTAGAAATCCTACGGGTGCACCAAAAAGAAATAAGCAAAAATAGGCTATTTCTCAAGCGTCCAAAATCTTGTATACTCCCTTAAAGCTTTCTATTCCTCTGTCGCCATATGATCCACATAAGTGCTAGAAGAGCAAAATCACATGCTCTGCATCTTCCTTCCTTCTTATAAATGCCCAACTAAAGATTGTTTCTTTCACAGTGCTCGGCACCACTAACTCAAGTTTGAACCATCTCAAAACTTCGCAACATAAACAAGAAGCTATCTCACAATGTAGAAGGTGATTCACATCTTCATTCTTTGCAGATGAAATACCAACTGACACAAGTTATCTTTCTTTTTCTCAAATTCTCCGCCGTCAGGATCACTCCCCTTGTAGCTAGTCAAGTGAAAATACACACTTTTCTTCGTACCCTAGGGATCCATACCAATATATGTAGAAACTCAATCTCTTCCCTAGTTAGAAGCTTCTCATAATATGACTTCAAGGGAAAAACACCATGCCCCTCACACTTCATCTCCATACATCATGGCTATCCGTAATAGCTTTTTATAGGTGAAGCAAATTAAGTAAGTCCTGAAATTCTGCAAACTCCCAATCATGCAAATTTCTCTGAAACCTCAAATCCCAAAGCAATTCTCCCCTTGTCTACTCCATAACCGTTGAATCGACATTTTCTTTTAACAAGTGATTCTACACATGTTAGGAAATGTGATTCTCCAAATGTTATTTCCACACCACCTATGTTCCTAAAAACTCACCCTACTTCCATCATCCACCTTGAAATCCATATTCTCATTGAACTCCTCACTTCTTTAAGATATTTCTTCGTAAGTCACACCCATATGGAAGTGAAACATTCTGTCCTTCACCCCCCTTCCAAAATTCTACACTTCTTTGTAATCACCCCTCTCCACAAAGCATTCACCTGTAACCCCAATCTCCATAGCCACTTTCCCAAAAGAGTCTTGTTAAAGACCCCAAGATCTTTAACCCCAAGCCCATCCCAACACTTTGGAATAGGGACAATTGCCCAGGTTACCAAGTGAAACTATTTTTCCCCGCTTGAGCTATCCCACAAAAAATTTCTTTGAAGTTTTTCCAACTTCCTTTAACACTTACTCGGGCGTGTAACAACAACGACATCCCAGTAATCCCACAAGCAGGGTATTGGGAAGGTAGAATGTACACATACCTAATCTCTACCTCGTAGAGGTTACTGGGGCGTGTAACGAAGACATGAAATGTGTGGGAATGCTCAACAGTGTACTCTTAACTAACACTTCCTTTCCACCTTTAGATAAACATCTCTTTTGACAACCTGCAAGTCCCTTTCTACCCATTCTACCATCGGGTTCCAAGCTGCCCGGTCCATATTAACGGCACCAAGAGGTAAACCAAGATAAGTAGAACGAGACCCAATCTTGCAATTCAGCAGCGGTGCTAAGACCTCAACATTTTTCACCTCACCAACTGGGATTATCTCACATTTTCTAAGATAATTTTTTAAATCTGACAACACCTGGAACCATGTCAACACTTGGCTCAAGAACTCCAACTGAGCCCTATCAGCATCACAAAAACACTTAAGTATCATCAGCAAACAGGAGATGTGACACCCTCACAATACATTCCCCGCTACCCATGCAGAAAAAACCTGTCAAGTAACCTCCTATCACAACCTATCCATCCTGCTCAATGCCCTAACTACAGAACATCTAAGACTTCAAAATCAATGACATAATAATAGTTTCACCAATTCTAAAGATAAAACATGAACTGATCATTCCAGTAGATGTGCCATAAGTTGTTTTGGAAAAATGAAGCAACCAATTACCTGATCCAAGAAAAAAAGCCAAGAGCAGTGTTCCAGTAGACTTTAATACTCGACGCATATCGGCTCTAAACAACAGCAAGGGAACAGCAAGTGGAAGCAAGAATCCTGTCACAATTTTATATGCTGGCGCTTCACTAGCTATAATGCCCAAATTACTTGCTGCTAGACCAACCAGTGTACTTACTAGTGCACCACTTAGTGCAGCCCCAACCTTGGTCTTCTCCGACCTTCAATTTTCAAAAGACCAAAAATCAACAAGCTGTGTATAACTATAAAATCTGAAACCCTGATTCGTTCTCCCATGATTATACAAATATTAACAAACTTGTAAATAAAAAGTACTCTCTCCATCCCAATTTATGTGGCACGTTTCGCTGCTCAAAAGTCAATTTAACTAATATTGGAACCTAAATTGTAATAAATCAACTTAATATTTTAAAATTGAAATCCCAAGTATGACAAAGCTTCCTTGTAAATTAACACCAAGGCACGCTCAATAGCAAGAAGCTAGTGACTTCTTTCAAGTCATTACCTAGAACTTACAAGAGATATCCCCTTTCTATCCCATTCGTCAAATCTAAACATCCTTGTTTCAAAAAAAAAAACAGAGCTAACACAGTAACACCCTATTTATACTAAGAGGCCTTTTCAATTCAATCTCCCATTTGATTTCAGATGATCAAACATAAAGACTCTTCTCTTCAACAACATACCAAATGTAATCCCACAAGTGGGGTCTAGGAAGGATAGAGTGTACGCAGCCTCACCCCCACCTTATGAAAGGTAGAGAGGTTGTTCTCATTAGACCCTCGGCTCAAGTAAAGCACAACAAATTAGATATAAAAAGAATGGAGAAAGAAGTAGCATCAACAGCAAATAATATGATAACTGAAGCTTCGGTAGCTCCTTGTGCCTCTCAAAAACTCTACACAAGTATTACTTCCTCCGTCCCAACTTACATGGCACGGTTGGAATTGCAAGAATCAACCAAGTTTTTCTTTGATTGAAATTTATTTATATGCATTTTAAATATAATAAGACATTAACTAATGTAGTAATTTATATTACTTTTCATACAATTTTCAAAAATATAAATTTTATTTCAAAATCAACATAAAGTGTCTGACGTTCAAATTCCCGGTTAAAGTTTAAAAGTGAATTTCAAAATTTCAACTGTAATGTTGATTAAAGTCAACGTAATTTGAATCTTGAAAAACGATATTAATACCACAAATTGAACTGAAAACTAATATATACACACATATACAGAAGGAGAGTTGATTACCAAATGCCATAAGCACCAGTAGCAAAGAGAGCAGTCCAGGAGCCCCATTGATCTTGTGGAGAAATGATAGGAAAATTCAATTGAGATCTTATAGTAGTACTAACTGATCGGTCCAACTTCCTACTGGAGTTCTTAGGGAAATCCAGTGGTTTGTTTCAGTCAACGCTCTTCAATAATAACATCGGATGTTGAAGTAACGGAGAAGTAGTTGCCGAGGCATTTTTCCGGCGAGAGAAGCACGACACCGGCGTGAAAGTAAAAGTGAACAGATGGAGTATCTTAAAATATTAGCTAAAATTCACATGGTTTAAATCTCGAAAAGCGAAAAGCGTCACATAAATTGTACGGAGAGTTAGATTACCAAATGCCATGAGATCTTATAGTAATACTAACTGAGCGATTCAACTCCAGCAGTTCTTAGGGAAATCCAGAGATTTGTTTGTCAATGTTCTAAGACAATAACATCGGCTTTTGAAGTAATGAAGAAGTAGTTGCCGAGGCATTTTTCCCGCAAGAGAAGCATGACGCCGACTGCTTATGCTATTTTTTATATCGCTTTTCAACATCTAAATTTTAAATATTACTAAATTAAGTCAATTCAAATTTTAGCTTTAAAACAAGTCAAATTGACTCTCGTAAACCTAAGCAAGTGACAACTAAAAGTCAACGAGATAGAGTATTTTAAAATAGTAACTAATATTCACACAGTTTGAACAGAACTAATCTATACACATGCATCGAAAGAAAGTTGGATTACCAAATTCCAAAAGCGCCAGTAGCGAAGAGAGCAGTCCAGGTACCCCATTGATCTTGCGGAGAAATGATAGGAAAATTCAATTGACATTTTACAGTAGTACTAACTGATCGACTCAACTTCCTACTGGAGATTTTAGGGAAATCCAAAAATTTGCATTTGGCAACGCTCTTCGACAGCAACATTGGATGTTCAAGTACTGAATTGCTCGTTGAAGTAGTAATTGCTGTTGAGGCATTTTTCCGGCGAGACGAAAACGGCGCCGGCAACGGAGTGTATGGATTTTTGTGTGGAAAAAGTTGGTTTAAAGCCATTTTACTGGCTAAACCGTTGTTAGATTAATGAGGAATGTGAAGATGGCCTAGTACATAAGCAGCATATTTAAATAAACTAAGATTGAGTTCAATTAAACATCCCGTCAATTCCTAATAAAGTATTCCAATTAGTAATATATTTTGTTCAAATTTTATGTATGGGTTTTTGAGGAATGAGAAGGGCAGAGCGTAAGTGTGGGATTTGAGAGTGAGAAGGTGTGGAATTGTTATCCTGGAGTTGTTTTTCGAGACCAGTTCAGGTGTACATTTTGCGGCGTCTAATTTTAATGAGTTCAAACATTACATTAAATAGTATATTTGTGTTATAAATGTATTTACATTATAATAAATGTTTATCAAGATCTACTTTGATATCTATTAGGATTTGAAGTATCGGTCTTTTACTCATACTATGAGTAAATTTCTCCTGTAAATAGAGGGATTTTGTTCATTATATTTACAATCTTATGATCTCTCATACCTCAAGAAAAGAAATAAGAATGACTCTTTCTATTCTCTCTACTTTTCTTCTTTATTTTTTCTTGTTTCATAATACGTTATCAGTACGAGACTCTGTCAAATAAGGTGAGATTATAAATCCAAAGGATTTCAAGTTTAATAATTCTTTATGTTATCTTTCTTTTGCTACTACTAATATAATTATTATTGGATTTGAGGAAAAATAATTGATTTGGAATCATTTATATTTTAAATTTCTTTCTCAAGAACAATATTATATTATCAAAAAAGATGATAATATGTTGGGTTCAAGTCTCATCAATTCATGCCTAAGATGTTTTTATATGGATAAGATATTGAGTTTGAATCTCAATACACCATATTGATGATATTATGATGGCTAAGGCAAAATAATAAGTGTTTAATGAAAAGTCATGAAATTCGACCCATTGAATATGCTCCATTCCATGAAGTGAATGTGGTAGCAATATATGATAAGTCTGAAATATAACTACTTACTTTATTCTTGAGGTGTATGTGGTAGCAGTGCATAATATGACTAAAAGAAGACAAGTGATTAAATGGACGAATATACGCATGGAGGGACAATATGATAATGATCATCAAAAGTGATAATATTTTCACACGCTTATATGATTATAAGATATACTAGAGAAAAATTTTCTACATCATATGTGTGCCTCGATTTGTTTCTGAAGTAGCAAAATCTTGAAAGAGGTTATAAGCTATCATAATTTGACAGGCTTAAGGCACGATTATATTCCATTCTTGGGGAATGAGAAACTCATTAATACAAACGTGCACTTGATTGTGATTGTATCACAACTCACCTCCGAAAGAGGTTGAATAATTTTGAAATCTACTTCTGAAGTAGTGAATCTGAAATTTATTCATGTAATAGTAAAGCTAAAATTTACTAAAGAAAAAATACATGTCATAGTAAACTTGGAGTTTATTAGAATAAAAGTTCATAAATTGATATGAACGATTGTGATATCTCGAAGATGTGCATGTATTGAAGAACTAGAAGATTCTTCAAGAATTGTTTATGTCGTTTGTTCTCATGATAAGTTGGTTGGACCAACTAATATTAGGATTGGATCCCTTCAAATTTGGAGATTATAAAAGGTGAATAAGGGCCCGTTCATCTATCATGTGATATGTTGAAAAGATGCATCAATAAGATGATCACATGTATATTCATTGTCAACCTACGTTTGACATTCATAAAGTTGCTTGCTCAATAAATTTGAGTTAAAAGCATAACTTTCAGATTGTGTAATCAAGATAATTCATCTTGATGATGATGGTTTAGCATTGAATGCCTTTCATAAATAGCTAAACCATCGCTAATGAGAACAAAGCTTCATATGTTGGTCTGAAATATGATATGTTGCATACAATAACACTTATATGCATTAGACCAATAAATTATGATTATTTCTTCCCCCTCAATTAGTTCAAGGTCATGAACCAACTATTCCATCTAATAGTTTTAATGTGCGGTATACGATTAATGAATATACTATGATGCACAAAAATGGATTCTTCAAAGAAGATGAGGATGAATGTTAGTTTTCCTAACACAAGGGGGAGATTATAAGCAGCTATGAAATATGTTAAGAATTATCATAAGATCCTCATTCATAAGA
Source organism: Capsicum baccatum var. pendulum (assembly GCA_030864225.1). NCBI lineage: Eukaryota > Viridiplantae > Streptophyta > Magnoliopsida > Solanales > Solanaceae > Capsicum > Capsicum baccatum. Next base: position 37,689,780 of record CM061556.1, read on the forward strand.
TAATTCAAGTCAAATGCCGAAAGCATCTCATATTTAAGCTGCAAGTGCTCCTATTTTGTATCCTTGAAGGACAAAGTCTATGCATGCATGAAGCACGGTAGACTAATCGGTTTCAAATGAAACAAGGGGCAAGTACTCATAATAAGAAGGCAATGTGCTCTTGAAGAGCCTAGACATAATACTTCATGAAACCTTATGAGAAGTTCAGGTACCTGAAAATAATGAAGTGATGAGATCTCAAAATATTATGTCGCATTGTGAACCGATACAAAATGATATATTATCAATATCTTTGACACAATATTGGCGCAATATTGTGAAAGATTACGAGGATCTGAATTCTACATTTATTTAAGCATGTTGACATAGAAACATTTATCAAGTGACATGAAAGGATGCATTTTGATAAGCGTAAAACTTATTTGATTTTCAGTCCAAACACTTGAAGATGTCACTCATGAAATGTTGAATATTGTCACTTGACAAAACTTATGTGAAAACTTTTAAGGATTCAAACTGCTTGAAGCATATAAAAGTTTCTGGGAAACTTATTTATAATTCTTATATTGTATAAGCTTATTGCTTGAACATCATTGGAACTCTTGGAGAGTTTTCAAACCAATAGATTATTTGCTGAAATTCAAAATATATCGAATTGGATTGGTTATGAAGTACCATATCTTAGTGCAATTGATGTACTCATGTACCTTGCAAATACTACAAGGTCTATAGCCTTTTCAGTCAATTTGTTAGCAAGTTATATTTCTGCTCCTACTATGAGACATCAAAATGAGATAAAACACATGAGCTTGTTTTATTCTAAAGATTGCAGTCCCGATCTTATTGGTCATGCTGATGTTGGGTACTTATCTGACTCGCATAAAGCTCGGTCTCAAATAGGCTATGTTTTCATATGTGGTGGTACTGTCATATCTTGGAGATATACAAAGCAGTCTATCATAGCCACTTCATCGAATCATGCTGAGATATAGCTATCCATGAAGCAAGCCGAGAATGTGTATAGTTGAGGTCCATGATACATCTCATTTGAGAAAAATGTGGTGTGAAATATGACAATCTACCCACAATTTTATACAGAGATAATTCAGCATGCATAGCACATCTTAATGGAGGATTCATAAAAGGAGATAAAACGAAGCACACTTCCTCAAAGCTTTTCTACATACATAAGCTACAAAAGAATGGTGATATCAATGTGCAACAGATTCGTTCAAATGAAAATGTGGCTGATTTATTCACCAAGTCTTCTCTAATTACAACTTTTAAAAAGATGGTGTACAAGATCGGGATGCAAAGGTTCAAGGATGTTCTCATTAGGGGGAGTTAATACGCGTTATACTCTTTTTCCTTTTCGAGGTTTTGTCCCACTGGGTTTTACTTGTAAGGTTTTTAATGAGGCAGCCGATATACGTATTGTTAGAAATGTGTACTATTTTTCCTTCACTAGATTTTTTTTCCTACTGGATTTTTTCTCGTAAGGTTTTAACGAGGCACATTATCTATCTAGACATTCAATGGGGAGTGTTATAAATGTATTTACATTATAGTGAATGTTTATCAAGATCTACTTTAATATCTATTAGGATTTGAAGCATCCGTCTTTACTCAGACTAGGAGTAAATTTTCTCTATAAATAGAGGAATTTTGTTCATTATATTTACAATCTTATGATCTCTCATCCCTCAAGGGAAGAAATAAGAATCAATCTCTCTATTCTCTCTACTCTTCTTCTTTATTCTTTCTTGTTTCATAATAATTTATTAAATAATAACGATAAATATAATAATTAAATTTAATATCTTTTGAGTATGTAAAGATAGAGAATTTATTTATTAAACCTAATCTTTACCAAAAATATTTTTAAAAGTCGATCGACATTCATGTATCATCTTTAAATTATAACAAAATAATACAATGATAGAGACATCAAAATAATACAATTAAATCTAATTTTTATACACAAAAAAATTCTCAAAGTCGTCTGACACTCATCTACCACCTCTAAATAATAACAAAATAATACAACTAAACCTAACAAAGCCGACCAACATTTATCTATCACCTGTAAACTGCAACAAAATAATACAATAACAGTGATATCAAAATAATATAATTAAACTTAAATTTTACAGACAAAAATTTCTCAAAGCCGACCGAGATTCATCTATGAACTATAAACTACCACAAAATAACAAACTAATAGAGATATTACAATAATACAATTAAACATAACGTTTACCTAAAAAAAATTCAAAGCCGACCCACATTCATCTAGCATCTGTAAATTAAAATAAAACAATAAGATAATAAAGATATCAAAATAATATAATTAAACCTAACATTTACATTAAAAAATCTTCAATGTCAACCGACATTCATCTACAACCTGTAAACTATAAAAAAAATATATAATAATGATCACAAAACTTCGATTTTGATCCAACTAATTCTTGTCTAGGCGAAAATTATGACCCTAAAGAATGATTTTGAATTAAAATAAAGAAGATATAGTATATACACACATGTTGAATTCTATTATGCTGACAAAAACTGTGAAGAAGTTGAGGATTAAAAAATCAAACATCCACCATTTAGACATGCAATCGAATCAAGTTAGATGAGTATTAATTGTATTCTCCCAATAGGCAAACCGATTTGTCCTCTATTTTAACGTACATCTCAATATTTATAAAAGTATTTTCTTAATAGAGTCATATTTTAGGAGTATTTTTCTAATTGAACAGTAGAAAAAAAATATCAATTAATTCTCCTACCATATATTTAGGAATCCCATATATTTTAAGAAGTCTAGTAGAAAGAAAATATTAATTAATTTTCTCTTACAAAATATTTTAGGAAGTCTAATTAATATAATAAATAATTAAATAATAAATTAAAAAATAGTGAAAAGATAGTTTTGTTTAAAGAAGAGTCTTTTAATGAAGGATAAAAAGTTCAAATCACTTTTCTAATGGTTTTCACACTTTTAATATACTAATTTAGTATACGTGCGTTGCACGTGTATCACGTGTAAATTAAAAATAAATTTATATAAAAATATATTACTGTGTGTACGATATTTTACTAAGTACAAAAAATTTAAAAATATAATATAAAAAGTGTAGTTAATTAAAGAGGAACATTATAAATCACCATCACACTAATAATTAAGAGTAAAATTAGATGTGGCAACAAATATACTCACCATTTAATTTATACTATTTAGTTTTTTTCTATAAGTTGAGATGGTCCGAATTAATGACAACCACAGTTTAAACACTCTAAATAATATTTTATTATTACACTTATTTTCTAATTCTAAGAGCACTTTATTTTTAAAGGAATGTTATTTTTATTCTCACGATTCTACATTTTTATCAAAATGAAGGCCTTTTAGATGATTATACATGTATAACTTATACAACGTTTGGTAGGTGGTTTGAGCATCTAAATATCTTCTTCTCATTTGTCCAAACCATCTCAATTTTGTCTCTAGCCTTGACCATCACAACAACCATTCTCACCTTCTCTGGAATATCCTCATTCCTAACCCTTTCTCTTTCTCTCAATATGCCCACATATTTTCATAGTATTCTCATTTTTGCTACTGTGATCCTTTGAACGTGTGAACTTTTGATCATTACAACATAATTGGTCTAACCATCACTTTCTAGACCTTACCATTAATTCTTGGTAACACATTTCATACAATTATCTCCATTGACCAACAAAAATGCTTGGTTGATAGCATAAATTTAACTACGCATTAAAGTTATAATTACAACAATTATCTTTATTCAAGTCAGCAAAAAGGTGAAATTCAAAAATAAAAGTAAAGGACCCGTATTCCATATTATACACTTAGAAGTAACCCCATTGCACTCTAAAATATGTATACTATGTGGTAAGAAAAACTCACCACGGAAAAGCAACATGACAACCAAAGAAGTAAAATGAAGGATCTATATACTTGTAGTAGCAAAACATTATCAACAGTACAAGAGAGTTCACGTGTTGCCTGCATGCTTTACTTTATCAAACTTCTCTTTGATAAAACATCAATTATCATCACTTAAAAGTACAAACAAAATGGTCTTACCTCGTAACATTTTGCCCCGCAACATATTGTGGAGTGTCGTTTGTTCAAAAAGCACACACCTTATTTGTCAACAAACACTATCAAAAATTGAAGTTGGCAACTCACACTGGTAGAAATTTCAAATGTCCGCCGGATTTCTTGTTTCCTACTTTGTCTTGTTGGTAAATACCGAAAATTTCACATGGTACTTTTATCAATTTTTCGTACCTTTCATTCAATGAGAAAATGGGTCAAGATTAATAATTACAAACATGAATGACAAGTATATGAATAAATAAAGTAAACAAAATGATAAAGTGAAATATATTGTAGATTTTGAAGATAGGATTATGTATCTCAAACTAATAATAACAACAACAATAAATTTAGTATAATTTCATAAGTAGAGCATGTAGAAGTTGGTGTGTGCACAACCTTATTCCTACCTTGTGAGGGTAGAGAGGTTATAAGAATTTACCAATATTTTCTTTTGAAAATCAACATCAAAATTGAAATTTAGTACGTATAACATAATGCTCCATTTTCTTAGAATCTAAGTAGGAAGTGTTTCAAGAAATTAATGCCAGAATTTCTTAGCATTCAAGTAGGAATATCACCTGTTATGGTCCAGTATAGACCCTGATTTTCTACTTCTTTCGGCCTAAAAGCTTGATATATATTTCCTGTCAAGTTAAGAAGAAAAACTCCTAATGTCAATTGGATATTAACACAAACAACTTTACATGCAACTATACCATTAGCATGATATGCAAATATGATTAGCATGTTTAAATCATATTTTATGTTTTTTTTAAATAATATATATTTAAATTCTTAATGTCTATTGCAAAAATTGTGTCAAATACAACTTTAAATCCAACTTCAACTTTGAAAAATTTCAAATTAAGTGAATTTTTTTTACTTTTATGGTTAAACGCTCACAAAAAACTAACTGGTTATTTTATGGAGAGTTTGTATAACCCCTCTCATGATCTATCTAGTTAAACTACTCTTCAAGTAACTTGAACGACTCTTACAATGACAAATATGCTATAACAGAGAGTCATTAACACCAAAGACTTGCCGCAAGCAGCCATAAAATCCTTAAACATTATATTGTCATATGTATCCACTAAGCACAATCTTGTTATATTTTACCTTTTTAAGTTGAAACAATACATGATCAACATATCCACATATAACAATGTACCTTTGTAATGCAGAGGTCTCTTAGTATATTGATATATACTCCACCTCATTTTGCTAGTCTTCTCATCATTAAAATAAAGTATGATCATTTGAAATTACAATAATAAATTACATCAACCTCGATATAATATAAATTTTCTGCATTCACGGACATAATCAAAATTTCATATATTAAAGAATATGAAATCAAGAAGCAAATATGAGATCTTTTTCGGATCAAACTAACTAATAATAAAATTAATGAGGAATTTTTTTTTAAAACTAAGGTGACATCAAATAGTGAAACTTAAACCTATTTTCTTCATATTGTAACCCACGACGATTTGGGTAGATTATATAGTCTTAAACCTAAAGGGAGTTTTAGTAGAATAATCCTAACCTAAAGGGGATACTAAATGTAAATAAATAAAAGACAACGTCAGTAATATTAACTGATATAAAGAAATTCTAGTTAATTAATATTTTTCTCTTTTTTTATAATATATTTTAGGATTCTTTTTCATGTACACAAGGAAATAGAAAACCTACTATTTTAGGATTCTTAAACTTTTTAATAATTAAATATTAATTAGAGGAAGTAAGTGAAAAAGACGATTTTGTCTATTGTAGAATCTTTTAATGAAGGAAAAAAATTTTAAATCACTTTTCTAAAGGTCTTCACACTTTTAATATATTATAGATTATAGATATAGATTATAAATTATAAATATAGATTATATATATATATATATATATATATATATATATATATATATATTTGTGTCACATAAATAAAAATAGAATGAAATGATAATCATATGATAACGAATAATTTTTTTTTGGGTTAAAGTATTTAATACAAAATCAAACAAAATAAAAATAAATCAAAGATGACTAATTGTATATATTTGTGTGACACAATTAATTATTTGTAACTTTAGGAATATATACATACATACATATATATATATATATATATATATACATACATATTTATATATATATTAATAATTACTATATTTAATTGTATGAAAAAAGGAAAAGACGGTTGTTACAAATTTGGAAAAACTTGGATAATTTAATTGTAGAAAATAATTGTTATATCAAATGTGGAAAAAAAAAAATTGCCATGAAAAAAAACTGTTGTTTAGAATTGAGAAAACCCTTTTTCAAATATTTGCCATGGAGAACGATTGTTACAAATTTTTAAATTTGGACAAAAATTTTAGGCTTGGAAAAGACGGTAATAATTACTATATATGAAAAAGGGACGGTTATTACAAATTTGGAAAAAATTGGATAATTTAATTATAGAAAATAATTATTATATTTAATTGTAAAAAAAAATGGGAAAAGATGATTTTACCTAAAGCGGAGTCAAAAAGTTAAAATCACTTTTCTAAGGGACTTCAGACTTTTAATATATTATATAGATATAGATTATAGATATACATTAAAATGTCATGTTTTTGTTTCTCACTTAGCTACAAAAATATGATATTTTTTTATTATATGTATTTATCTAAATAAGTTGTAAAACTCCAAATATCTTTTATATGAAATTAATGCGTATAATTTATTGATTTATATTTGTCAATGTTCTTCATTAATGACATCGGGTGTGGAAGTGTTGGAGAAGTAATTGGTGTTGAAGCATTTGTCTGATGAGAGGAATTGATTTTATAAAAATAGTAAATGGTTTACTGCCATTATTTAGATTAAGGAGGAAATGGTGATTGGATTATCTTCCACATGTCATATAGGTATAATTAAGGCTTAAGTTATCGATAGTGTTGTGCCCTATTTCCAATGGTTCGAAATAGTTTGCAATGTAATGGTGGTCGTGATGACTCTTTCTGGTTTTGAAAAAAAAAAAAGTTAGTTTTTTGAGTCGCTACCTAACTTTTGAGAAAAATTAGGAAAATCATTTTTTGGAATGTGAAAGCTTTGTTTTAGTCTGTAAAAATCAGTGAGATTATAAGTAAGAGTTTTAGTTACTTAAGGGAAAGGTATTAGGCACCCCTCAGAGCCTATCCAAAAATAGTCCTTAGACTTAGTTTAGAAAAAATATTTGGGAGAAAGTATTTGCCTTTTTTTAATTTATTTTTTTATTTAAAATGAGTTTTAAAATGAGGTGTAGGTGACACAAGTCTTAATACTTGAGTAGAGGTGACAATTACTTAATTATGGTTTAAAAAAGTTTTAAAAATTTTAAATAACCCACAAGTTTTTAAATTTATACTTTGATCCAAATGTTAGTTAATATATAACGGGGAACGAAGGGAAAAAAAACGCATTTTTCTCTCTCCTCATCCGTTGTTATTTTCTCTTTTTTCGCGATATTTGTTGTTCATTGTTGCTACTGCTTTATTCATCATCTTCTGATTCATTATCATCATCTTATACTTCATTATCATCTTCATATTCTTCTTGTTGATCATTGTTGTTGTTGTTGTTACCCCAACTGCTGCTCTTTGACCAAATTTTTATGTCAAATTTTGTTTCGTAAATCACTTTCAACTTTGAAATTTACTTGAGAGGAGACTTTGGTAAGTCGGATTATGCTTTTTAGTTGAATCTGGGTAACTGCTAGTGTGTTGTTTTTTCAACAATAGCTTGCACGCGAACATGAATGCAATACAAGAGCAATCAGTTTAAACTGATCCATTATCTGCGACAATAGATAAATGTTCTGTTGTAACAGTAGACTCATGTTGGATGGATTCATGTTTAAGGGTTTTAGGTGCCCGTAATATTGATTGAATAGATGGGTATTCTATTGCACCAGATTAGTAATCCGTTTCAACAAATAAATAATCTATTTCATTAGATTACTAATATGTTTCGAACAATAAAATTCAGATACAGCTCCCGTCACACACAAAACATAACAGATAACTCATATGTTCTTGTTATTGATACTGGAATAAAATTATTCCTTAATTGTAGACATGTCATTCATTAAGAAATAGAAATAGACAGCACGAAAATTAAATCAGAAATAAAAAGTCAAGTGCATCAAACATAATTTTTTATAAAACAAACAAAAAAAATACATAGATAATAGAAAAAAAAAAGCTTAATTATTATTATCATCATTATTATTTGTACGGCCAGCCAACCAATCATCAAAGGGCAGCAGCAGCGCCCTCCGCAGCCTGTGGATCTCCCGCAGCATCCTTACTCTGACGGCGGCCAACTCCCAATGCAGGTCATGAACCTCCTTCTGCAGTTCCCTCATAGCGTCTCGAAAAATAACGATATTCCACACAGGATCAGCCATATCTAAAAAATGCATAAGTTGACAAAACACACACGTAAACCCAAAAGTAAAGAAAAGAAAGAATTCGAATGTAATGTAATACAACGTATATTTACACAAAAATCAAGAAAAAAACTTACCAAAGACAGAAAAAAGTTATCAAGTCCTTGAAGAGAAAGTAGTTGAAGGTGTAACAGGAGCGAGGAATACATAGTGTGTAGTAGAACGAACGATTGAGTAAGGAGGGACCTATTTATAGAGGATTGAACTTGAATGAGTTAGGCAAAAAATCACAACTGTTCACCTCCATTTATTAATGACATTCTTGATTCCTGTAAAAAGTTATGACTTAATTAAATTAATCAATATTATGATAAGTCATGACTTTTCAACTTTATTATTATTAATAATTAGTTCTTTACAGGAATCATTTTTTTTACACTGTTTTGGACAACAGATAATATATCTGTTGCATCAAATAAATCATCTGTTACAAAAAATATATCATGATTTGCAACAAATAGATAACCTATTGCATCAGATAATATATCTTTTGCAACATATAATATATATATATATATATATATATATATATATTTTAAAATAAATTATCTTCATGACATCCAAAATTTCTGACTTTTTAATTATATAAATTAATAAAGCAGATTTAAAGGCACAACTGTTCACCTTCATTTATTAATGACATTCTTGATTACTGTAAGAAAGTATGACTTAATTAAATTAAACAATATTGTGATAAGTCATGACTTTTCAGATTTATTATTAAAATAATTAATTCTTTACAGGAACCGTTTTTATTTACAATGAGCTGGACAACAGATTATACATTTGTTGCATTAGATAAATCATCTGTTACAACAGATATATCATCCGTTGCAACAAATAGATAACCTGTTACATAAGATAATATATCTGTTGCAACATATAATATATATATTATTTAAAAAAATTATATTATCTTCATGACATCCAAATTTTCTGACTTTTTAATTATATAAATTAATAAAGCAGATTTAAACGCACCACTGTTCACCTCCATTTATTAATGACATTCTTGATTCCTGTAAAAAGTTATGACATAATTAAATTAATCAATATTATGATAAGTCATGACTTTTCAACTTTATTATTATTAATAATTAGTTCTTTACAGGAATCGTTTTTCTTATACTGTTTTGGACAACAGATAATATATCTATTGCATCAAATAAATCATCTGTTACAACAAATATATCATGATTTGCAACAAATAGATAACCTGTTGCATCAGATAATATATCTGTTGCAACATATAATATATATTTTTTTTAAAAAAAATATATTATCTTTATGACATCCAAATTTTTTGACTTTTTAATTATATAAATTAATAAAGCAGATTTAAAGGCACAACTTTTCACCTCCATTTATTAATGATATTCTTGATTACTGTAAGAAGTTATGACTTAATTAAATTAAATAATATTGTGACAAGTCATGACTTTTCAGATTTATTATTAAAATAATTAATTCTTTACAGGAACCGTTTTTATTTACAATGAGTTGGACAACAGATTATATATCTGTTGCATCAGATAAATCATCTGTTACAACAGATATATCATCCGTTGCAACAAATAGATAATCTATTACATAAGATAATATATCTATTGCAACACATAATATATATATATATATATATATTTTTAAAAAATATCTTATCTTCATGACATCCAAATTTTCTGACTTTTTAATTATATAAATTAATAAAGCCGATTTAAAGGCACAACTGTTCACCTCCATTTATTAATGATATTCTTAATTACTGTAAAAAGTTATGACATAATTAAATTAATCAATATTATGATAAGTCATGACTTTTCAACTTTATTATTATTAATAATTAGTTCTTTTCAGGAACCGTTTTTTTTACACTGAGTTGGACAACAGATAATATATCTGTTACATCAGATAAATCATTTGTTACAACAGATATATCATGATTTGCAACAAATAGATAACCTGTTGCATAAGATAATATATCTATTGCAACATATAATATATATATTTTTTAAAAAATATATTATCTTCATGACATCCAAATTTTCTGACTTTTTAATTATTTAAATTAATAAACCAGATTTAAAGGCACAATTGTTCACCTCCATTTATTAATGACATTCTTGATTACTGTATAAAGTTATGACTTAATTAAATTAATCAATATTGTGATGAGTCATGACTTTTCAGCTTTATTATTATTAATAATTAGTTGTTTCAGGAATCATTTTTTTACACTGAGTTGGACAATAGAATATATCTGTTGCATCAGATAAATCATCTGTTACAATAGTTATATCATCCGTTGAATCAAATAGATAACCTGTTGCATCAGATAATATTACTGTTGCAACATATAATATATCTATTTTTTTAAAAAATAAATTATCTTCATGACATTCAATTTTTTTGACTTTTTAATCATATAAATTAATAAATCAGATTTAAAGGCACAACTGTTCACCTCCATTTATTAATGACATTTTTGATTACTGTAAAAAGTTATGACTTAATTAAATTAATCAATATCGTGATAAGTCTTGACTTTTCAGCTTTATTATTATTAATAATTAGTTCTTTGCAGGAACCATTTTTTTTACACTGAGTTGGACAGATAATATATATGTTGCATCAGATAAATCATTTGTTACAACATTTATATCATCATTTGCATCAAATAGATAACCTGTTGTGTCAGATAATATTATTGTTGCAACATATAATATATCTATTTTTCTTAAAAAATAAATTATCTTTATGACATTCAAATTTTATGACTCTTTAATTATAAAAATTAATAAACCAGATTTAAAGGCACAACTGTTCACTTCCATTTATTAATGATATTCTTGATTACTGTAAAAAGTTATGACTTAATTAAATTAAGTAATATTGTGATAAGTCATGACTTTTCAGCTTGAAGCTTAGCTTTATAATTATTAAAATAATTAGTTCTTTCCAGCAACTATTTATTTTTTACACTGAGTTGCACAACAGATTATATATCTGTTGCATCAGATAAATCATCTGTTACAATAGATATATCATCCGTTGCAATAAATAGTTAGCCTGTTGCATTAGATAATATATCTGTTGTAACATATAATATATATATCTTTTAAAATAAATAAATTTTTTTCATGACATCCAAATTTTCTGACTTTTTAATTATATAAATTAATAAAGAAGATTTAAAAACAAGAATATTTCTGATGAGTTTTTTACGGTTTAAATTGTGTTTATCATTTATTTTCTTATTCTTTTCTGTGAAAAGAAATGACTTAATTAAATCAAGCTGGTGGTGAGTTTTTTTATTATTGTGACAAGTCATGACTTTTTAGCTTATTAATTTAAATAACCTTTTCTCAATTTAAAAATTGAATACACCTGGTTTTCAATAACCGTTCCGTTTCTTTGATAACCATTTTTATTAATTGAGTTATGGTAACAGATTGTATATTTGTTGCATTAGATAACCCATCTGTTTCAACAGATATACCATCTGTTGCTATAAATCGACCATCTGTTTAAGGAGATTTTTTGATTTCTTCTAACTGATTCATAAGTCGCAACAGATGAGGAATTTGATGCATCAGAAGCGTTTTTTATTTTTGTTTGTTTGTTGAATGTGTTTAGACAAAAGTCACAATCACGACTATTCATTAACTTTTTTCTTAAAAATCATATATATATATATATATATATCTTAATTAAATTAATCTAATGTTGTGACTTTTTTAAATTAAATAATCTTTCTTTTATGATTATAATTTCATTTAGTTTCTTATTATTTATTAACGAACCATTTTAAAGAGAATTTCTCATCATGATTGTATCCCTAACTCCAATCACTGACATGTTGAGAATAGGGAATAAATAGAATGATAATTAAATATTGAATAAGAATTAAAAATTCAAAATCGACGAAACCAAACAAAACCAAACCAAACCAAATCAAACATATACATGAATTTTTTTGAATCCTTTATAGGTAGATCGGATATAAAAAAGGGAAATACATACGCTAAAAGAAAGAAAAAACATAACCTAATTATTATTATTATTACTATTATTATTATTACTATTATTATTGTCAACCTGACAATTTTCATCCGGCAGCAGCAGGGCCCTCCTCAGCCTTGCTCGGAAGTCGGCCAAATCCCTCTGGAGTTCATCAAACTGCCTTCGAAGTTCCTGCAAGGACTCGATATGAATCTTTTTGTACAAATCTGGATCTGACATATTAGTATTGTAAGTATAGTAGAATGAAGGAGAGTGAGTGAGAGTGAGTGAGGAGGTCGGAGGGACCTATTTATAAAATGATTGAATCGGAAGGGACCTATTTATCTGATAGGTGGAATATATTTTGCAACAGATTATCAATTTGTCTCTTTCAAAAATACAGCAAAAAGATAAAATGTTATATTTAGATCCATTTTTTTAATTTACATATCAATAAAGTCACCAGTTATTTTTAAGTAACACACACAACACATAAATCCCAGATAGTTTCAGTAAAATTACATTAAATTCTGGATAGTTTGCGTCAGATGTGGAGTCTGTTGTATCAGATATGGAGTCTGATGCAATAGATATGGAGTTTGTTGGAATACATAGCAGCCTTGCTGGTGGTTTCATTTGTTCCGTCAGTTGCTCCGTCTGTTGCAACATCAACAACAACATAAACTACAAACAACAAATAAAAATCATCAGCAACAAAAAAAACAACAACATCTGTTCCAATAACATCATCAACAACAAAGAAGCATACATCCTATGTTCCAACACCATCAACAACAAGGGACGGACCCACATAGATTCCTCCGGGTGGGCGAGCACAGACTGAACTCGTATCGAACTTTATATATGTATGTGGAAATAAAGAAAAAAAATGTATATAATCTAATCAGTGAGCACCCATAGGAAGAGTTGTTTGGTTAACCTAGTTGTTGTTTATGGGTGCTTAAGGCTATTTATTTCTTTTGGTCTTGAGTAGCACATATTTTTTAAATTTCGGTAACCAACTCTTCTCTTCTTATTCACTATAAACTTTTTATTTTTTTCTCCCTTACTCCTTGTATTGATTATTCGGACTCCACTATTTTTAAGCTAAGAAGCACCCACCGTCTAAACCACACCACACCACAAGTTCCAACAACGCCAACCCCACCAACAACATCAATAACAACATCAACAACAAAGAAATAAACAAATACATAAAAAAAATGATACTGCCAACAAAGCTTTTAAACTTCTCCCAACAGATGACTTTTTTTTCGCATCTTATAATAAAATTTCTCGGTATGTTTATTAAACAATTAAAAGTTCCTTCAAATTTTTTGAATAAATATGATATGGGAAAATGGTAATTAAATAAACAGAAAGATGTAAATAAAGTTGCAAAAAGAAGACGAGAATGAAAGAGCAATAGTGAATCATATCATACCTTAATGTCAAAAGGGGGTCAAAACAACAATTTCAGTCGAGGAATCTAAGCTATGGATATCGATCGATTTAGATTCGAACGAAAATTTTTGAGAAAGAGGAGAGAAAAAAAGGTTGTGATAACCCTAAAGAGGATAGAAAGAAAAAAGATGAGAGATTTAGGGCTGAAGGAGAGGAGAGATAAGATAATTCTAATTTCTAGATGTACTATCCTTAATATTAGATGACTAAACAAAGTATATTTATTCAAATTTATATTTTTAAAGCATAATTAATAAGGCTAATTTGGTAGTAAAATAAACCCCTAATTAATATTTTCTTGATGGGAGTGCCAAGTCAATATGAAACGGAAGAAGTATTAGGGGTTTCAATATTCATTAATTAATATTCACTAATAATTTGAGGGGCACGAGGAAGAAAACGGGTGACATTGAAAAGACAGGACAAAACTACTCAATGAGATTTTTGAGTTATTCAAAAAACATTTTTTACCGCCTTTAGTAGTACTACTACTTTATCTACTCGGACAGCAGCTTGCTTTAAAATTAAAAGAAAATAAAAAGATTTTCAAACAGATATGTCGTCTGTTGCAACAGATTTAGATATCTGTTTGAGAAATCCCAACAGCTCAGTCATCTGTGACAACAGATGGAAATGTCATTTGATAACTAAATCAGAAACATCATCTATTACAACAGATATCAATATCTGTTTGAAAATTTCTAATAGCTTAGTCATCTGTCATAACAGATGCAAATGTCTATTTGATAATTAAATAAAAAATGTCATCTGTTGCAACAAATATTATTATCTATTTGAAATTCTCCAACAACTCAGTTATTTGTTGCAATAGATTTCATTGCAATTAATTTAGGATGAACTAGGGATGAAAGAATGAGGTCCTCATTAACTTAATGTTAAGATTAATAATAGTACCTACATCGATCTAGGTGGAACGAGGGATGAATGAATGAGCTCACAGGGTCAACTAGAAATCTAATTGAGTCGTTCCATTTGCATGGTGTTAGTATTGCGTCCATCTCGACCTGAGTCATCGATAGATCACTCTGAGTTGAAATGTGTTCTCATTAACTTAATGTTAAGATTAATAATAGTACCTACATTGATCTAGGTGGAATTAGGGATGGATGAATGAGTGTTTTGCGGAAAAATTTGACTTTTGAAAGAGAGTCGCCACTTAATTTTGAAAAGGAATTAAGAAACCTTTATAAAACACTTTAAACGATCTAAAACAAGAAAGTCGTTTAAGTTAAGAGATTCTAGATAAGAGGTTCCTATTAATGTTTTAGGAAGGTGTTAGGCACCTAAAACGTCCGCTAACTTGCGGTTATCTGGACTATTTGAAAATCTTCTTTTGATTAACTTTGAAAAAGTTTATTTTTTGAAAAGAAAAAACGATTTTAGGAATATTTTGGTGTTTATGCAAAACTAGTTTTTTAGCGACTTAACTAAGGATTTAACTAGGTTCGCCAAGCACATAAGGGAAACAAACATAAAGAACGGAGGGAAAGAGAGAAAGTAAGGGATTTAGGCCATTGGCCCAAACCAACAAAACCTGTCCTAGTCTAATTGGGCCTTCGACCCATTTCACCTGTCCTAATCTAATTTTCGAGCGTTTGGCTCGAATCTTGCCTCCACCTGTGTTAAATACAACCTTGGCTTCATGGCCCAAATGAATGAATAAAATAAATAAACCAATAAAATAAATAAATACAACAATAATTAAATGAAATGAAATAATAAATGAGACTTTTGTCTCTTAGCCGCCGCTTTAAGAATGGGACTTTAACCCATTTCTTCTCCTTTCGACTCCATGCGTCACTTCATTACTTAACCAGCTTCGGGCTTGACTCAACGGATGGGCCTGATTGACCCATTAGGGAATGCAAATAGGAAAGAGTCCTTTTGGACTCCGGTGCGGGTTCATGCGAAAGAAGAAAAGAAACGAAATTAATACACACCCAAAATACGAATTGCTACATGGAGAAATAGTATAACAAATTGATAAAAAAAGTCAACTTTAGTGTCATCAAATGGACTATTAGACAGTAATTTAGATTCATGAAATATAATAGCACACACCATCCACCATCAGAATAAAATTGAAACTAAAAACATGACAATATAACAACTTTTCCAAGAAAGAATGAAGCATTGTTTTTGCAAAGAAAATTATAGCTGAACTAAACTAAACATGTTACAAAGCTACGCTGTTTATCGAACAAACTAAAATTTAGTTAGATTGAACCTTGGGAAATACGTTCGTCCAAGTTAGATTAAACAAAAATTAAGAGTTGAACCACGCTAAACATCATTATACTGTTAAAATGATAAGTTAAAGAATTACAACAGGCAATATTTCATCATGGACTTAAGCTAGCGTAAGCAATTACATATGTAAGACTGGAGAATTGAAATTACAGCAAGCAATAATTCATCAATAGTCAGGAGAAAACAGGATAAAAATCCAATATTGTTATACTAAACTGCAAATAATAGGCTAAAGGGATGGGATTAAAATAAAGAAAGTGCTCAACTGAGGAAAGTAATCAGATTACATGAAAAAACGACTTCTAACGAATAGATTTCACATATTTTTTAAAGATTCGATGACTGCTACGACAAATTTGGAATAAAAGCAGTCTAAGAAAACCCGAACTTCAGCGAACGAACCTCATGAAATAAGATGATCAATTAAGGGTAGAATAACAAGAACATCTTCCCTAGATGTATAATCTTCATTAAAACTAAATTCCAGAGGCAACCATCCAAACTTATTATTATCTAACTTTTCATACTAAAAAAAATACGACACTTATATCGATACATCGAGAAAGGTCGACATCAACATAGAACTTTAAATAGATTTAAAGGGGGAAAATAGTAAAACACTCAAGCATTATTCGATAGTCAGAAAATGCCTTACAGAACTCCAGAAGTTCTAGACAAATGAACCAAAATTGAATCAAAACTACAGTAAGAAAAGGGAAAGCAACTTGAATAAACAACGACTGCCTAGGAAACGTAAAATTAACCATAGGAATTTGATTCCGAAGATTGATAAGGCAAAAATCTAACGTGCGTCTAACTATTAAGACCAAGGGAGCAATTGATGTAGGGAAAGGCTAGACATTTTTCAAAATAGGATGTAATTAAGCAAGTTGTAACGTCTAGAAAACTTATTTATAGTGAATGAACAAAGCAATATTTTCTTTTTCTTTAAAATTAACCCAGAACAAGAACGCTATTCACACTTTTTTAGAAATACATCAACGAGGCCCTCCCTACCCTCTTTTCGACCTCAACTTAAAATGAAACTTTCGAAAACCCAAAGCAGGGTCATCTAGAGTTCATAGGACTGTCGCCTTACACAAATGTATCAGTCTCAAAGGTTAAGAGCTATGAGGTAGTCTGAATCCCGTTGATTCAGTAAATTAAACCACCACCGATAAACTTGTATTAAGGACAAGACTTGAGAAAATTGGGGAAAATCAGAGCAAAGGTACGCCAAAGAAGACATAAAAAGACCAAAGTAGGCATGTTCAAACATAGAGATAGCGAATCAAACCATAAGCAGCGTACAAAAGTGAAAAACATGATTAAATAGTTAATTTATGATATTAAAGTTTAAATAATAGATTGCAAAACCGAGGGAAGCAACACGAAACTAAAGTCACGGATTAAACGATTATAATAATAGTTAGCCTAGCATAGCAAAAATGCTACATAAAAAAAAAAAAGAAACTAGAAACGAAAGACTCAATCTTGATGATATTAATGTTTATTCATACCATAACTCTCAGATAAACAATGACGTCAATTAAAAGACAGTATATTCGACATAATCACATTGAAAATTACAACATGAGCTCTGTTTCAGCGAAATAGCACAACAATAATCACAAAACAACCCCTAAGGCCATCATAGCCATCTACAGCAGACAAAACCCAACCTCATTCATAATTACCATAAAAATATTAACTGATTATATGGAGAGAAATGGGGATGAAGAAGAGAGTGACAAAATTAAAAAAACAAGAGTATATTCACCTCTTCTGGGGCAACATAACAGGACGATGAGTTGATGATAGGATTCCGACCACCAAGAATCAGTCTTCGACTCGATAGCATTGATTAACCGCCGACCTTTTTCAAAAATAAAGATTTTACTAGAAAGGGGGTTTGCTTGAGTGCTCGATTTTCAGCCTTCCAGGCCTTTATTTTTTTGCCTCAAGGATGAGCTATTTATAGCGAAACCAAATGGAGATGAATTTCCCATTCCATCGATGTGGGATTCTATTTAACAAAGGTAATTTTCGGAAATTCTCTAAAAGGAAATTCAAAATTTGAACTCAAGATAGCCTTTTCCCACCAACCAACTCACATGAATTTGGAATTTTCTTCCTCCCTTGCCAAAATTCTCTAACCAATGGAATTTGAAGGGACGAAATTCCTTCACGAACTAATAGAAATCGAGCAGGTGTGTACGAACTCGTACAAATCTATCCATTACAAACAAATTTTGAACGTTAGAGGAAACCTATGCATGTTTCTAGAAGATTTGGCATTTGCAACGTTGGAGATGGGTCGAGTCGGTTTGTGACTGTGGGAACTGGGTTTGCCGAAGTTGAACCCATTTTGATGGGTGTGTACCTCATTTATCAACTTATTGGATTCTGCTGCATCAACGCATCTTAGGAATCCCAAATCAGGAGTCCTCCTAAAGAGAATTTCTCCACTTGGAAACTAATTCTTTGCCAAACACCGAATTGTCTTATTTTGGTTTTTACTAGCCTCTTCAAGGTATATTCTAGATTCAAAATACCTCTTAATGTCATAGTACCAAGGCCTTTCATCAGGCTCCTCTTGCATGTGTACGCAATGCGCGAGTTGCTCCTTCAGGCTTACTTCCAAAGGATCGATGTAACTCTGATCTGGGTGCTGAATCATGGAAGATATTATGGCCAAAGCATCAGCAAACTCATTTTGTGTCCGTGGGATATGTCTGAAATTAACATCCTTGAATCTTCCGCATAATTCTTGCACCAGCTCCACATAAGGAGTAATCTTGGAGTTTTTTACCACCCATTCTCCCCGTACCTGGTGAATCAGCAAATCTGAATCTCCGATGGCTAGAAATTCACGAACACCCATATCAAGTGCCAATTTGAGCCCCACGATGCAAGCTTCATATTCAGCCATGTTGTTGGTGCATGAAAAATGTAACTTAGCAGTTACCGGATAATGCTGGCCCATTTCTGACACCAAAACTGCTCCAATTCCTGAACCTTTAAAGTTGATCACCCCATCAAAAAATAGCCTCTATCCGGGGTAGATTTTAGTGATATCTTCTCCTACGAACAAAACTTTCTCGTCTGGAAAGTATGTCCGAAGTGGCTCATATTCCTCATCAATTGGGTTTTCAGCCAAATGATCTGCTAAGGCTTGCCCCTTGATTGCTTTTTGAGTTACATACACAATGTCAAACTCACTCAGCAACATTTGCCACTTGGCTAGCTTTCCTGTAGGCATGGCCTTCTGGAATATATACTTAATTGGATCCATTCTCGAGATGAGGTAAGTTGTGTAGGACGACAGATAATGCCTCAACTTTTGTGTCGTCCAAGTCAAAGCACAACATGTCCTTTCTATAAGAATGTAACAGGCTTCATATGGTGTGAACTTTTTACTCAAGTAATAAATGGCTTTCTCTTTCCTGCCGGTCTCATCATGTTACCTGAGGATGCATCCAAAACCATTTTCTGAGACTGACAGGTAAAGCAATAATGGAATTCCTTCTCTCAGTGGGACCAAAACTGGTGGTGCAGACAAGTATTCCTTGATGCGATCAGAAGCTCTCTGACATTCTTCTGTCCACTCATTCAGTGCATTTTTCTTTAACATCTTGAGAATTGGCTCACATATGACTGTTAATTGAGCGATGAATCTACTAATGTAATTCAGACAACCCAGGAAACTCATAACTTCTTTCTTGGTCCTCGGCGGTGGCAAGTCTTGAATTGTCTTGATTTTGGATAGGTCTAGCTCGATCTCCCTTCTGCTGACTATGAACCCCAGCAACTTCCCTGATGGCACACCAAAAACACACTTAGCAGGATTTAACTTCAAACTGTACCTTCTTAATCTGTTAAAGAATTTCTCCAGATGAGTTAGATGATCCAAACTCTCGCGAGATTTGATAATTACATCATCCACGTACACCTCAATCTCCTTATGGATCATATCATGGAAAATCATCGTCATGGACCTCATATATGTCGCACCTGCATTCTTGAGACCAAATGGCATTACCTTGTAATGATAAACACCCTAGGGCGTAATAAAAGCCATTTTTTCTGTATCTTTCCCATCTATCAGTATCTGATGATAGCCAGCGAAACAATCAATGAATGAATGCATTTTATGTTTTGCACAGTTATCGATGAGAATGTGGATGTTGGGCAACGGAAAATTATCTTTACGACTGGCTCTGCTTAAGTCTCTATAGTCAACACAAATTTAAATCTTGCCGTCCTTCTTTGACACTGGGACGATGTTGGCCAACCATGTCGGATATTTTGTGACCTCGACAACCTTAGACTGGATTTGTTTTGTCATTTCTTCCTTGATCTTTAAACTTAAATCTGGCTTGAATTTTCTCATTTTTTGCTTGACTGGATCAAACTCAGAATTTATTGGCAATTTATGTGACACAATGCTGGTGCTCAACCCTGGCATATCATCATAGAACCAAGCAAACACGTCAATATACTCCCGAAACAGGTGGATGAGCTCTTTCCTTTGTGGCGCCATGAGGTGGACACTGATACTGGTCTCTTTGATTTCATCGTGATCTCCTAAGTTGACTGTTTCAGTTTTTTCCAGATTGGGTTTTTCGCGATTCTCAAATTCCTTCATATCTTCAACTAATCGTTCCTCATCATCATCCTTCCAACCATCATCGTCACCTTTGTTTTGTTCGTTCAGGCTTTGACATGACACAACATTAGCAAGTTTTAAGCTACTGTTACTGTAATGGACAAACAAACTAAGTTAGATGATAAGAAAATAACAAACATATGACTAGGAGAATTTTAGAGCTAATATAGTTTTCCAAATAAATAAAGGCCTTTTCATTGAAATTTGAGAAATAATTACAAAACCATGGCTTGTGACTTACATAAATACAAGCCCTCACCTTTTTTGAAAGCAGTAAGATATGAAAATAAAGTTTTGAAATATAAAAAGTGGATCACGGGGCCTCCTCCGGATCAACACCGATTTCAAAACTATTAGTAATTGCCCTTTCATCTACCACGATGGGCGATGGGTTATGAATAGAATGGAGGTCCAATTTTGCAAAGCCTCCCCTGGCGCAATCTGATTCACCCCGCTGAACTCTGGAAGATCTTCTGGTACAGCATTGCATCCTTCAAACAAATCTGCTATCCCATCCTAAAGACCATCATCATCTGATATCTCTTTTATGAGAAATGACTGGAACAGGAGTGGCAAGGGCCTAAACAGACTCTTTTGTGGCTCATCCTCAACCCTATATTTTCTGGTAGGCTGATACCCTAACTCATGCTTAGAGCTTCTCTCTGGGATCACAATAGGCTCGATAATTCCTTGTAAATTCTTGCCCAAGCCTCGACTAGGTTTGAGCTTATTTTTTAATATCACAGTTGTAATCATTTTGTAGATAGAAGGCATTGGTATTTTGGTGTCGAATCTCTTTTCGCAGTGTTTACAATTTCTCCTGTATAGAAATTGCTACCTTTTGGAACATCTTCAATCACCGGCACATAACCATTGGGACGGTCCGCTCGACTTCCTTCTCTTTGGATGACTACTTCATGATCTTTCCAAATGAACTTCAATAATTGATGAATGGGTGATGAAATTGCCTTTGCCCCGTGTATCCATGGTCTTCCCAAAAATAGGTTGTAGCCAAGATGGATATCCATAACATGAAACTTAGTCTTAAACTCAGCAGGCTCCATTTAGATATGCAAATCAATCTCTCCTATGGTATTTCTCTGCCCTCCATCGAATGATCTTACATTTACGTGGCTTTGACAAATTTTCCCCAGATCATAGTCCACTTGGACCAGCGTGGAGAGGGGATAAATATTCACACCAGATCCGTCGTCTATTAATACTTGATTAATTGTATAATCTCGACAAATGACGGTGAAATGCATGGCTTTGTTGTGCATTGCTCCTTCAAATGGCAACTCTTCATCACTGAATGATATGCGATGGTTACCCACAACGTTCCCTATCATCGCAGCCAAATTCTCAACGCTCGTTCCTGCGGGAACATACGCTTCCTCCAAGACCTTTGGTAGAGCCTGTCGATGGTGTTGCGAGCTCAATAATAGTGCCAAGACAGAGATTTGGGCTGGCGTTTTCTCCAAGTGTTTGACAATTGAGTAATCTTTTGGTTGCATACACCTCCAAAATTCCTCAGCCTCTCCTTCAATGATTGGCCTTTTCTGTGAATCTTTCTTGTTAATCAATTTCTCAGGGATGTAACATCGTCCTGATCACGCCTTCCTCTGGCCAGCGGCGTTTTGCACAATAAATTCCTTCTTTGGAGGGGGTGCATACACTTGAGTCGGTGCAGCCATCACTATAAATGGGGCTTTCTCACTAATACTTAAGGCAGTCACAACTTTCTCTATCTTTCCTACCTCTTCCTCCCTTTTGCGCTTTTCGGAGTTAACCTGAGTAATGGTCTTGCCAGATGCCCATTTGCCTTCTATTTCAATCATGTTAACTGTAGATCCCGCATGGTTGGGCAGTGGATTATTGCTAACATTTGAAGTAGGTTCCTGGAGCGTGATAACCTTTTGATCAATCAGATCTTGGATTCCGTGTTTCAAGATAAGACAGTCTTCGGTACTATGCCCTGCTGCCCCTGAATGATAGGCACAATTTTGATCAGGGTGATAAAACCGGGAGCTAGGATTGATAGGCTTTGGCTGTACTGGTTGTAAATGACCAGTATTCTTCAATCTTTCAAATAATTGGGTGCGTCTTTCAGCTAGTGGGGTGAAGTTTCGAGAAGGTTTCTTTTCGTGGTTTGTACGCTGGGTGTTATACGGGCTTAGGTTTGTAGGAGGGGGTACTTGGTGGTAATTTAGAGGTTTTTAGAAATTTGTTTGGCTATTTTGGGGAGTAGTTTGGAAATGAGACTGATAATTTAGAGGTGGAACTGGGTATTGGGGAAAGATATTTGGCTGTGGAGCTTGGTATGATGGTGGGATATTTGGGAGTGGAGTTTGGTATTGGGAGTAGACGTAGAATGCGTGCAGAAGGTTAGATGATGGCGGGGAAGATAAAATGTTTCTAGAGTTGAACCGCTGGTTTAATTTTGTAACAGAATTGGCAAAACCCCCACCTACCTCTTCCTTCTTCTTCTTAGAAAACATGGTAGTTCCTGATGATGTTGGGGTTTTGGCAATTTTTCCTGTCCGAATACCTTTCTCTAATGATTCTCCTATTTTTACCAAATCTGCAAAGGTCGCTATGACAGCGGACACCATCCTGGTATAATATTGTCCTTCTTGAGCGCGAGAGAACACGGATACTATTTTCTCCTCGGACATGGGGGGCTGCACTTTGGTAGCTTCTTTTCTCCAACAAAAAGCATAATCTCAAAAACTCTCAACGCTCTTTTGTTTAATCCGATCTAGTGAATACCGATCAGGGACTATTTCAATGTTAAATGCGAACCGGTCAAGGTAACGCTTGGCCAATGTTTTCCAACCAGTCCACCTTTTCGGCTCCTGAGACATGAACCACTCCAAGGCTTCACCATTCAAACTTTGACTGAATAGGCGCATTAATAATGCCTTGTTTTTCCCTATCCCTACTAGTTGCTCGCAGTACCTTCTTAGACGGGCCATTGGATTTTCGATACCATCAAACATCTCAAACTTAGGGACCTTGTATCCTTCTGGCAGGTCTACTCCTGGGTGAACACACAAATCGTCATACTTCAAACCATCGTGGTCCTTGGCCCCGTGAGACTCTTTGATCCTCATGATCTCTTTTTGCATGGCTAGTAAATTCCTTTCATGCTGGGCCTTCTATTCTTTCTTCTTCTCCTCGTAATGGTTCATCTCGGGGTTAGGAAGGGGTTCATAAATATCAGGGGATATGATATCTTGAGGGGGATTTGGAAGGAAGGCCTGATTTTGTAGATAGAGGGAATTTGGTTGGTAAGTGGGGAGAACGTTTTGGAAATTGGGAAGGTTATGTGGGCCTTGTAAGTAGTTTGGCAGAATGTGAGAGGAATTTTGTGGATTTGGAAATAAATTTGGTGGATTCGAAGGTAAGTTTGTCATTTTTTGTGGATTTGGGAGTAAATCTTGCGGATTTGGGAATGCGTTTTTTTGATTTGAGAATGTGTTTTGAGGATTTGGGAATGGATTCGAAGACAGGTTTTGTGGGGTTGCGGATGGATTTTATAGATGGTAGGCGTCTGGATTATTTTCACGATTAGTGTTTTGGACAAATGGAGGAGCGGAGCCGAATGATACTTTAGTTGGTTAGTCCCCGAGAATAGGGGTACTAAGGGGAGGGATTTGGAGTGGAGTCCCGTGTCCCCCCGGAGCAGGGGCATTGATGGTGATGGCCAAGTTAGCCAATTCTCGAGTGCGATTTATTTCCTCCTGAAGCAATATTAATTTTCTTACAAATTCCGCAATCATCTCATTCTGTTCCGCTATCATATTATCCCGGATAGCCAGTGCGCTTTCTTCATCATTTTCTTTCATTTTTGAATGATGGTCCGAAGATGAGATTTTTTGTGCTTTCGATCCGGTAAAGTAGGGATGTTCTGCCAGTTTATCAACACAGAGTAATTTCTATTATCTGCAAAGTAAAACAACTTAAAGACAAATGTGTTAGTTTCCCTATGTGATAAGTAATGCAAAATATTTGACAGGAAATAATCACACAGAGTTGTTCGAGTCATTGCCAAATTCATCCGTAGGTCATAGTGGATAAACTTGCCTTTGATCTCAACCAACACATATAAGTACATAAAACAGTTATATCACATAAGATATTAAAATAACGCGTATCCTAATTGGGGTGACCCTTTTTCAACCAAGGGTTCAGGCCTAACACTTTTTTGAAGAAAATATATGCTTCATCAAAGTCAATCCATTAACCCCTAACTCATATAGACACAAAAAGGGCATAAATGCCTACAAAAGATAACGAAACAGGGATACGATTTTTAGGGAAAAGGGGAAATAACTTGAAAGCTAGGTACTGGAGGCTTCTTCGTTTGCTTTCTCTCTCTTTGTCTTGTTTACCTCATGTGCTATTTGATACCTATTGATGATAAGGTGACTCCCGCATAATTTTGCCTTGCAGTCGTAAGTTATTTCTCCTATGCTGTCAAGTTAGGAGGCCATGTCGTCCAAATCTATTAGGCATTGCCTGGTATCATCAGCGTCTTGCCCAGCTCTTTTTAACTCTTCCCTCAATGTATGTATGGTCAAAGCGTCTTCCATGTGCATCTGTCGGTGCGCAATTTCACTTTTCTGGAACTCATCTTGTAGCCTGTGAAGCCAAATTTGATGCTCGGATTCTACATCCACAACCCGAGTGGGCATATTTGGTCCCTAATTCAATGCTTTGACGAGGCTCTTTTTCAACCACTCCTTGTAAGTGTCGCTGACTTCAGGTTCATACCCTATACGGAAAGAGACTTCTACCTACTTTTTCCTTCTCCATCCATTTATCATGTAGTCTTTGAGCGAGGGCTTACTTTCATCATATTCGGTGAAGAATTTGAGCATAGAATAGATTTGAGGTATCTCCTGCTTGATCTCGAATTGCCTAATAACTCTGCTAGGATTGTAGGGGCGGGTTCCGCTGAGACTCGGGAGCACTAAAAAAGGCCATTCGCCCCCTCGAATGACGTATTTCCCTGAACGAAGATAGTTAAGGGACCATTGGACATCGCCATCTCTTAATTCTCCAAGAGTCTTAAACCAAAATTCGTGGGATGCTTCCCTTTTGAACTTGTGTAAAAATAACCACATGTCGTGTGATTCTAGCAGATTTCTCCTTGTTTTGTGATCAGGTTATGCCGTTCTAGGATTCTTCACCAAATGCATCATCATCCACCATTTTAATATATAGTTGTATCCTTGAATGAAATAATTCTCGACTTGACATCTTCTCAAAGCGCGATATATGTCGGTGACAATCATGGGGGCTAAGTTGTGGAATACATTTTTAGAATTGTATTCCATTCCAAAGAAGAGTGCATGGGTCACTGTTACAACCCTCGGATGAATTGTGCCATTTTCCCCTTGCGGGAACACCATGGTTCCAAGTAGGCCTACTGTAAATGCAAAAGCTCTCGTTTCCTTCCATTTTGCTTCCAACTCCAATTTATGCCCAAATTTGTGAAAAGAGTTTAATCTTCCGAACCGATGGTACAACTCACGAAAAGTGATATTTGCTTCATCCCATTCTCCTAGCCAGATGTCGTCATCAGTTAAAAATGCTTTCCTGATCATTTGATGATCCTACACATCCGGGACTAAAATATTCATATCCGGTGTCTCCTTTCTCTTAAAACACATTTCCGTACTCTCATAGAAAATCAATACCTCTTCAATGGTGGGGGTCAATTCAACATCTCCAAAGCGAAATACCATGTTCTGATCATCCCAAAAATTTGTTAGCACATGGATCATTTTGGGCCAAACGTCCATCTTGATCAAAAAAGGTAGATGCCCAATGTGTGTTCTAATAATCTTTCTCTCTTCTGTACCCATGTAATCCCTCCACAGTTTCAGGTAATCGTCGGGTTTGGTGACCATTTTGAACTTTTCACGAGAATGCAATTGAGACTTATCTACATAAAAGAAGACAAAATTAGCCTTTCCCCGACCTCAAAGGATAATGGATTGAATTTAGACAAGCATATATTTCTTTAACAGATAAGCATGGTTCGTCTGTGATTGACTCGGGGTCAAATAGACATAGGTAGGTTTTCTAATGGGCCCAATACCCCGCTCGGATATTGGGTCGTCCTAAGCACATGCCTAAAATAGAGTTTTGATTTCGTTCTATCCTCGGTGTCTAAAGTGGGCTTGGACACTGGTTCTCAAGCAGACAACTTGAGTTTGAAAGTACGAACAACGTCAGACTACTCACTTGTTGATAAGCTGTTCGTATTTCCAACACATTTTAGAATTAAACAACAAGGGCTGGGACATCCACAAAACCCCCAAATAGGATTATGTTCCACATGTCATATCAGTATAATTAAGGCTTAAGTTATCGATAGTGTTGTGCCCTATTTCCGATGGTTCGAAATAGTTTGCAATGTAATCGTGGTCGTGATGACTCTTTTTGGTTTTGAAAAAAAGGGTGTTAGTTTTTTGAGTCGCTACCTAACTTTTGAGAAAAATTAGGAAAATTATTTTTTTGGAATGTGAAAACTTTGTTTTAGTCTGTGAAAATCAGTGAGATTATAAGTAAGAGTTTTAGTTACTTGAGGGAAAGGTATTAGGCACCCCTCAAAGCCTATCTGAAAATAGTCCTTAGACTTAGTTTAGAAAAAATATTTGGAGAAAGTATTTGCCTTTTTTTAATTTATTTTTTATTTAAAATGAGTTTTAAAATGAGGTGTAGGTGACACAAGTCTTAATACTAGAGTAGAGGTGACAATTACTTAATTATGGTTTAAGAAAGTTTTGAAATTTTCAAAATAACCCATAAGTTTTTAAATTTATACTTTGATCCAAATGTTAGTTAATATATAACGGGGAACGAAGGGAAAAAAGACACCTTTTTCTCAAACCTCATCCGTTGTTATTTTCTCTTTCTTCGCGATATTTGTTGTTTATTGTTGCTACTGCTTTATTCATCATCTTCTGATTCATTATCATTATCTTATACTTCATTATCATCTTCATATTCTTCTTGTAGACCATTGTTGTTGTTGTTGTTACCCCAACTGCTGCACTTTGACCAAATTTTTATGTCAAATTTTGTTTCGTAAATCACTTTCAACTTTGAAATTTACTTGAGAGGAGACTTTAGTAAGTTGGATTATGCTTTTTAGTTGAATCTGGGTAACTGCTAGTGTGTTGTTGTTTCAACAATAGCTTGCACGCGAACACGAATGCAACACAAGAGCAATCAGTTTAAACTGATCCATTATCTGCGGCAACAGATAAATGTTCTACTGTAACCGTAGACTCATGCTTGATGGATTCATGTTTAAGGGTTTTAGGTGCCCGTAATATGATTTGAATAGATGGGTATTCTGTTGCACCAGATTAGTAATCGATTTCAACAGATAAATAATCTATTTCATCAAATTACTAATATGTTTCGAACAACAAAATTCAGATACAACTCCCATCACACACAAAACCTAACAGATAACTCATATGTTCTTACTATTGATACTGGAATGAAATTATTCCTTAATTATAGACATGTCATTCGTTAAGAAATAGAAATAGACAGCACGAAAATTAAATAAGAAATAAATAGTTAAGTGCATCAAACATAATTTTTTATAAAACAAACAAAAAAAATACATAGATAATAGAAAAAAAAGCCTAATTATTATTATCATCATTATTATTTGTATGGCCAACCGGCCAATCTTCAAAGGGCAGCAGCAGCGCCCTCCGCAGCCTGTGGATCCACAGCATCCTTACTCTGACGGCGGCCAACTCCCAATGTAGGTCATGAACCTCCTTCTGCAGTGCCCTTATGGCGTCTCGAAAAATAGCGACATCCCATACAGGATCAGCCATATCTAAAAAATGCATAAGTTGACAAAACACACATGTAAACCCAAAAGTAAATAAAAGAAAGAATTCGAATGTAATGTTATACAACGTATATTTACACAAAAATCAAGAAAAAAACTTACCAGAGACAGAAAAAAGCTATCAAGTCCTTGAAGAGAAAGTAGTTAAAGGTGTAACAAGAGCAAGGAATAAATAGTGTGCAGTAGAACGAACGATTGAGTAAGGAGGTACCTATTTATAGAGGATTGAACTTGAATGAGTTAGGTAAAAAATCACAACTGTTCACCTCTATTTATTAATGACATTCTTGATTACTGTAAAAAGTTATGACTTAATTAAATTAATCAATATTATGATAAGTCATGACTTATCAGCTTTATTATTATTAATAATTAGTTCTTTCCAGGAACCGTTTTTTAAACTGTTTTGGACAACAGATAATATATTTGTTGCATCAGATAAATCATCTGTTACAATAAATATATCATGATTTACACCAAATAGATAACCTGTTGCATCAGATAATATATCTGTTGCAGCATATAATATATCTATTTTTTTAAAAAAATAAATTATCTTTATGACATCCAAATTTTCTGACTTTTTAATTATATAAATTAATATAGCAGATTTAAAGGCACAACTATTCACCTTCATTTATTAATGACATTCTTGATTACTGTAAGAAATTATGACTTAATTAAATTAAACAATATTGTTATAAGTCATGACTTTTCAGATTTATTATTAAAATAATTAATTATTTACAGGAACCATTTTTTATTTACAATGAGGTGGACAACAGATTATTTATTTGTTGCATATGATAAATCATCTGTTACAACATATATATCATCCATTGCAACAAATAGATAACCTGTTACAAAAGATAATATATCTGTTGCAACATATAATATATATATTATTTAAAAAAATTATATTATCTTCATGACATCCAAATTTTCTGACTTTTTAATTATATAGATTAATAAAGCAGATTTAAAGGCACAACTGTTCACCTCCATTTATTAATGACATTCTTGATTCCTGTAAAAAGTTATGACATAATTAAATTAATCAATATTATGATAAGTCATGACTTTTCAATTTTATTATTATTAATAATTAGTTCTTTCCAGGAATAATTTTTTTTACACTGAGTTGGACAACAGATAATATATCTTTTGCATTAGATAAATCATCTGTTACAACAGATATATCATGATTTGCAATAAATAGATAAACGGTTGGATCAGATAATATATCCGTTGCAACATATATAATATATATATATATATATATATATTTAAAAAATATATTATCTTCATGGCATCCAAATTTTCTGACTTTTTAATTATATAAATTAATAAAGCAGATTTAAAGTCACAACTATTCACCTCCATTTATTAATGATATTCTTGATTACTATAAGAAGTTATGACTTAATTAAATTAAACAATATTATGATAAGTCATGATTTTTCAGTTTTATTATTATTAATAATTAGTCCTTTCCAGGAATCGTTTTTTTACACTGAGTTGGAAAATAGATAATATATCTGTTGCATCAGATAAATCATCTGTTACAATAGTTATATCATCCGTTGAATCAAATAGATAACCTGTTGCATCAGATAATATTACTGTTGCAACATATAATATATCTATTTTTTTTAAAAATAAATTATCTTCATGACATTCAATTTTTTTGACTTTTTAATCATATAAATTAATAAATCAGATTTAAAGGAACAACTGTTCACCTCCATTTATTAATGACATTTTTTATTACTGTAAAAAGTTATGACTTAATTAAATTAATCAATATCGTGATAAGTCTTGACTTTTCAGCTTTATTATTATTAATAATTAGTTCTTTGCAGGAACCATTTTTATTACACTGAGTTGGACAGATAATATATATGTTGCATCAGATAAATCATTTGTTACAACATTTATATCATCATTTGCATCAAATAGATAACCTGTTGTGTCAGATAATATTATTGTTGCAACATATAATATATCTATTTTTCTTAAAAAATAAATTATCTTTATGACATCCAAATTTTATGACTTTTTAATTATAAAAATTAATAAACCAGATTTAAAGGCACAACTGTTCACCTCCATTTATTAATGACATTCTTGATTACTGTAAAAAGTTATGACTTAATTAAATTAAGTAATATTGTGATAAGTCATGACTTTTGATCTTGAAGCTTAGCTTTATAATTATTAAAATAATTAGTTCTTTCCAACAACTATTTATTTTTTACACTGAGTTGCACAATAGATTATATATCTATTGCATCAGATAAATCATCTATTACAACGGATATATCATTCGTTGCAATAAATAGTTAGCCTGTTGCATCAGATAATATATCTGTTGCAACATATAATATATATATCTTTTAAAATAAATAAATTTTCTTCATGACATCCAAATTTTCTGACTTTTTAATTATATAAATTAATAAAGAAGATTTTAAAACAAGAATATTTCTGATGAATTTTTTACGGTTTAAATTGTGTTTATCATTTATGTCCTTATTCTTTTCTGTGAAAAGAAATGAATTAATTAAATCAAACTGGTGGTGAGTTTTTTTATTATTGTGACAAGTCATGACTTTTCAGCTTATTAAAGTTGAATAACCTTTTTCTCAATTTAAAAATTGAATACACCTGGTTTTCAATAACCGTTCCGTTTCTTTAATAACCATTTTTATTAATTGAGATATGGCAATAGATTGTACATCTGTTGCATCAGATAACCCATCTGTTTCAACAGATATACCAGCTGTTGCTATAAATCGACCATCTGTTTAAGGAGCTTTTTTGATTTCTTCTAACTGATTCATAAGTCGCAACAGATGAGGAATTTGATGCATCAGAAGCATTTTTTTGTTTTTGTTTGTTTGTTGAATGTGTTTAGACAAAAGTCAGAATCACGACTATTCATTAACTTTTTTCTTAAAAATCATATATATATATATATATATATATATATATATATATATATATATATATATATATATCTTAAGTAAATTAATCTAATGTTGTGACTTTTTTTAAATTAAATAATCTTTCTTTTACGATTATAATTTCATTTAGTTCCTTATTATTTATTAACGAACCATTTTTAGGAGAATTTCTCATCATGACCGTATCCCTATCTCCAACCACTGACATGTTGAGAATAGGGAATAAATAGAATGATAATTAAATATTGAATAAGAATTAAAAAATTCAAAATCGATGAAACAAAACCAAACCAAACATATACATGAATTTTTTTGAATCCTTTATAGGTAGATCGGATATAAAAAAGGAAAATAAATACACTAAAAGAAAGAAAAAACATAACCTAATTATTATTATTATTATTATTATTATTACTATTATTATTGTCAACCTAACAATTTTCATCCGGCAGCAGCAGGGCCCTCCTCAGCCTTGCTCGGAAGTCGGCCAAATCCCTCTGGAGTTCATCAAACTGCCTTCGAAGTTCCTGCAAGGACTCGATATGAACCTTCTTGTACGAATCTGGATCTGACATATTAATATCGTAAGTATAGTAGAATGAACGAGAGTGAGTGAGGAGGCCGGGGGGACCTATTTATAAAATGATTGAATTGGAAGGGACTGGACTTAGTCAAACAAAAAGCCACGACTGGTCATATCACTTAAAAGGAAAAATTACACAAATCCCATATTTAAGACATCATATTACACAATATCCCTTAATGTTTTAAAATATTACATAAAATCCCGGATTCATATTTACTAGTGATATATATGCTATATGTATCACTACTATATACATATGTATATACTAGTGATACATATACATATGTATCCACTAGTCCATATATGTATCACTGCATAACATATGTATCACAATTCAAAATTTTGGGATAAGATGTAATTATTAAACTATCCGGGATTTAATATAATATTGCTGAAACTATCCGGGATTTATGTGTTGTGCATGTTAGTGTTACTTAAATTAAACTGGTGACTTTATTAATAAGTAAATTAGAACAAAACTGATCTAAATACAACAATTTATCTTTTTGTTGTATTTTCGAAAGAGAAAGATTCATTTGTTCCATCAGTTGCTCCGTCTGTTGCAACATCAACAACAACATAAACTACAAACAACAAATAAAAATCATCAGTAATAAAAAAAACAACAACATCTGTTCCAACAACATCATCAACAACAAAGAAGCATACATCCTATGTTCCAACACCATTAACAACAAGGGACGGACCCACATGGAGTCCTCCAGGTGCACGAGCACAGACTGAACTCGTATCAAACTTTATATATGTATGTGGAAATAAAGAAAAAAACGTATATAATCTAATCAGTGAGCACCCATAGTAAGAGTTGTTTGGTTAACCTAGTTGTTGTTTATGGGTGCTTAAGGCTATTTATTTCTTTTGATCTTGGGTAGCACATATTTTTTTTAATTTTGGTAACCAACTCTTCTCTTCTTATTCACTTTAAACTTTTTATTTTTTTCTCCCTTATTCCTTGTGTTGATTATTCGGACTCCACTATTTTTAAGCTAAGAAGCACCCACCGTCTAAACCACACCACACCACAAGTTCCAACAACGCCAACCCCACCAACAACATCAATAACAACATCAACAACAAAGAAACAAATAAAATACATAAAAAAAATGATACTGCCAACAAAGCTTTTAAACTTCTCCCAACAAATGACTTTTTTCGCATCTTATAATAAAATTTCTCGGTATGTTTATTCAACAATTAAAAGTTCCTTCAAATTTTTGAATAAATATGATATGAGAAAATGGTAATTAAATAAACAAAAAGATGTAAATAAAGTTGCAAAAAGAAGACGAGAATGAAAGAGCAATAGTGAATCATATCATATCTTAATGTCAAAAAGGGGCCAAAACAACAATTTCAGTCGAGGAATCTAAGCTATGGATATCGATCGATTTAGATTCGAATGAAAATTTTTGAGAAAGAGGAGAGAAAAAAAGGCTGTGATAACCCTAAAGAGGATAGAAAGAGAAAAGATGAGAGATTTAGCGCTGAAGGAGAGGAGAGGAGAGATGAGATAATTCTAATTTCTAGATGTACTTCCCGTAATATTAAATGACTAAACAAAGTATATTTATTCAAATTTATATTTGTAAAGCATAATTAATAAGGCTAATTTGGTAGTAAAATAAACCCATAATTAATATTTTCTTGATGGGAGTGCCAAGTCAATATGAAACGGAAGAAGTATTAGGAGCTTCAATATTCATTAATTAATATTCACTAATAATTTGAGGGGCACGAGGAAGAAAACGGGTGACATTGAAAAGACAGGACAAAACTACTCAATGAGATTTTTGAGTTATCCAAGAAACATTTTTTACCGCCTTTAGTAGTACTACTACTTTATCTACTCGGACAGTAGCTTGCTTTAAAATTAAAAGAAAACAAAAAGATTTTCAAACAGATATATCGTCTGTTGCAACAGATTTAGATATCTGTTTGAGAAATCCCAACAGCTCAGTCATCTGTGACAACAGATGGAAATGTCATTTGATAACTAAATCAGAAACGTCATCTGTTACAACAGATATCAATATCTGTTTGAAAATTTTCAACAGCTTAGTCATCTGTCATAACAGATGCAAATGTCTATTTGATAATTAAATAAAAAATGTCATTTGTTGCAACAGATATTGTTATCTTTTTGAAATTCTCCAACAGCTCAGTTGTTTGTTACAACAGATTTCATTGCAATTGATTTAGTTAACTTTGAAAAAGTTTATTTTTTTAAAAGAAAAAACGATTTTAGGAATATTTTGGTGTTTATGCAAAACTAGTTTTTTAGCGACTTAACTAAGGATTTAACTAGGTTCGCCAAGAACATAAGGGAAACAAACATAAAGAACGGAGGAAAAGGGAGAAAGTAAGGGATTTAGGCCATTGGCCCAAACCAACAAAACCTGTCCTAGTCTAATTGGGCCTTCGACCCATTTCACTTGTCCTAATCTAATTTTCGAGCGTTTGGCTCGAATCTTGCCTCCACCTGTGTTAAATACAACATTGGCTCAATGACTCGAATGAATGAATACAATAAATAAACCAATAAAATAAATAAAGACAACAATAATTAAATGAAATGAAATAATAAATGAGACTTTTGTCTCTTAGCCGCTTTAAGAATGGGACTTTAACCCATTTCTCCTCCTTTCAACTCCATGCGTCAGTTCATTACTTAACCAGCTTCGGGCTTGACTCAACGGATGGGCCTGATTGGCCCATTAGGGAATGCAATTAGGAAAGAGTCCTTTTGGACTCCGAGTCGGGTTCATGCGAAAGAAGAAAAGAAATGAAATTAATACACACCCAAAATACGAATTGCTACATGGAGAAATAGTATAACAAATTGATAACAAAAAGTCAACTGTAGTGTCATCAAATGGACTACTAGACAGTAATTTAGATTCATGAAATATAATAGCACACACCATCCACCATTAGAATAAAATTGAAACTAAAAGCATGACAATATCACAGCTTTTCCAAGAAAGAATGAAGTATTGTTTTTGCAAAGAAAATTATAG
The DNA here is from genome assembly GCA_030864225.1 of Capsicum baccatum var. pendulum. Lineage (NCBI taxonomy): Eukaryota > Viridiplantae > Streptophyta > Magnoliopsida > Solanales > Solanaceae > Capsicum > Capsicum baccatum. Next base: position 37,725,276 of record CM061556.1, read on the forward strand.
CTGAACTAAACTAAACATGTTACAAACCTACGTTGTTTATCGAACAAACTAAAATTTAGTTAGATTGAACTTGGGGAAATAAGTTCGTCCTTACGAGTCGAACCACGCTAAACATCATTATACTGTTAAAATGATAAGTTAAAGAATTACAACAGGCAATATTTCATCATGGACTTAAGCTAGAGTAAGCAATTACAGGTGCAAGACTGGAGAATTGAAATTACAGCAAGCAATGATTCATCAATAGTCAGGAGAAAATAGGATAAAAATCCAATATTGTCATACTAAACTGCAAATAACAGGCTAAAGGCCTGGGATTAAAATAAAGAAAGTGCTCACCTGAGGAAAGTAATCAGACTACATGAAAAAACGGCTGCTAACGAACAGATTTCACATATTTTTTAAAGATTCGATGACTGCTACGACAAATTTGGAATAAAAGTAGTCTAAGAAAACCTAATCTTCGACAAACGAACCTCATGAAATAAGATGATCAATTAAGGGTAGAATAACAAGAACATCTTCCCTAGATGTCTAATCTTCATTAAAACTAAATTCCAGAGGCAACCATCCAAACTTATTATTATCTAACTTTTCATACTAAAAAAAATACAACACTCATGTCGATACATCGAGAAAGGTCGACATCAACATAGAACTTTAAATAGATTTAAAGGGGGAAAATAGTAAAACACTCAAGCATTATTCGATAGTCAGAAAATGCCTTATAGAACTCCAGAAGTTCTAGACAAATGAATCAAAATTGAATCAAAACTACTGTAAAAATAGGGAAAGCAACTTGAATAAACAGCGACTGCCTAGGAAACATAAAATTAACCATAGGAATTTGATTCCGAAGATTGATAAGGCGAAAATCTAACGTGCGTCTAACTATCAAAACCAAGGGAGCAAATGATGTAGGGAAAGGCTAGACATTTTTCAAAATAGGATGTAATTAAGCAAGTTGTAACATCTAGAAAACTTATTTACAGTGAATGAACAAAGCAGTATTTTCTTTTTCTTTAAAATTAACCCAGAACAAGAACGCTATTCACACTTTTTTAGAAATACATCAACGAGGCCCTCCCTACCCTCTTTTCGACCTCAACTTAAAATGAAACTTTCGAAAACCCAAAGCAGGGTCATCTAGAGTTCATAGGACTGTCGCCTTACACAAATGTATCAGTCTCAAAGGTTAAGAGCTATGAGGTAGTCTGAATCCCGTTGATTCTATAAATTAAACCAACACCAGTGAGCCTGTATTAAGGACAATACTTAAGAAAACTGGGGCAAGTTAGAGCAAAGGTACGCCAAAGAACACATAAAAAGACCAAAGTAGGCATGTTCAAACATAGAGACAGCGAATCAAACCATAAGCAGCGTACAAAAGTGAAAATCATGATTAAATAGTTAATTAACGATATTAAAGTTTAAACAATAGATTGCAAAATCGAGGGAAGCAACACGAAGCGAAAGTCACGGATTAAACAATTATAATAATAGTTAGCCTAGCATAGCAAAAATGCTACATCAAAAAAAAAAAGAAACTAAAAACGAAAGACTCAATCTTGATGATATTAATGTTTATTCATACCATAACTCTCAGATAACCAATGACGTCAATTAAAAGATAGTATATTCGACATAATCACATTGAAAATTACAACTTGAGCTTTGTTTCGGTGAAATAACACAACAATAATCACAAAACAACTCCTAAGGCCATCACAGCCATCTACAACAGACAAAACCCAACCTCATTCACAATTACCATAAAAATATCAACTGATTCTACGGAGAGAAAAGGGGATGAAGAAGAGAGTGACAAAATTAAAAGAACAAGAGTATATTCTACTCTTTTGGGGCAGCAAAATAGGACGACGAGTTGATGATAGGATTTCGACCACCAGGAATCAGTCTTCAACTCGATAGCATTGATTAACCGCCGACATTTTTCAAAAATAAATATTTTACTAGAAAGGGGGTTTTCTTGAGTGCTCGATTTTCAGCCTTCCAGGCCTCTCTTTTTTGGCTTAAGGATGAGCTATTTATAGCGAAACCAAATGAAGATGAATTTCCCATTCCATTGATGTGGGATTCTGTTTAACAAGGGTAATTTTGGAAAATTCTCTAAAAGAAAATTCAAAATTCGAACTCAAGATAGCCTTTTCCCACCAACCAACTCACATGAATTTGGAATTTTCTTCCTCCCTTGCCAAAATTCTCTAACCAATGGAATTTGAAGGGATGAAATTCCTTCACAAACCAATAGAAATCAAGAAGGTATATACAAACTCGTACAACTCTATCCGTTACAAACAAATTTTGAACGTTAGAGAACACCTGTGCGTGTTTCTAGAAGATTTAGCATTTGCAACGTTGGAGATGGGTCAATTCGGTTTGAGACTGTGGGAACCAGGTTCGCCGAAGTTG